>JAWHQI010000125.1:6720000-7185364 GCA_033032865.1 Dactylorhiza incarnata
TATTGGATAATTAGTTCACGTTTCTAAACGCCGAAATTTGAAATGTGAAGATGGAACCTTATCCGTTTTTTTAATCCAACCTTGTAGCAATAATATTCACACGTCTTAAGAGTTTTTGTGGCAACCAATATGTTCTGTGCTCTTTAGGTACGCTAAATCCAACTTTACTTGCATACGTACAATACATCTCATAGGCTTAAACTTCACTGTCGGCTACTGTAAATACATAACTGTCTGTTTTGCTTGCACCCTACCCAAAAATTGATATGATATTACATGAAAATAAAATTTGATCTCCATAGAGCTTACAGATTTCTATGGAGACTGAATTTGATCTCCATGACAACCATCTTCTACAAAGACTGTAAATGAACTATAAGGTAGGAGATATTGATTGCTACTAGAGGAAGTGAAGTTTGTGAATCCAAATGCATATACAACAACAACAACAAAAAATATTGATAAATCCATAGACAATACTTGGTCTTCCATCCGGTAGCTCTTTGAACAGGCAGAAAACTGAGAAGAGGTTGTCGAGTATGAGAGGTCAATTGCTTCCAGAATAAATGAATCTTAGGAGGAGAGAAGAAAATGGCGAAGTATAACAGAGTTGCGATTAAGTTTTTTTTCCACACGATTTAGTTGTCTTTGGCGCCAAATAGTTAATACTCGATATACTCACGAGATTTCACGACGTATCAACACACCACTTAACCCGGACCAGGATTTCGGAACGGGACACAGATTGAAAAATTTTGCCTCTGAAGAACAACATCACATGTGATTTCCTTCCCTCAAACGGCTTTGCCTCTCCTTTCCTCATAGCCATCATCTACCGCTCCTCTTACATGTCGGAATCGTTTTACGACCATAAGGAGTCATTAGTTGGGAATTGGTGTTCTCCTTGCTCACAACAAACCGATGTGCATGCAATGTATGATGATAAAAAAGATCACAGTGTGGGAGCAAATAGAGCTGTATGATCGTGATTCCAATGACGGAGATAATTTGTGAAAATATACAGTTGTATTTGTATAATATAATCGTATTAAATATGGGTCGTATTTTAGATCAATCATGCGCGAAAAATTGTGCTAACAGAAATAGACGGCGAGATCGGAAGTTCCGCACCGTGATTTTACGTGTGTTACTCGCACCAATTATTTTGTCTAGCAAACCGCTGCCCACAACATTTGTTTCTTTGATGTTTCCCTATTATTATTTATTGCATCTAGTACCAAACATCATTAATGTTTTCCTACTATCACTCATGTTATCTGCCTTTATATAGAAGCATGTTTGTATGACTCTTTTATACTAAGAAGAATATTTGAATTCCCATGTTATTCCCTTTACTATTCATCTGCTCCTTGCTATATCTGGTCCTCTTCCATTCGAAAGATACCACTGCCACACTTCTTTGAGTGCTACTTCCTCTCTCAGCCTCCAGCAGGTCCCTCGATCCTTGTCACTGGTATCAGATCCAATGACCCTCTTGCCGCCTCCATGGACACCCACAACTATCGAATTGCGCCGCGATTTCGACCAACTGAAAACCATTGTGGAACTCCAAGTCGAGCAACACCAAACCTGCACGAACGAGCTCTGCCTAACCTTCCAACATGTGCACGAACGAGCTCTGCCCCTACTTCCGCCACTGATGTCAACCAACAGGAAGGCCAACCTACTACTCCCACCTACCGTCAACCTCCATACGCAACCTCCTACCTAGTGTGGAATTTCCCCGATTCCAATGTGAAGATCTCTCTGCTGGATCTATCACTGTGAACGTTACTTCGACGTTGAAGAAAGACAAACAATCTCAAGGTGTGGCTCGCTTCTATCCACTCGGAAGGGAAAGTACACCAGTTGTAAGACACCTTTTTTTTATCAAACTGAGACTTATGCCCAGAACCGCCGCCTTACGACGACTCCAACTACCAAGTTAGACGCCATCGTATAACGCTGATCCTGCCGGCTAAAACGATCACATCACAGTAGGCCACAAACGAAAATAAGTAATAACACAAGTCCACAGATCACAACTCAATAACAATATGAGCAATAGTCCACAATGAGTACAACGTAAGGAAGAGAGTAAATGGACTTAGGCCCAGTACATGTCTAATACAATATAATCTCTCACTTACATCTCTCAACAAGTAAGAGGAAGCAACAAAAGACTATCCTTAACCTACCGTCGTGTAGTAGAAGTAGTGCGCAACAACTGCTCCTCATGTCCTGTCATCCTCCTACGACGGATGCATCTCCTCGAGCTCCTAAAATGATATGGTCCACCGACAGTTAGTCAAAAAGACTAAGCCAATCCCCCCACCCTTCCCCGGGTGACTCCTATACACCGAGCGGGAGGAATGAAGAGGAGGACATCAAGCAGAAGTACAAAGCAAGTGACATGGCTCTCACTCACATAGTTGGAATATGAAATGTATAGTTATTCTAGCAATTCGAATATATAGGTACTGGAAGGTAGTGAACAATTATTAGGAGCGGTATAAGTGCAAAGAATGAATAAGTAAAGAGCAGTTATGTACCATCACAGAAAAGTAACCTCAACTTATAAGAGTGCCCATACAAACTTATAAGCTAAGGGGTCGTTTTGCAAGGCCTATTGTATAAAAAGTCTCATACCAATTTATACGATAGGGTAATGGTTTAATGCAATGTTTATGTATGACATGATATGCTATGCAGGTTTAATGATTATGTTTCACGCATGTGCAACTCACGCACCCGACTCTATGCGCACAAACCTTTAGTTCCCCGGTTTTTGAATTAGCTAAACTCTCAGGTACCTTTCATAGTGGCAAACATAGGCAGTTGGTTGGGTCACCCCACTCTTAGGCAGGCAGACACACTACCGGACCTAGACCTTATGTACGCCTCAACGCGAAGAACACAACCGCGGAGCCCCTGCATACTCTTGCTGGCTAAACCACTAGTCTTTTCTTGGCAAAGTGAAGGGTCGTCAAGAAAACGTCACCATGACACCATACTGAGCTGGCTCTCTAGACCACAATGACTTGCCCGAGTCTACGTACTTCCGTTGGTGTGCCAACTAGACCAGTACCGAAGGCCCTCCACATCATATGCACATGCATCCATGCTATATTTATGAACTTCCCCGAGCCATCAGCTCCCCGGACTAACCCGTCTATCATAATTAACTTACGGAGCCACCGAGCTTATGACTCGGGAGACTAAACCAACTAACCTCCCATACAACGGGGGTGTGTGAAGGTGTATTATTAAGAGTTAATCTTGTTTAAGAGTTTAATCATACTGTTTAGGGTTAATCTTGGACTTCCCGAGGACTACCCTGTGAGGGGCTCGTAGTTGTACTAGGAGCTACGATGGGCTGAACCCCAAAGCTCCCATTCCAAGGCACTTACTATTATTGATAACTACCCATAACCATACCCCTCCTATCAATACACATGAGCTGACTGTAAGTGCTTTATGACTCTCCAAGGGAAAGACGACTATCATCGATCTCGAGCACAACCTTGCCTCCTAGTCAACCAGGCATCTCACTCCTAGCCTCTATTGGTGACCTCATCCAAACCTAACTAGTTTAGGTGTACCAACTTCCTTATCTCCCCATGTAAGACCTACATGTTTATCTCAATTCAACATTTTCATTATATGCAGACCCCAGTGCTACAAGGTGTGTATGAAAGGGTATACTCTAAATACTCATCCAAAAGCTCTGAGATTATTATTGGGGGTCTAGCATGATATTTTAAGCCTAAGCTCAGAAACTTGTAATTTTCCTAATTTATTTGGCCATTAAAATAATTTTTCTAAAATCAGTCCACCTATGGATTTGAACATAAAGTATGAGATTCTAACAAGCAGTGGCCTTGATAATTTTTTCACAACATTATAATAACAAAATAACAACAGGGTATGAAAATCACTAATTTCCAAAAAGATTTCAACCCTTAATTAAAATATTGAACAATTGATCAAATTCAAGGATTATCAAAGGCAGTACCAAAAATATTCATCCAAAAATTATGATAAAATTACCAAGGATCTAAAATAACCAGACAAGTTTTCTGACCAGAAATAATAATTTTCGAAATTCATTTGATCACTCAAATAATTGACTTAATGGAAATCCAACCTAGGACACTTTGTGAAGGAACTTACATGTAAACTCTTCCAAATATCATCATAAAACTTACAGAACTTTATACTGCTCTAAAATGTCCTCTGACCAAGTTTCCTAATTTTTCAGTAAATAATTAAACCATAAATCAATTTGTTTATAATTAGGGCACACTTTGGGATTATGAATGAAGTACTATATTTGTCTATCCAAAATTTATAAGAAAATTTACAGAGAACTATAACATCAACATAAGCCCATCATCCAAGTTTCATGATCATCCTAGATTATAGAGACATATAATTTCACTTGGAAATAAAGTGACCTACTGTAATAACAAACAATTCAGTGGGGGATTTTGTATCTTAAAATTACAGTAAAATTATCCAGGGCTTATTTCCACCCTATGAAACTATCTACCAAGTTTATTCCAAGGACATCTGACCCTATGTCCTTCACAATGCTCAAAAGAGCAACCTTAGGGTTTGAACTAGGGTTGTAGGGATTATCAACCCCAAGCCACCCAAAAACACATGTGATGGTATTATACGTGATAACAAGGCAGTGACCCAAGTTTCACCATATTTGGATGAGGATTGACCCCTCAAATCCATCAAGAGCACTTTGGATATATTGACCCAATTTTCCCCTTATGTGACCAAATTTGAATCACTAGGTCACCTAATCAAATCAATACCAAAGTGGCTGAATTTTTTACCAAGGTCATATGATGACCCCTAGAATCACCCAACAAAGGTTTGGAGGGCTTTGAGGTCCATAGACCCCTTAATTAAATCGTAATTGAATTATTAAATGCCTGGCGCTAGCCCAGAGTTGGTACCACTTTAGTACATTACCGCTAGCGCTACCGCTACCGCCTGCGCTAGCACTCGTCGACGAATTCACTTGCGTTCAACATGGTTCATCGAAATACATTAGTCGGGACACAATCGTCGAAAAAGCTACCGCTAGCGCTACCGCTAGCGCTACCGCTACCGCCAACGCTAGCATTCGACGAGGCGTCTTGATATTTTCGACGACACACACAAGTTCCTTCATCGATATGCTACTGATTTCGACGATAAGAGCTACCGTCGGCGCTAGCTTCTTAGCTTCAGAACACTTCCACTTTGCTTGCACACAAAAATTGGGGTCTTACAATGCTTCCTCCCTTAAAAGAATTTCGTCCCGAAATTCTAATAGTGCAAACAATAAAAGATACAAAATATAACTTGTACCTCAATGGAACAATTCGGGGAACTCGTTACGCATGGTTTTTTCACGCTCCCATGAAAGCTCCTCTCATCCGCAATTGTTCCAGCGAACCATGACCATCCTGATCAGCTTATTCCACAGCTGCTTGACATCAGTGTCTTCAATGCAAATATGTGTGACCATCATCTTCAACCCATCATTGACCGACACTTGATTCGCCACCAACACCTAGCATGGCTCTGGCACAGCTTTCCTCAGCACAGAGATGTGAAACACATCGTGCAAACTGCTCAGCTCCATCGAACAGCTTCACCAACACGCTCTAGTATCTCAAACGGGCCAAGATATCATGGACTCGGCTTTTTCAAGTGTCGAATCCTTGACACTCCCTTGAAAGGCTTGATCTTGAGATATACCCAGTCGCCCATGTTGAACTCAACGTTTATGTGCTTAGCTTTGTAGTACTTTGCCTGCCTATCTTGTGCCACCAACAATCGCTCCCGGATTATTCGGATAGTCAAATTCACATCTTCGACTTCCTTCCGCTTAAACAGCTTTGTCTCGCCTGTCTCCGCCCAAGCCTAGGGAGTACGACAAGCTCTACCATAGAGGGCCTCGAAGGGCGCCATCTTTATACTTGGTTGATAGTTGTTATTGTAAGCGAATTCGATCATGAATAAATGATCTTCCCACTTTCTACCGAAGTCCAGGACGCACATGCAAAGCATATCCTCCAAGGTTCTGTTAGTACGTTCAGTCTGTCCATCCGTTTGATGGTGGAAGGCAGTACTAAACTTCAACTTTGTACCCAACAACTTGTGGATTAGCCTCCAATATTTCAAAGTAAAGCGCCTGTCTCGGTCACTTACGATGCTACGGGGCACACCGTGCAATCGTACAATGCAATCAACATATAGCTTTGATAATTTATCCATTGAGTCATCCTTCCGGTTTGGAATAAAGTGGGTTACCTTCGTCAAGCGATCCACGATCACCCAAACAACATCATTCCCACTCTGGGATCTCGGCAATCCGTGCACGAAATCCATCAAAATATCATCAAATTTCCATTCTGGCACAGACAACGACTTCAGGAATCCACCATGTTTTTGACATTCGGCCTTCACTAGTGCGCACGTTTTATACTTTGCCACGTAAAGGGTGATGTCCTTCTTTAAACCTAGCCACCAAAACAACTTTTTCATGTCTTGGTACTTTTTTGTGCTCCCCGGGTGAATTGAGTATTTTGTAAAATGTGCTTCGTACATCAATTCTTACCGCAATTTACCCACATTTCGGACGCACAACCGACCGTCTTTCCACATAAGACCGTCATCCAACACAAACTCTGCAGCAGACCCATCCTTAGTCTCTGCCAAGTAGTGTTGCATGTTCGAATCAAGCTCCAGGGCCTGTCGTATCCTGTCCGCGAGGTCGCATTGTACCTCTGTCCAGTTCAAGCACGCACTTGCACTAGAAATCCTCTCCGCACAAGAGATTTTTAAGGCTTCCAAGCCTCTGATCAGATGTGAATCATGCATCTAAATCCAACTAGCCTGCGCAGAAGCCCTCTGGCTCAAAGCATCTGCGACGACATTTCCCTTTCCGAGAGTATAGTGTATCTCGAAAGTGTAGTCCCCTAGGAACTCCATCCACCTTCGCTGTCGCATATTGAGCTCTTTTTGATTTAAAAAATACTTTAGGCTCTTATGGTCTGTAAAAATATCAACCTTCACGGCATACAAGTAGTGCTGCCACAATTTCAGAGCAAAGATTACGGTCGCAAACTCCAAAGCGTGGACCGGATAATCCGCTCATGCACTTTCAACTGGTGAGAGCCATAAGCTATCATATCACCATGCTGAAGAAGTACGCAGCCTAAGCCGCTCCCTCACGCATCACTGTAAATTTCATAGCCGTACTACATGGCGAACATAAGATTGGTGTCTTGGTCAGACCAGACGACTCTTTAACTCCTCAAAAGCTCATGCACACGCTGGTGACCAATCGAACTTCTGATCCTTCCTTGTCAAGGTCGTGAGAGGAAGAGCAATCAGTGAAAAGTTCTCCATGAAGCACCGATAGTAGCCGGCAAGTCCGAGGAAACTCCTGACTTCCGCTACTGTCGTAAAAACGGGCCACTCCTCGATAGCAACTATCTTTGCTGGATCCACTGTGATACCCTCACCACTAACCACATGACCAAGGAACGCCACCGAGGCTAGCCAAAACTCGCACTTGGAGAACTTGACATACAGCTGACTCCGTCGCAGGGTCTCCAAAACTACGCGTTAATGAATCACGTGTTCTTCTTCAGATTGAGAGTATACCAGAATATCGTCAATAAAGACGATCACAAACCGGTCAAGGCACTCTCTAAAGGTCCTATTCATCAGATCCATGAACAATGATGGCGCATTCATCAGTCCAAACGACATTACAATGAACTCGCAGTGCCTGTAGCGGGTACAAAATGCCGTCTTGGGAATGTCGCACTCCCGAATCCGCAACTGGTAGTAGCCAGACTTAAGATCCAGCTTCGAATACACCGTTGATTCAACTAGCTGATCAAACAAGTCATCGATGCGAGGAATCAGATACTTGTTCTTCTCGGTCTGCTTGTTCAATTCACGATAATCGATATAGAGACGCAGGCTTCCACCCTTCTTCTTCACAAAGAGGACCGGAGCACCCCAAGGGGATGCAATTGGGCGTATATAGCCTTGCTCTAGAAACTCCTGTAATTGAACCTTCAACTCCACCATCTCCATTGGTACAATTCGGTACGGAGAGCGTGACACAGGCTTGGCACCTGGCACTAGCTCTATTGTGAAGTCAATCTCTTGTTGAGGTGGCGCCCCAGGAAGATCTTTAGGAAACACATCTGGATACTCCGAGATAACAGGAACGTCACTCAAACTGGGCTGAGGCTTTGCAGTCCTAACTAGCACAACACACAATTCTACGCCCTGCCGAACTACCTTGATTACTTGGACAACAGACATCAATGTCTTGCTCGATCCACGCAAACCAGCAAACGTAGTCATACAATCGGTATTTCACCCCAGTGTGACCTCCTTAGAAGTGCAATCAATATAGGCATGCTGCGCCGATGGCCAGTCCATACCAAAGATCACATCGAACTCCAAAAGCGGTAGAATCAGTGCTTCCAAATCAAAATCTTGACGTCTGATTCGTACCTTTACCACACAACCTTATTCTGTACACATAGAACACCCATTGGGTAACATCACATCTAACCTTTCCTTTATCACTGTCGAAGGCACTCCAAGTTGGCGGATGAAAGCCTCCGATAGAAAGGAATGCGAAGCTCCCGTATCAAACAGTGCTCTCGTCAGAACATTAAATATTAGGACAAAGCCTAATACACACAAGGTTAACAAGCAATGCACAAGGTATGAAGTATAAAAAGTAACAAAAGTTGTATACTAGCGCATACCTGTGACCACATCGCTTTGCTTTATGGCCTCCTGCTGGCCAAGGTTATACACCCTAGGCTGGGCTGGAGCAGCATGGGATGCGGTTGACTCCATCGCCTTTCCTCTCTCTTCCCCATATGCCGCAACTACCTTCTTGTCGCTGCGACAGTCACGAGCATAATGCCCCGGCTTGACACAGTTATAACAGCTGAGTGGGCCTCACCCAGTCGTCATTCCCGATGTAGCAGATTGAGCTGATCCAGAAGGTCTCACTCTTTTCCTCCATTTGCCTTGCCCAGACCTCACAGAGCTCGGTACTTTGAACTCTGGTTTACCACAGCTAAATCCTTCCTGCTTTGGGACCGCTTCATGTCCTTATCCAAGGAACAAGCCGTATTGACCAGGGTCATAAACCCTTGCGTCATTAGCCCCGACAGAAGGAACCACAACTCTTCTCGTAGACCTTCGTAAAACCGATTGGTCTTACGAGCTTCATCTGCAAAAGTCACGCCGGCGTACCTCCCCAACTGGGTAAACTCGTGCAAATAGTCATCAATCATACTATCACCTTAAGTTAGACAGTTGAACTGGTTCTCCATCTCAATCTGTTGAGCAGGTGGGAGATACCGCGCCAAAAACAATCTCGAAAACTCATCAAACGGGATGTCCATCAGCTGCCTTCCTGCTAGC
This sequence comes from Dactylorhiza incarnata, assembly GCA_033032865.1. Classification (NCBI taxonomy): domain Eukaryota; kingdom Viridiplantae; phylum Streptophyta; class Magnoliopsida; order Asparagales; family Orchidaceae; genus Dactylorhiza; species Dactylorhiza incarnata. The sequence continues at coordinate 6,729,478 of JAWHQI010000125.1, forward strand.
TGATGCAACTCCAACTCATCCCACCAAAGCTGCGCCTCCCCATCAAGAAGGAATGTTGCTAATGTCACCTTCTGACCTTCTTCCGTATCAGTGGCCTTCAAGATTTTTCACACTCTCGATAGCCAATCCTCAGCTTGAGTCGAGGTTCCTTCTCCCGTGAACAGAGGGTGGAAACTCAGAAAGTACTGCAACTGTTGGTCCGGAGTTCTTCATGCCCTCACCGACACTGGTCTTTCGACTACAGGTTCAGCTGCCACAACCGGCACCGGAGCCACCCCGAGGGTAGGAGGCTATCCTGGGACATGCTCTCCAGGTTGTGCAGTGGACATAGCGAACACCGCTTCAACTACTCTCCTCACTGTCTAAGCAGAAGGAGGAGTAGGCACCTCAGCTGGTGCACTGCTCGCAGTCGAACGCGGGGGTCAAGACGACCCCGCTCCACTCCCAGTCGCCTATACATGTGCACATAACACAATTAGTGACTAAGAGATAACATGGATCAACAAAGGAACACACAAGTTCCATCACAATGGTACAAGCAAACATGCAATTCATTCCTAAAGTGGACAGTTACTGGTTATTTACATGTCTTAGCGGCGACGCTCACACGTGCTCACCAACCCTTAAAATAATTCGACCACGAATTCAGACGGAAAGGGAACGAGACCCGTAGCTGATACCAATTTGTAACACCCTCCCTATTGCATAGAATATAGCAGTAGGTCCGGCCGGGACCCCACGCCATATTAAACGAACAGAAGTGCGCGTTTCTGAATTAGTTTAAAATAGTTAAGAACATAACCATCTCAGTACACCGAGTTGTACAACGGAAGCACTTAGTTTATTAAAATAAAACCTGTTCACAACTTGTCCACTTATTTACAGGGAATGAAAATACAACAAGGTTTGTTTCTAAACATGTTTACATCAATTAGGTGGCTTACAAACATCGGCTCACAGGCCGGCCACACATGAAAAATAGTAAACATATCAACTTGTCCTTCGAGGGCCAGCACAACACAGCAGCAGGGGCTTCAGCCCGCTATTTCCCACTAGTCTCGCCAGGAACTGTACAAACAAATCCACCAAAAGGGTGGGAAAACAGGCAAACGGTCAGCTTTAGCTGACCCCGATATAACGACCCCACCCCATGCCCGGGGCGGTGGTACTCCTTCCCTGCAAGCAAGCAATAACATAATATATTTCACAGGTGCATCTAAGCACCATATAGAAACATTCACCATATACGTCGACTCTCGGCCGCACGCAATGTGCTCTCAAGGCACACTTTGGCATACTCTCCGAGTTACGCCTACACGCTAAGTATTATTTCAACTTAGACAACCAATTGAGCTAAGCCGTACACACGAAGTTCCGACACTCTTCTATCCACAAGTTCTTTTTCAACTTGGATGATCAATTTGAGCTAGGCCGTACACACGAAGTTCCGACTCTCTTCCATAGCCCGGTGCACCGAGGGGCGACCTTTTCACCACCACTATGGGCGGGTTCAGATCAGCTAGGCCCATGCTCAATCATTGAGATCAACTCTACACGATGCGGGTAAGCTTTCTCCTATGTCCGTTACTCAAAGCAAGGCTTTGCAGGCCCTCCAGCTTCTTTTGCTACGCACCCAGCCCCCAGGACTTAGGTCACACAGGCTCGCACAATCTGCTCACTGGAAGCTACCGCTGACGTTAGCGCTAGCACCCGACGCTAGTAACAGAACCCAGTTCTGCTACCTTTTTCCGGGTATTGTCTGGGAAACCCCTCCAGAACTCCTCATAGCACGTCTCAGTACTTAGAACCCAAAAACACAACATATATCACAGAGTCTTCTCCGACACGCAACAAGCAACTTCACCAATCCAGACCAAACTGTCTAGATGGGCTTCACACAGCATGCCTATGTCCGAACTTCGATTCTAGACTCTATATGCAAATTCCTGTGGGGATAACATCAACCCACCGGAAGAACCCATCTACTAATTAGTAGAAGTCTTCCAAATCATACAAATCAAAGAACGCACATGTCCAAAGATTAGGGAGGAGAATTGTTACCCTCGACGCTCGTTTCGGTGACATAGATCTGTGATTGATCTGGAGGGAACTTGCTGAAATCGCTTCCTCTCCACGGAGTCGACGATGGCACAAGTGTTGAAATTTTTGAAGTGAAGTGGAGGTCGAGCAGTCTGTTCTTGAGACCGCGCGGGTTGTCTAACCGCAGCAGGCCGGGCGGTGTGTTTTGGAGACCACGTGGGTTGTCTTCCCACATGATGTTGTGCTGTCTGTCTTGAGACTGCGTGGGTTGTTTACCCACAGCGGGCTGGCGGTCTGCCAGTCCGGTTTGTTCTTGGACTTAGTCTGCTTCAAGTACTGGTGCTCTGTAAAACCCGTGCGGTTTGTCTTTAAGCCGCACAGTTTATTTTCTACCCGCTAACGAGTTGAGGTGGTTATCCTATCTCTATAGGCGGTTACCACACTCCATCTCACGCCTATAAATAGGACCTCTCCCTCAGATCTTATACAGTGAACAGTAAGCTAGAGCTCGCAAGTCTTTTGTGCGGTTAGACTTTTCTAGTCGCTCTAGTTGAGATTGACTCTATTGTGTTTGCAGGTTGCATGACTTGTGTGTGGTTCTGACTTGGTCAGAGGAGACCGCAGCGGTTAAGACGGTGGCAGTCAGCGGTGGGTAGCAACAGGTGGTCGCGGTTTGCGGCTTCTCTCTTCGGCTTGTATCTCTGCTTTCAATAAAGTCAGACCGTGCGGTTAGGCGGCTTGCCTTGCCGGTCTGTTTTCTATTCAGCTAGTCAGCAACAGTGTTTGCGGTTAGGAGCGGCTAAGTGACTGCGGTCAGGCGGCCTTGCTCGGGCGAACAGTTTTCAGCATTGGAATAACGGGTAGTCTACGTGTTGAGTTGCGGTTTGGCGACTTGGCGGTTTGCGCAGACAACCTTGTTAAGTTGGGCGGCTTGCTTGTCGGGCGGCTAGTCGGGCGGCTTGGACGACTTCTGTTTTGTCTTGTTGTTATTCTTCTTGGATTGTTTTTGGTGAAGCATGTCTCGCCATGTATACCTCAAGTTGTAAAGAAGAGTTTTGAATACTATTCCTTGTGTTTCTTCGTTGTTTCTGGTTTATTGTGCTCAGTTGGGTTGAGAGAGTTCTTGCGACATAGTTCCCGTTTATTCCGCTAATCAATCAAAACGAGAAATTTTCACATGGTATCAGAGGGACAGAGGTTTGAGCAGTGATTCAGCCGCAGTTAACTTGCTTGGATTTTTGGAGCACAAGTAAATCAGTAGTATTGCAATGGAAGGTAGAATTGCAAGAGGTCTTGGTATTGAACTTCTTATACACACTAACTTTAAGAAGTGGAAGTCTTGTATGGAAAGCTATCTTCTTGGTGAGGATCTCTGGGAGGTTGTCGAAGGAGATGCAAGACAAGCAGTTTCCCCTGTTGAAGGAAATGCTGAACTGGTGAAAGCTTGGAAGAAAACAAATGCGAAAGCCGAGTTTATTCTAAAGCGGGCAATTTCCTTAGAGCTATTTGATCACATCATAGGATGTCGATCTGCTGCTGAGATTTGGACTTCTCTTGACGAGTTGTTCAATAAGAAGAATGTAGCGCGGCTACAGTTCTTCGAAAATGAGTTGGCGAAAGCCACTCAAGGTGATCTTTCTGTCTCTACTTTCTTTTTAAAGATGAAGAACCTCTGTGCAGAGATTTCTGCTTTGGATCCGGATGAGCCCATTTCTGAGGCAAAGTTGAAGATGCACATTATTCGTGGATTGCAGAGAGAATATGTGGCCTTTGTCACTTCTGTCCAAGGCTGGGCTAATCAACCGTCGTTGCTTGAGCTGGAGAATTTGCTTGCTTCATAGGAAAGTTTGGCAAAGCAGATGGCTGGGATGTCTGTCTCCGTGGGAGATAATGAGCTGCTCTTCTCTGGGAAGAAGAAGAAGTGGGACAAGAAGAAAAAGTCTTCTGGAAGTGATGGTCCTTCTACCTCAGGTCAGTAGGAGAGGAGCTATGCTCCTAAGTCTGATGGAAAGAAGAAGGAAGGACTTCGGTGCTTCAAGTGTCAGCTTGGTCATTTCAAGAAGGATTGCAGATTGAATCTTCAGGCAGGGCATGCTGCTGGCAAGAAGGAAGTTGGATCCAGGAATGATGAAGTTGAATGGGGAGGAGAGGGTGCCTTTACGGCAAATTTGACGGCGGCGTCCGTTGATGTTCTTTCCTCTATCAACTACAAGGAGAACTGGATTGTTGACTCGGGGTGTGGTCATCTCCTCACCAGGGATGGGTCAAAGCTTTCTCATGCGCAGCCCTATTCAGGTAATGATGCTATTATTACCGCTGATAATTCTATTCATGCAGTCAAGCAAGAGGGGGTGGTTTCTTTAGGAAGTGATAAGGGTCCACTCAAGTTACAGAGTGTTTATCACGTGCCGGGTATGAAGAAAAATCTCTTCTCTGTGACTAACGCTGTTGACGCCGGATATCACGTTCTGTTTGGTCCAACAAAAGTGAGGTTTCTTAAGAATGTGTCATCGGTACAAGCTGACACAGTTCATGTTGGGAGAAGGGTAAAGGACTTGTTTGTTTTATCAACAAGTTCTTATGTTGATAAGATGCGGACAAATGATAGTGTGACTATCTGGCATGAAAGGCTAGGGCATGTTGGCATGGCGAAGCTGAAGGCTATGGCGTTAAAAGGCCTTGTGAAAGGCTTGCCTAGTTTATCATCCATGGGAGAGGGTCATGTCTGTGCAGGGTGTCAGTATGGAAAGTCTCATCGACTTCCATTTGACAAATCACAGGCAGGTGCAAGAAGCCGTTGGAGTTGATTCACGGTGATCTTTTTGGCCCGACCAACACTGCCAGTCTTGGAGGCAACCAGTATATGCTGGTTTTGATTGATGATTACACTAGATATACCTGGGTGTATTTATGAAGGAGAAGTCAGAAGCGTTCGGGAATTTTGTGGAGTTCAAGGAGCTTGTGGAGGGTCGTCTTGGATTGCGGATTAAAAAACTGAGAACTGACAATGGAGGTGAATTTACCTCAGGAGAGTTCTTTAGTTTTTGCAGGAAGCACGACATCCAGAGAGAGCTCTCTTGTGCGCATACTCCACAACAGAACGGAGTTGCTGAGCGGAAAATTCATCATTTGACGGAGACCGTGAAGTGCTGGCTTCATGCCAAGAATATTCCAAAGTCCTTATGGGCGGAGGGTATGTCTTGTGCTGCTTCTGTCATCAATCGGATGCCTCTTAGTCCGATCAACATGAAGACTCCACATGAGCTGATGTTTAAGGAGAAGCCCGATGTGGGACACTTACAAGTGTTTGGTTCAACTTGCTATGTGCATGTTCCTGATGCCCTCAGAACAAAATTAGACGCGAAGGCGAGGAAACTAGTGTTTGTTGGGTATGATGACCGGAAGAAGGGCTGGAAGTGCATGGATCCCCAGACATGGAGATTTGTAGTATCTCGCGATGTGGTGTTTGACGAGCTGACGTCATACCAGGGGAGTTTTGGTATAGAATAATCAGATAGCATTGTTGAAAGGCAAAAGGAAGCTGTAGAAGATCTTCAGGAGGAGTTGCCTGTTTCACCAGGAGCTCCAGTTGTGTCAAGCTCTGGGACATATGCTTCAGGTTCTGGAAGCAGGGGGAGCAATGCTCCAAGTACGTATGAGAACAGAGTTGATTCTGAAGAAGCAGCGGAAGTGGTTAGTCCAGTTCCGACCTTGAGAAGGTCAAAGAGGACTAAAATTCCACCAGTTCGTTATACAGGAGGAAATGTGGTGAGTTTTGTTTCATGTTTCTTTGCTGGCCCTCTGGACGAGCGAGAGCCTTCAAGATTTGAGGAAGCCACTACAGTCAAGGAGTGGGAAGATGCCATGGATGAGGAGATGGCTGTCCTCAGGAAGAGGAAACCTGCGAGCTTATTCCCAAGGTTGATGGCATAACTCCTGTAACTTGAAAGTGGGTGTTCAAATTGAAGAAGAAGGAGGATGGTAGTATCGAGCGGTACAAGGCTCACCTTGTTGCTCGAGGGTTCTCACAACAGTATGGGGAGGATTATGAAGAGACGTTCAGTCCAGTGGCCAAGATGACTTCGGTTCGGGTGGTGATTGCGTTGGCAGCTTGCCAAGGATGGAAGATTTGGCAACTTGACGTAAAGAATGCTTTCTTGTACGACGAGATTGACAGGGACATCTTCATGGTTCAGCCACCTGGGTATGTATCGGAAGTTCATCTGGGACACATCTGCAAGTTGAAGAAGGCTCTCTATGGGTTGAAGCAAGCGCCTAGGGCGTGGTATGGGAAGATCACAAAATATCTTCATTTCTGCGGATACTTTGCTTCAGACTCAGATTCTAGCTTGTTTATCAAGAAGAAGGGAGAGCTTCAGGTCCTCGTGCTATTGTATGTGGATGACATGATTGTCACCGGGAACTCAGAAGAGGAGGTAGAAAGGCTAAGGGCTGAGCTTGCTATCAGATTTGAGATGAAGGATCTAGGTGAGCTCCACCATTTCCTTGGACTCGAGGTTGAGAGGCAGAAGAAAGGAGTGCTCATTTCCCAGAAGGGTTATGCGGAGCGAATCGTTAAGAGATTCGGCATGCATGAAGGGAAGAGTAGTTCAACTCCACTTGAGGTTGGTTTAAAGCTTCGGCGGGATGAGGGGCGGATTCTTCCTGATCCATTGGTGTTCCGGGCTCTTGTTGGGAGTTTGATATATTTGACGATTACCAGGCCGGATATTGCATATGCAGTTGGCAGGGTGAGTCGATATATGGAGGAGCCACGGAAGCCTCATCTGGTGGCGGCCAGGAGTATCCTGAAGTACGTGAAGTCAACCTCTGATTTGGGTCTCTGTTATAGGAGAGATACGTGCTTTAACCTGCATGGTTACATGGATGCTGATTATGGGGGAGATTCGGATGATCGGAAGTCGACATCTGGATACGTCTTTTTGACAGGCCCTGCAGCTATATCTTGGTGCAGCAAGAAGCAGGATTCGGTATCTGTCTCTACCACTGAAGCGGAGTATAAGGCTTCGGCCTTGGCATCTCAGGAAGCCATCTGGTTGAGGAGGTTGGTAGAAGACATCCATGAAGAGGTGCGACATCCTACTTTGCTACGCGGTGACAACGAGAGTGCCCTCAAACTGGTTAATAATCCAGTTTGTCATGCACGGACCAAGCACATTGAGATCGAGCATCACTTTATTCGGGAAAAGGTGCTGGAGGGATCTCTGATGGTTGAACATGTGCGGAGCGAGGACAATGTCGCTGACATCTTCACGAAGCCGCTAGTGAAGGGACCATTCACTCGGTTACGAGGTTTACTCGGGTTGACTTCCACTTCTCACTTCAAGGGGGAGTGTTGAAATTTTTGAAGTGAAGTGGAGGTCGGGCGGTCTGTTCTTGAGACCGCGCAGGTTGTCTACCCGCAGCAGGCCGGGCGGTCTATTTTGGAGACCGTGCGGGTTGTCTTCCCACAGGAGGTTGTGCGGTCTTTCTTGAGACCGCGTGGGTTGTTTACCCACAGCGGGCTGGCGGTCTGTCAGTCCGGTTTGTTCTTGGACTTGGTCTGCTTCAAGTCCTGGTGCTCTGCAAAACCCGTGCGGTTTGTCTTTATGCCGCACGGTTTGTTTGCAACCCGCTGACGAGTTGAGGTGGTTATCCTATCTCTATGGGCGGTTACCACACTCCATCTCACGCCAATAAATAGGACCTCTCCCTCAGATCTTATACAGTGAATAATAAGCTAGAGCTCACAAGTCTTTCGTGCGGTTGGACTTTTCTAGTCGCTCGAGTTGAGATTGACTCTGTTGTGTTCGCAGGTTGCGCGGCTTGTGTGTGGTTCTGACTTGGTCAGAGGAGACCACATCGGTTAAGCCGGTGGCAGTCAACGGCGGGTAGCAATAGGTGGTCACGGTTTGCGGCTTCTCTCTTCGGCTTGTTTCTCTACTTTCAATAAAGTCAGACTGTGCGGTTAGGCGGCTTGCCTTGCCGGTCTGTTTTCTATTCAGCTAGTCAGCAGTAGTGTTCACGGTTAGGAGCGGCTAAGTGACTGTGGTCAGGCTTGTTGGACATGTGTGTCACATCCCTTTGTTTGAGAATAACAAATCCCAAATTGTATTTGATCTTGCTTGTTGTGTGTTTATAGTGTGCAGGAACTATAGGTGCAATACTCCAAAGGTAGAAAGTAGTTGAATTCAAACATCTGGAAGAATGCACTACTGCCAGCATTAGTGCTACCGCCAGGCGCTAGCTCAAGTTCGTCTCAGCGGCTTCGTCTCAGCGGTTTAGTTTCGTCTCAGCGGTTCCGTCTCAGCGGCTTCGTCTCAGCGGTTTTGTTTCGTCTCAGCGGTTCCTTAGCGCTACCGCCAGGCGCTAGCTCAAGATCGTGCACAGCGCCACACTGCCGACGGTTTCGCAACCGCTCCACACGAACGCTACCGCAGACGCAAGGATCTACCGCAGGTGCTATCTTCAAATTCTATAAATTGATGGGCTCTCTCTCATTTTTAGTCAGTGCTTCCAGAGAGATTACTTGTGCCAAATTTCCAGAGCTGCTACTCTGCCGAAAGTTCATCTCCCACTCAAAGCTAAAGAGGATTTCTGAAGAAGGAAGCCACCACGGTGCATCCGAAGAACGATCGCTTCAACCTCGCTCTTGCTACAACGATCCTTCATCCTCATCTTCAGAGATCTCATATAAGGAGTTTTATTATTATTGTCTTTATTTTCATTCCATATATTTTTGTAACCGTTTAGAGAATTCACCTCGTGTTGGCGATTAGGTCTGGGTAGGACTTAGGGAGTAATTCGCCTTGTGTTGGCGACTAGTTCTAGGTGATTAGATCTAGGGGGTGCTCGAGGTCATATCCGAGGAAGGATTGGCTAGAGCGGCTTGAGGCCATATCCGGGGAAGGATAGGCTAAAGCCAACCAGTTTGTGGGGATACAAGTCAGTATAGAAAAGGAAAAGATATTTACTTTTGTACGCCTCTGATTTCTAGCGATATTGAAATCAAATTTATGTAAACACCTTTTTTTTATAAATACAATCATGTCTCTATTTGTGTTTACTTGATTTCTCTCTTTTGGCGTTATCTCTAAAATATTGGTTACAAAGTTTTTCAAATTTAAATTACTTTATCTAAGTTGTTTATTTCAATCTCTTTAATCATAAAATAATTTAGTACTTATTTCTAAACTTGAAAATTATGATATTCTCACAAATTAGCTAAATTGTTATTTTGCCTTTCTCATATTATAAAATAATTTAGTAATTTTCATAAAATTAAAAGGAAGAATTTTATTCCCTTATTCACCCCCCTCTAAGGGCGCCAATCGATCCAATAAGGCGGCCTTGCTCGGGCGAACAGTTTTCAGCATTGGAATAACGAGTAGTCCGCGTGTTGAGTTGCGGTTTGGCGACTTGGCGGTTTGCGCGGACAACCTTGTTAAGTTTGGCGGCTTGCTAGTCGGTCGGCTAGTCGGGCGGCTTGGACGACTTCTGTTTTGTCTTGTTGTTATTCTTCTTGGATTGTTTTTGGTGAAGCATGTCTCGCCATGTATACCTCAAGTTGTAAAGAAGAGTTTTGAATACTATTCCTTGTGTTCCTTCGTTGTTTCTGGTTTATTGTGCTCAGTTGGGTTGAGAGTGTTCCTGCGACTAGTTTCCGTTTATTCCGCTAATTAATCAAAACGAGAAATTTTCACAACAAGCACGCAAGATCTCCTTCGCAGATTGGCCCCAACTGATCTCCCTCCTCCAGCTCCTAGCCTTCCTCTCTTGAAAAGGGCAGATGATTTCTCAAAAAAATGAGAAGGAAAGTCAGATTCCAGCCCATATATCATTTTCCCGCTACCGCCGGCGCTAGCTACTAGTGCCTGGCGCTAGCCTAGAGTCGGTACCGCTTTAGGACATTACCGCTAATGCTAACGCTACCACCTGCGCTAGCATTTGTCGACGAATTCACTTGTATTCTACATGGTTCGTCGAAATACATTCGTCGGGACACAATCGTCGAAAAAGCTACCGCTAGCGCTAGCGCTACCACCGACGCTAACATTCGACGAGGAGTCTTGATGTTTTTGACGACACACACAAGTTCCTTTGTCGATATGGTACTGATTTCGACGATAAGATCTACCGCCGATGCTAGAACTAGCTCCTGGCGCTAGCTCCTCAGCTTCAGAACACTTCCCCTTTGCTTGCACACAAAAATTGGGGTCTTACATGTCATACTTGCACACTCGTGAAGGCAGAATGTCAAAGACCTGGTGACTTTCTGAAGTCATTACTAATTCTGAAATGGAAGTTTGATGACATATCTATGGATTTCGTGCATGGCTTTCCGAGATTGCAACATGGGAACGATGCCATTTGGTTGATCGTAGACCGATTGATGAAAGTATCTCACTTCATTCCAAACCAGAGTGACGATTCAGTAGAAACGTTGGCAAAATTTTATGTGGATAACATAGTACGATTGCACGGTGTGCCCCGTAACATTGTAAGTTATCGAGATGGGCGCTTCACATCAAATGATTGGAGGCTAATCCACTACCTATTGGGTACCAAGCTGAAGTTTAGCACGACCTTCCACCCTCAAATAGATGGGCAGACTGAACGAACTAATAAGACAATGGAGGATATGCTACGGATGTGCGCCTTGGATTTCAGAAAGAGGTGGGAGGATCATCTTTTCATGATCGAGTTTGCCTACAACAATAGCTACCAAGAAAGTATACAAATGGCGCCCTTCGAGGCCTTATATGGTAGAAAATATCGTACTCCCTTGGCTTGGGCAGAAACAGGCGACACGAAGTTGTTCAAGCGAAAAGACGTCGATGATGCAAATTCGATGATTCGAACGATCCGTGAGCAGTTGTTGATTGCCCAGGACAGGAAGACAAAATATTATAACACCAAGCACTGAAATATCGAGTTTTTTTGTTGGCGACTGGGTTTACTTGAAGATCAAACCATTCAAGGGTGTATCGAGGATTTGACGCTTGAAAAAGCTAAGTCCAAGATGCCTTGGACCGTTTGAAATTTTGGAGCGTGTTGGTGAAGCTGCCTATCGACTTGCTCTTTCAACAGAGATAAGCGGTTTGCATGATGTGCTTCATGTATCTTTGTTGAGGAAGGCGTTGCAAGAGCCTACTCATATTGTTGCTGATGTTCAAGTGCTAATTGATGGTGGGCTAAAGACAAAAGTCAAGCCTATTCTCATTGAAGACATTGAAGTTAAGCAGTTGCAGAACAAAATGATCAGTATGGTCAAAGTTCGCTGGGACAATTGCACTCGTGAGGAGCTTTCATGGGAGAAAGATCAGACCATGCTTGAGGAGTTCCCCGAGTTGTTCCATTGAGGTACAATTTACATGTTTTGTATCTTTTGAATGATATCTTAATTCTAGAAGTTCGAGACGAACATTTTGTTGGGGTGCCAGAATTGCCCCATGGATCCGCCCGAGGATAGCCGACTGATGCAGGATGCCGGGGCCCCGCCTCACCCCGTGGCATCACACCAGCTAGCGGACCATGGCCAAGCACGCCTGCCAGAAGGACTGCATTCCAGGCACCCCAACCCGTCTCCGCACCTGTTCTCAGTGCGGCGGGTTGTTGAGGCTGGGGCTCGATCTCCAGACCTCCTTGATAAGAACCACTCCTAACAGGCCTTATCACCAACTGACCTGCACTTTTTTGATGCAGGACGTCGGCACCCCGCCGCACCCCGTGGCATCACACCAGCTAGCAGACCACGACTAAGCACGCCTGCCAGAAGGACTGTAGTCCAGGCACCCCAACCCATCTCCGCACCTATTCTCAGCGCGGCGGGTTGTTTAGGCTGGGGCTCGATCCCCAGACCTCCTTGATAAGAACCACTCCTTACAGGCCTTATCACCAACTGACCTCCTTGATAAGAACCACTCCTGCAGGTCAGTTGGTGATAAGGCCTGTTAGGAGTGGTTCTTATCAAGGAGGTCTGGGGATCGAGCCCCAGCCTCAACAACCCACCGCGTTGAGAATAGGTGCGGAGACGGGTTGGGGTGCCTGGACTACTGTCCTTCTGGCAGGCGTGCTTGGTCGTGGTCCGCTAGCTGGTGTGGTGCCACGGGGTGCGGCGGGGCCCCATCGTCCTACATCACCGACTCTATAAAGGAGAGGTAGGCACCTTCACCAACAGTCCGGGCTTTTGGTCGAGTTGGTTGTGCCGTATCCCTACAAGTGGTATCAGAGGGGGTCGCGGGTTCGAAACCCCGGGGTCATTTCGGGGGGGGGGGGGGGATTATTGGGGTGCCAGAATTGCCCCCGGCGCTGCGGTACTATTCGAAGCGGAAGGGTGTGTCCCCCATGGGCCTAACTGGCTGCCCCGTGGATCCGCCCGAGGATAGTCGACTCTATAAAGGAGCGGTAGGCGCCTTCACCAATAGTTCGGGCTTTTGGTCAAGTTGGTTGCGCCGTATCCCTACACTTTCTTTAAGGGGAGGGGGGATTGTAACACGCCAGGTTTTCCCAACTATAGAACACAAGGGCATCTAGTAGCATAAGCTAACGCCAGACATTAGCAATCGCCCGGAAGAAATTGGCTAGATGTCAAGGCGATCGACTAGATGAATTCGACTAGTCATCAAGTCTAATACTAGCACTAGGCGTTAGTGTTAATGCTGGTGTTAACTATTCAACTTGATGACTTAACATTGTTGTCATGAAGGTCCTCTGTCTTTGAGAGGTCTAGACGATTCGACTAGATGGCTAATGCTGGGCATTAGTGCTAACATCGGGCATTAGTGCTAACACCGACGTTAGGTCATCTAGCCAATTGTTAAGCGGTGCTGGATAAGATCAAATCCACCACCCCTGGGGATAACGTGAGCTTTAGTGCTAACACTGACATTAACTGTTCAATATGATCCATCAAATTGAATCATGGTTGTCCATTTCTGATTGGATTTTGGATGTGATGGCTGGAATTTATCCTGACTCAGCTAAAGCACCAGGAGTAGCATTCTTTTTTCTCCCATTATTATTTCACTTTCTTTCTCTCTCTCCAAAGGAAAGGAAGAAGAGGGATGAGGAAGAAGAAGGCTCCATACATCCATTAGAAGAGCTTCCAAGCTCTGATTTGCACGTCGAGTTCAAATGTGTGGAGTGGAATGTGCTGCAAATCATTCCACCTGGATCGATTGCGGATTCATGGTGCCACAGCGTGTTGGAGTTACCATTGTGATCTAGAAGTGGTCAAACATGTAATGTCACTGCCAACACGATATGAGCCTGCAGGGTCGCACATAAGAGCATGTGGAGAAGTTGGAAGATTGACTGTGTTGGTAAAGGTTACCAATCACCATATAGAATCGGGGAGGTAAAGCAAATGTTGCTGTCGGAATTCGTCGGATTCGTCGGAATTCGTCGGATCATTCTGTGGAAACTCGACGAATTATTACAGAGACCCTAAGCTCGGCAAATGTTGCCGTCTGATATGATTCGTCGGATTCGTCGGATTGTTCCGTGGAAACTCGACGAATTGTTACAGAGATCCTTAACTCGGCAAATGTTGCCGTCTGATACGATTCGTCGGAATTCGTCGGATTATTCCGTGCAAACTCGACGAATGCCGACAGAAACCTCAAGTTATTCTGTATGGACTGCGGATAGCGATTTGCCTAGGTCTTTTTATACTTCGGGTATAAATAGGACCTATTTTAAGGGTTCAATATGCTCTTCTTACGCCTCCTGGAAGAAGACCCGACGGAAGAGTTCCGCCTCATGAACCCTAGCCGACGGAAGTGTTCCGCCGTTTCGCTCATCTACGCAGACCTCCTTCCGGCGATCGTCGCCGTGATTGTTCTTCCTGGAGCGAACCTAGCAGTTCGTGGAAGTGCAAGGTGCATTCGTTCTTCTCCCGGCTCATGTGGATCACTGTAGAGACGTAGACATCATTCTACGTGAGGACTCTCGCATAGCCGCTGACAGGATTCATCTTCTTGGAGCACCTAGGTTGGATTCGATCCAACTCCACTAAGGTAATTTATGCCTAGTAGTTTTCATTACTTCTTGATTCAATGTTCATGGTCGATCCGAATCTTTTTGGGTTGTTTCTCTTTATTTCTGCTGCGCCTACATACGATGTATGGTTGTAGAAAAACCCAACACAGCGATCGTCAAGGTTTGCAATCCTTCTTCTTGTTAATAGGACATACTAGTCATATGTTTTGCTGTTAGCATGATGTGCGAAAGTGCCTCCTTCATTAATTTGTGATAGACTATACATTCACCGGGTAGATGATGTCTATCCCCGGTACGAACTGCATATAGAATCCAATTCGTGTATGAATATAGACATGTTGTGTGAAGCCCACCTGCAACAAGTTGGTCCAGATTGGTGATGGCTGAATTGCGTGTCGGAGAAGTCTCTGTGCTTATTGTGCTATTTGTATGTCTTGAATGATGTATATCGGGTTGTATACTGTATTGAAGAGCAACATCAGGAAACACTTTCATTTCTGGAAGGAATTGGTGTTCTGTTGCTAACGTCGGGCGTTAGTGCTAACGTCGGGCGTTAGTGCTAACGTCGGGCGTTAGTGCTAACATCGTGCGTTAGTGCTAACGTCAGCATTACTGCCAGCGATAATAAGTATCGCTTGACGTGATTGGAAATTGCCCATGAGGCTATGTTGATGACCTAGCTGTTGGGTTTTTTTATACATCAAAGTGGACAACATATGTCATATGCGCAGCGGAAGAAACAACAAGAATAACCCAAAGAGTAAGGATCTTGCGGGTTTCATGAATCAAGAGATTAGGAAAGCAAAATGCGATATTTGAAGGGGATTGAGTCAATACTCAACCAAGATGCTCCAAGAAGAAATTCGGTAGACGAACTTTGAGTTCCAAGCACCGAAATGAATTAGCCCCTCTATATAAATCCACACAAGTGAAGGAGAACCCCAATGCCTTGTCATACAAGGGATGGGTCGGAGAAGGACAGTCCTCCGCGTCCCCACGAACTGCTAGGTCCGTTGAAGGGGAGGCGACGACGGTCGGCGATCGGCGGACGGGACGAGGCCTATTGGAATGCTTCCGAGTCACGAAAAGGATAGATCGGATAAGGAAGACCTAATCGCTTCCTCTTTTATACCCAAGGCATAAAACGTGTTATCCGCAGACCAGAGTAAACAAAACAATTCCGTCAGGATTTTACATTCGTCGAATATAGTATATTTCGTCTAAACACTTTCGACGATTTGAAAGAATTTTGTCGAAACACTTTCGACGAATTCGTCGATACAATTTCGTCGAAACACTTTCACCGAATTTATATCTTATTCGTCGAAACAATTTTGACGAACTCGATTGGACGAATTGACACATCTGTTTGAAACACTTTCAACGATTTTGTGTAGTATAAATCCATTCGTCGAAACACTTTCGACAATTTCGCTAAGTCCTATAGAATTCGTCAAAACCATTTCGACGATTCATCAAGAGCACTTATTTCCCATTGAGACATTCTCAATTTAAATCCGAACAGTCATAAGATTGGTCCTCCACTCATATGCAATATGAGTAAGGCCAACACAATCCATTCTCCAACTTCTCCAAACGCTTTTATGTGCGACCCTATAGGCTCATATTGCGTTGGCAGTAAGACTAACTACTTGATTGCTTTGAGATCACCTCGGAAACTCCAACACTAGCAGTGGTTATCTCATTGACGGGCCGAGTTGAAGCTGTACCCGCATCATGCTGGTTGTTTACGATGATTAAGCCGAGCAAGGTGGATCCGAACCCATTCCATGCTTGTAGGTGAAGAGGTCGCTCCTCAGTGCACCATTTGATATTGGAAAATAAGTCCAGTAAGTGTGATAGCATTGACCGGTAGTTGCTCAATTACCATATAAACTGAGGATGGAGGTGGGAATCATGGAGTACACCGAAAGCGTGCCATGAGAGCACGAAACGTGTGGTCGTGCATGCCAACATTTGTGATGATTGTTCATATATTGATTATGTTAGCTGTACTTTCCTGTTTAGATATATGTTGCTATACTGCTGACTTGCAAGGAAGGAGTACCACCGCCCCAGGAATGGGGTGGGGTCATTACACTATTGTGGCCAGCTAAAGCTGACCGCTGTTTTGTTTTCCGATGTCTTTGTGGATTATACCTGTGCAGGTGCTGCGAGCTGAGCGGGAAATAGCCGGGTTGAAGCCCATTGCTGCGGTGGCCCTCGAAGGCCCGTCTTTTGTGTGCTTACCTCAATCTCTCTTAAGACTTACACCCCTTAAGAGGATTATTTTTGAATTGATTTAGCGCAAGATATAAGACCCCATTTTTTTCGCTACAAAATCGGGTCTTATGCCCAAAACCGCCACTTTGCGGTTACACCAACACTCGGGAAGGTCGCCACTACAAAATGCCGATCGTGCCGACCCTATCAATCACAAAAGAAGAAAAGTGCAAATGAAGCAAAAGTAAGCTCAAGTCCACATCACATGAAATACAAATCATAATGAAAAGATGTCCACAGATAATAACTAAACCAAAAGGTAACAATATAGCGGGCCCATGTCCAGTACATCATGTCCTCACTACAAATCACTCGCGAAAGCATAATCTACTGATAGACACTCACAGATCCTGAAACTGGTGCTCCCGTGCTAGACTGGCCCGCCTCCATTTGCACCTGCCTCTGTTGGTGCTGCATCTCCTCGGTCCCCTAAAATGATATGGTCCACTGACCGTTAGTCAAAAAGACTAATCCTCGTTTACCCCCATCCATCCCATAGTGGCCCTAGACACCGAGCAGGAGGATGAAGCGGAGGACAATAAGGGGTATAAAACAAAGTAGGTGACATTTCTTAACTATAGGAGTATCTATCACTACACAGGTGTTTATATATATGAAACAGTAAATAAAGCAAAGTAAAGAGCAAGTAAAGTAAGCAAGTAAAGACAAGTATAGAATGGAAAAAGAAACCATTGATTTATAGTAATGCCATACAAACTTATAGACCAAGGGGTCGTTTAGCAAGGCCTATCGTATAAAAAGTCCCATAACCAATTTATACGATAGGGGTAGGGGTTGAAATGCAATGCTTATCCTATGACGTGCAAAGTTATGCTGGGCAATGTTATGATCACATAAGTGCAACTCACATACTTTGACTCTATGCGCACAGACCTTTAGTTCCCCCCTTTTTGGAGCTACCAAAACTCCCAGGATACCCCCGTAATGGAAAATAGAAGAGGTGGGTTGGTCCTCGCCCACCTCTAGGTTGGTATTCAAACTACCTAACCTAGATGTTGAAACTGATTTCTCGGTCTCTGTGGAGTTCGGGGCCCTCACCGAGATGAGGGGCGGGTAGCCCTTACTGATCCCTCAGAGAGGGTAGACTGAAGACTACGAAAATGACTAAGACCTTAGTCGCAGCGAGGAGGTCCCTCCGCTAACCCGGAAGATCATTGAGCGCTTCCCCTCCCAAGCCAAAGCTGAGACTCGGGCACCTTGGAGAGCTCTGGAAATGCTAACCAAAGAAAGCCTGAGGAGAGAGAAGCTGAAGTGAAGTCCTCTCCAAAGGTGCCCTTGAGGTCTTATTTATAGATTTCCTGATCTGGCCTGCAAATAGCAGGATCCCACCTTCTGATTTTACTATCTACACCCCAGATGGGTCAGCTAACAGTCAAACTCCGTTGTTTGGAGAGGCTAAAGACAGACCACCAAGGGTAAAAGGGTAATTTGGCCTTATCAACTTATGGGCAAGGAACCGCGAAAACGTGACTACCGAAGCTCTCGCGGGTCCTCTCGCGGGTCCTGCTCGCAGTGCCTCTCCTACCTGATCGCCCTGTGAGGACCTCGCCGGCCAATTCCGGCGGTATCCGCCGAGGTCCAGTCTCGCGAGCCTTCCTGCGAGACCGCCTCTGGACTTCATCGATCTCAACGCGCCTTTCGCCGAACACAGGTCACTTCGCCGATCATAAACGAGGTCGACGGATGCCGAACGTTAAGTTGTTCGCTGTCCGCTGAGATGGGCGGGTTGCCGACCGCTGCTTCCCTGCTGTACTTTGCCGAGGTCTGGATCTCGCGGCTTCCCTTGCGAGACCATCCCTTTGACTTTAATGATCATAGAGCTTTTCATCGACTGTTGATGATTTCGTCGAACAGGGGCGAGCTCGACGATCACAGGTGGGTTCGACGAACTTGGGAGAGTTCATCGAACGCAACATTCCTCCTGTCGAACTTTGGGAACTTCTTTAAATCGCCTGCGGGTGTTTTATCTCGCCTACCCTTCTCGCTCGCCTCTCCGCGAGCCCTCCGAGAGAGATTTCTCTCCGATCCCTCTCGCGAGATCTTCGGCCCTAAGGCCTCTCTCTCTTGTCACTTCATCCCGTTGCCTTCTTAAACCGCGCCTCCTCGCCCGGCAAATATCGGGGTTGTACACAATCCCCGCTCTTCGCGAGGCTATTTGGGCTCGCGAAGAAACATCCAACCCCTGGTATTCGCCATTCCCTTGATGATCTGTCAGGAATCTTTTGTGGGACCCACCCTGTGGGCTATAAATATCTTCCCGAGTCTCCAGTGGTGTGCACCGCCACTTCCTTTCTTTTCCCTTTGCCTGGTACTGTAGCTGTCCGGAGATGCCTCTTTCCGAAGAAGCCGAGGCTCGCCTGAGGGCAGTGAGAGTCGGTGGGCTACCCTCCGCGACCAGGGTCCCCTCCTGGATGAATAGGCCTCCTCCTGCTCAGTCGCCGAAGATTAAGAAGGCGAAGGTGGCTCGTCGAACTGGGGATGACTCCGTGCTGTTGGACTCCTCCCCGGACGATCGCCCTCGCGAGAAGGTATGAGCTACCCCTCTAGTTCACGTCAATAAATTTGTCTGTGCTTCATAACTACTCGCAGGATGCTTTGCCGAACGAGAACTCTAGAGAACCCGCTAATGGGTCTCGCAAAAGTCCGCTGGCGGATACTAATCTCGCTGGGAAAAACGTCACCGGTATGATCTTGATCTCGCATGCCAAAATGTTCCTGGTCAACAATCTGACCTTCGTTCCTTACTTCTTACAGTCTCGCCCCTGAAGTCCCCGGCCCGTCAGGCATCGCGGCCTCCGTCTCCGCCTCCGCCTCCTCCTGATAAAATTATAGATAGGCCTGGATTCCAACTCCTGACGAGCGAGGAGACCGGTGGCTCTATGCCGCCAAAGATCCCTCCAACCAACAGCGGAGCCTACCCTCCCGGCCTGGGTAAATCTCTCTACCCTCACTACGACAACGTGTTTCAGGGCCATCCCTCGACCTCTCGCCCACCGCTGGGTAAGCATCCTGATGACCCCTTCCCTGCGCGAACTCAAGCGTGCCATCTAACATCTTCGTGATATCTCGCAGAGAATCACGAAAATCCGCCTACCGATTCCGAGTTGGGCGACGACGAGATGTCCCCCCTTCCAGACCAAGTGGAGAACTTCTTAGGGGATTCACGAGATCCTGAGACGATGAAGCAGCGAGCTGCAGAGTTGCTGAGGAAACATGGGCGAATGCTGATGGACCTCAACATGCAGGCGAGATGTGACAGGGAAGCCGCCGAGGACCGACACGCTGTCCTGATGGAAGAGTGTGCGAGACTCCGACAAGCGAGGCAGCATGACCAGGATGAGAACGCCATGACGCCGGAGGTGCATATAGCTAGGATGAGAGACTATGCTTATCTCATGGACCGGGAGGGTCGCTTGGCCGAGGATTATTATAATTCTAGGGTGCCGCACCGGTTCGGGTCGCGGGGTGGGGGTAGATGGAAGTGGTTGCCCCATGATTCTCGCTAACTTTTTCCGTCGTCGCGGACTCTTAATTCCTGCTAACGAGTGCTGTTATTCTAGACAACCCTGCACTGGCTTGTAATCTATATACTCGCCACTTATATGTTGGCTTTATTTCGTCGGACAATAAGTATTATTGGCTTTTATTTAGTTCTCGCTCGCTGCTAATAAATCTGTTTCATTTTCATGTTATATTATGATCGCGAGGGCCCTCTGTTCTCGATGAATACATCTCGCGGAAATGCTGCTCGTACTACCTCTGCAGGTCTTTCTCGCTCGCGGCCTTGATATGATGTTTTTGCTGCTGCCCCCGCCCTCCGACGCTTGAACTTCTTCCCGCCCTTTTGCTTTGGCTATAAATAGGCGGCCATAACTGAGTCAACCACCGCATTTACTGTCAACCTTCTTCCTCATCTGCTTCAGAGCTCTCGCTCCTTCCCGTTCTCGCTTTATTTCCTTTTTCGCAGGTTATCAAGATGGGCGGCGAGGCCAATGAGTCGGAGGGTCGGCGAAAGATCGCGAAGGCTTTCACGGAGCACACATTCTACCACTGCAACCTGACCGACGACGAATATTTCAGCGCGGTCGCCGACTACGTCACCCCCCCCCCCCCCCCCCGTTCGAGGCACGCAGTCCCAGCGAGAACGACGTGATCAACGCCCCGCTCGTCGACGAGTTGGCCATTCCCACCGCTCACTTCGCGGTCGGCCTCCGTCTTCCCCTGTGGCCGGAAGTTCGCCAGGTAATGGTTGTTCTCGCTCGCACCTTATTCTCTGCGGGTCGGCTCCCGCTCATTACGTGAACTAATCCTGATCTTCTCGTTGCATGTCAGGTGCTCAAGCACTATGGCGTTGTTCCAGGCCAGCTCACCCCCAATGCCATGGCGGTGATCACAACCTTCGCCTGCTACCTTCGCGAGGAGCGCATCGAGTTCAGCCTCCCGGTATTTCGGAAGCTGTTCTCGTTCCGCGCCTTCAAGGACGGGACTGCCTACTTTGTGGGCTCTGGTCCTAAGGTTGACGAGACCGTCAACAAAGCCCACTTCTGTGCCCAGAAGTTCCTTCTCGTCAAGGGGAACTTCGGCAACATCCCGATCTCGCCAGTCCAACACGGCGAGACCACCTACCGGCCCACTGCCCTCGGAGGACACGACGCCCTCCTCTATCAGTTCTTCTGCAAGAAGAACTTTGAGGTTGTCCATCTTCGCCGCAACCTCGACAAGCTGCTTCCAGTGCTCGCCAGGGAAGGTAAAGATCTCGCTCTATCCCTATTAACTTCTTTCCCAGTAACCCCGTACTTATTGCAATTTCAACCCTTTTCTAGGCGAGCGGGATCTTCCCATCCATCCCCCCTACGCGAGCAATCAGAAAATCGACGCTACCCTGGCTCTCGCGACCATGAGGGCGGAGGCTTGCTGAGGCGCCGTCACTCCAGGTGAGCCTTCCTCTCGCAAGAGACCGGGAGCTTCCGGTAGCCATGCCGTTCCTCCGAAATCTCCGCCGAAGAAGAAGAATAAGAAGAGAGAGGTCTCTCTCGCCTCCTCGAAGGGAAAGGAGCCTCGCGAGGCCGCTTTCGATGAGTTCGATCTCACCGGCCTCTCCGCGGGGGGGGGGGGGGGGGGGGGGGGGGGGGGGGGGGGGTGAGGACGATGAGCCCTGCCAGGAGTCTCCCAGAACCTCCGTCCTGCCCATTCCCGTCAACCATTACAACTTCGGCCTCGGCTAGAGGCGCCGGGATGAGACCGGCGAGCTCTTGGTAAACTGGAAACCAGAGACAAACCGGGTGGACATCTCCACCATCCTTCCCTCCTGGGTGGAGAAGGAGACCGTTAGTGGTCATGCCTTCGACCTTTCGTTCGCCCTCTATGGGCGCGAGGACGCGGAGTCTTATAAAGATGAGACTGCGAGAACCCTCGCTTTCGAGAGCGCGAGGTCGCAGTTGCGCTCTGCCGAGCTCGCCCATATGACGGGGAGGCGCTGCCTACAGCTGGAGCTTCAGAACGTGGAGCTCGCGAGGGCCTATTGATGCGCAATTTTGGCACTGCTAATTAGCAGGCACGAAATGCGATACGACGGCAGTGCACCGGTCGCTCAAGTAATAAAAATGGGAAGTTATCCCCAAGTATCAATCTCTCAAGGACTGCAAGTTGGGTGGTACGATTTGCTCCAAACAGAAAATCAGTTAAAAGGAGTGATAAGTAACCACGGGGGGGGGGGGGGGGGGGGGGGGGGGGGGGGGGGGGGGGGGGGGGGGGGGGGGTTGATTTGGTTTCCTACGCTATTGCAGAATGAAAAAAAGATGTGGGTCAAAACTCCGCTTCGCACGGCGAGATGGGTGCAACGGCCGCGATGCCGTGCTTCGGAAGGCGCATGGACGGGAAATCACTATGACTGTTGAGGGTCGCACGCACCTCTTCTCAAAACATCACCACTAGCAATTGCTAGTGGCTTCACCCACAACAAATCACAGAAAATCACTAGGAACAAAGGGGCTACTCATGCCACCACAACATCAGTGCATATGAAGGAAAGCAAAACTACTTAGGATTAGCTTAACACATGTTCATACAACACAAAATGAAGTAAAAGCATTCAAGGTTAGAGAGGACCACAAAGAAGAGGTCACGTCTTGGGTTCACGGCCGGAATGAGAGGTTGTCGGGCTCTCTCCGGACTCGGCCCTCAGATGGTGAGCTTGGCTCGAAGGAGGATGTCACCGCTCCTACGATCTTCAGCGCTTCCTTGGTCTCCTTGGCGAGGAATGCTTGAGCTAATGGTGGATGAAGCTCCCTAATGCTCCCGGATGGAAGGATGGAGGTGGAAATCACCGGAAATGGCCTTGATGGTGGAGGAGATGAAGGGGAAGCCTTCAACCCTCAAGAGCAGCGGGAAGGAAGAGATTTCCCGCTTTCTGAATCGCTCCCGGTTGTCCTCTCCCGGTCCTCCTTTCTGATTGCCTCGATTCATGCTTTTTATAGGAAACAGGATGAAAATTGGTCACGCACGGTCGAACGCACGATCGTGCGCAGACCGTGCGATATTAACAGATGAAATATGGCTTGTAGAATACACTGCGCCGCCCGTGCGATTTGTTCACGCACGACCAACGCCACCCGTGCGTTCAAACGCACGGGTAAAATCCGACGCTCTGAGATCACAAAGATACAGGTCGACCGTGCGTTTTACTCACGCACGGGCGGATTCGCCCATGCGTTAAAACGCACGAGTAAACCCTGACGCTCCATTTTCTTCCCAGACACAAACGCACGACCGCGCAGACCGTGCGTCAAGGAAACGCACGACCGTGCGATATGCACAGAAATTACATTTGGGGGAAAACGGGACGATCAGGTCACCTGCAAACAAGATATACTAGCTGGGAATACACGTCCAGCACAGGGATACATAAAAGAAGGGAAGGGAAGCACAATGTGCTTACCCCCAACAACGAGGAATATAATTGCACACTGAAATGGGCTTAATGGTGCACCTAGCATGGAATAGTATATGTAAATGAAAACGTGACTAAAATGTGGTGCAAACACTAGAATATCAGCCCAAATGAGTCCAAATATACATATATAAATGGGACTCATCACCTATCAGGGGCTCCTTGCCGAGAACACGGAGCTGAAGGAGAAGTTGCTCGCTGCAGAGGGCAGCGTGGTGAGTTATCTAGACCTCGTCACTCCTTTCCTTCGGCCATTTCGTTGCCCTAACTTGTTCTTCTTGTAGGATGTCGAGGCCGCCGGAAGAGCTGACGCTCGCATTCAGGGATTGGAGGGCGAGGTGGCCGGGCTAAAAGCCCTGAACTGCGACCTTACCCGTGCCGTCGTTCCCCCTTCTCCCTGCTGTTTGAAGGAAGAGCGGCGAGCGCGAGATGAGGAGATCCGCTTGGAGTCTACTGAGCTGGCTCGCTACATCTTTCAGATGATGAAGGCGGCCGGCCTCCTAACCGCCGACGCGGCCGACCAGATTCTGGAGGATATCGTCCCGGAGCTCTTCATCCCGCTTCCGCCAGTAAAGAACAATGATGACGAGGAAGGTTCCGCGAGCGATCAATGAGGCTTATATCTTGATTTTTCTTTCTGTTTTGTTTCGGGCTGGCGAGGTCGCCGCCTTATGTAAATCATACTATGAAATGCATGGATGCATATTTTTGGCCTTGTGCTGTGTTTGCCCTTTGTGCTATATTGTTTTTTTTTGTGTTGATATCTCGTCCTCACTTGCCCCAATATTTACTTTTGCATAGGTTGTTCTCGTGATGATCGTTCTCGCACCATACGTTATCGGATAGATAGGCATAGGACATTTTTGGCTGCTCTGGCCTTTCGCCACTTGCCTTAGAATTATTGCCCTTTAGGTATGCACCTTCCTCCCAGGTTCGCAGGGCACTTTCCTTCTCGGCGAGAGATCGCCTCCTATCCTGTGCCGACAACCTCTATGCCGAGCACCGGATACCCCGGGGTGCTTAGGGTGGATTCTTGCCGCCCACACACCATCATGCGAAATCTTCGTTCTTGCCGAGCGAGCAGGCACGCCGAGCGAGAAGGCCCGGGTCAGTGCCGAAGACTCGCCAACCTGGGGCATATCACCCTAATCCTGTGAAGAATTTATCTCTTTGCCAACTTCCCTAGTGATTAACTTGTGCCCCCCGTCTAGTGAGAGCCCGGGAGCGGAGTGGACCTGACGCCTTCTAGCATCGATAGTTGTCACCTTGCCAGCCTCTCCAGAGATCAACCTGAAACCCCCCGTCTAGTGGGAGCCCGGGAGCAGAATCGATCTGGGGCATTCCAGCACCAACATTTGTGACTTTGCCAGCCTCTCTAGAGATCAACCTGAAACCCCCCGTCTAGTGAGAGCCTGGGAGCGGAATCGATCTGGGGCATTCCAGCACCAACATTTGTCACCTTGCCAGCCTCTCCAGAGATCAACCTGAAACCCCCCGTCTAGTGAGAGCCCGGGAGCGGAATCGATCTGGGGAATTCCAGCATCAATACTTATCACCTTGCCAGCCTCTCCAGAGATCAACCTGAAACCCCCCGTCTAGTGAGAGCCCGAGAGCGGAATCGATCTGGGGCATTCCAACATCAATACTTGTCACCTTGCCAGCCTCTCCAGAGATCAACCTGAAACCCCCCGTCTAGTGAGAGCCAGGGAGCGGAATCGATCTGGGGAATTCCAGCATCAATACTTGTCACCTTGCCAGCCTCTCCAGAGATCAACCTGAACCCCCCGTCTAGTGAGAGCCCGGGAGCGGAATCGATCTGGGGAATTCCAGCATCAATACTTATCACCTTGCCAGCCTCTCCAGAGATCAACCTGAAACCCCCCGTCTAGTGAGAGCCCGAGAGCGGAATCGATCTGGGGCATTCCAACATCAATACTTGTCACCTTGCCAGCCTCTCCAGAGATCAACCTGAAACCCCCCGTCTAGTGAGAGCCAGGGAGCGGAATCGATCTGGGGAATTCCAGCATCAATACTTGTCACCTTGCCAGCCTCTCAAGAGATCAACCTGAAACCCCCCGTCTAGTGAGAGCCCGGGAGCGGAATCGATCTGGGGCATTCCAGCATCAATACTTGTCACCTTGCCAGCCTCTCCAGAGATCAACCTGAAACCCCCCGTCTAGTGAGAGCCCGGGAGCGGAATCGATCTGGGGCATTCCAGCATTAACACTTGTCAGCTTGCCAGCCTCTCCAGAGATCAACCTGAAACCCCCCGTCTAGTGAGAGCCCGGGAGCGGGATCGATCTGGGGCATTCCAGCATCAATACTTGTTACCTTGCCAGCCTCTCCAGAGATCAACCTGAAACCCCCCGTCTAGTGAGAGCCCGGGAGCAGAATCGATCTGGGGCATTCCAGCACCAACATTTGTCACCTTGCCAGCCTCTCCAGAGATTAACCTGAAACCCCCCGTCTAGTGAGAGCCCGGGAGCGGAATCGATCTGGGGCATTCCAGCATCAATACTTGTCGCCTTGCCTACTTTCGCATGACAACTATAACTATCAAGTGAAGAAGTAAAATATTCAACCAACATTATCATAAAACTCAGGGCTAGAACCGCTTCAAATCGTCACCACTTCTGGCTCGGTCGAGGGGTACCCCTTCCACATCTTGGAGGTGATATCCCACCGACTTGAGCACTTTGCTTACAATGTATGGACCCTCCCAATTGGGGTTGAGTTTACCTACCGAGGCCCCTCTTCTGGCCGCGTCGACCTTTTTCAAGACCAGATCTCCTTTCTGAAAGTGCTTTACTCGGATGTGCTTGTCAAATTAACAGGCCATTCGTCGCTTGATTTCCTCCTGCCTGATGGTGGCCTGTTCCCGGAGTTCTTCCACCAGGTCCAGGGATAGCCTTTGCTCTTCGTCATTGGCCACCAGCCACTCTTCATTCCTTTCATCTGCGGCGATCACTCTGGGGGTCTTTACTTCGAACTCTATGGGAAGGACTGCTTCAGACCCATGAGAAAGTTTGAACGGGGTCTCTCCGGTGGCGGTGTTGGGGGTAGTCCTTAGGGCCCAGAGAACGGATGGTAGCTGCTTCGCCCAGTTCCCCCGGAGGTTCTCTACTTTCTTCTTTAACAGGTTAACGATTATCTTGTTTGCCGCCTCCACCTGGCCGTTGCTTCTTGGATGGTGGACCGATGCGAACCAGAGGTTGATGCTGAGCTGGGTGCAGAAGCTAACAAATTCTTCGCTAGCAAACTGTGGCCCGTTGTCCGTCACTATGTCCAGGGGGAGCCCATGCCTGCAAATTATCTCTCCCCACACAAAATTCCTCACAACCTGAGAAGTTACCTTGGCGAGCGCCTTTACTTCTACACACTTGGAAAAGTAATCGATCATGACCAGCAAGAATCTCCTCTGGCCGCTAGCTTGAGGGAAAGGGCCAACTAGGTCCAACCCCCATATGGCAAAAGGCCAGGGAGCTGTGATGGTTCGAAGTCTCTGGGCTGGGAGGAGTTGGAGTGGAGCATAGAGTTGGCACTTTGAACACCTCCTCGTGAACTCCGCCGCGTCCTTGCTGAGGGTGGGCCAGAAGTAGCCTTGTCTCAACACCCTCCCTTCCAGAGTTCAGCTCCCGGAGTGACTCCCACACTCCCCGGAGTGAATTTCTCCCAGGACTCTCGGAACCTCCTCCTCTGAAACACAACGGGCCAGGAGTCCCAAGAGAGTCTTCCTGTACAGCCCTCCTGCATGCAAAGAGTAATAAGCTGACTTATACCTGAAGCGTCGCCCGTCTATGACCCCTTCAGGGAGCTTCCCTGATGAGAGGAAGGTGATGAAGGGATCCATCCACGAGGTCCGCTGATCTATCTCCATCAGCTCCCCCTCATCGATGGTGGGTCGGAAGAGTTCCGAAACTGTCCCTCCTGCTCGGGGACCGAACTTGGCTAGGAGGTCCGCAGGGGTGCTCTCTTCCCTTGGCACGTGTTTGATGGATAAAGTGTGGAATTGCCCGATGACTCCCTTGATCTTCTCCAAGTATGCAGAAGAGTCGGATCCTTTGCCTTGAACTCTCCCTTGACTTGGCACGCCACCACCATGGAGTCCGTCGAGACCTCCACATCTTGTACCCCCAATTCCCGAGCAAGACGCAGGCCCGCAATCACTACCTCGTACTCCGCTTGGTTGTTGGTAATTGGAAAATGGATGTTCAGGGGTTGCTCGATCTTTGTCCCTTGGGCACTCACTAGGATGATTCCCCCCCATAGGAGTGCTTTCCTGAGGCACCATCCACCAACATCTGATGAGTCCCTATTATATATATATTTTCGGACTCATTTAGGCTAGTTTTCTTGCTTTTGTGCTTCAGTTTTTGTTCATATTTCCCTTATTCATGCTTTTTATTGTAGTACATAGTATGTCTGTTTTTGTGTGCAATTGCGCACTTTGTTGTTGGGGGTAAGCACTGCGTGCTCCCCAGTGTATCATCTTTATCTCTGTACTGCTGGTAGTGCTTTCCCAGCTTGTGTCTCTTGTATGCAGGTGACCTGATCATCCCGTTTTCCCCAATATAATTTCTGTGCATATCGCACGGTCGTGCGTTTCCTTGACGCACGGTCTGTGCGGTCGTGCGTTTGTGTCTGGGAAGAAAACGGAGCGTCGGAGTTTACTCGTGCGTTTGGACGCACGGGCGGTGTTGATCGTGCGTGAGCAAAACGCACGGGCATTGGCCTTCTTCCCCTGCACGCCTGCTGAGCTTAAGTATCGCACGGTCCACGCACGATCGTGCGTTCGACCGTGTGTGACCAAATTTCTAACGTTTTTCTATAAAAGCTGCAGCTTCGACCTAAAATGGGAGAGTTCCGTACGCACCGTACAGTTGCGCCGATTTCTCCATCTTCACCAGGGTTTCGTCCCTTTGGCCTCCTCCTTCATCCTAGAGCTTCAAGGGAGATCTAGCCACCATTTCCTTCAAGCAAGAGGAAGTTTGCAACATCCACCGGATCGTGAGACGAAGAAGACGGGTCCATTGGAGAGTAGTGACAACTCTCTCTACCCCGGACGCAGTTGCTGACCGAGATTGGACGCAGACTGACAACCCAGCGATTCCAACCGTGAATCTCCAACGAGTCTTCGGATTCGGTCGATTTCTTGCTTTGTTCTCCTCTTATTGATGTATATGTAGTTAGATCGTTACATTTTGATGAAGTAGAGTACATAAACTTGTTTGTATTTCTTTACATTTCATGTCTATGTGAAATGCTTTGTGGTTTATGTTGCTTGAGGTGCGCCCCATTCCATCCTCCATCCCACCATCACGTTCGTCGCCGCACTAGCAATTGCTAGTGGCGTGCATGTCGAAGAGGTGCTTACGACCCTCACTCCGTTTGCCTACTCGTCCATCCGCCTAGCGAAGCGTGGCATAGCGGCCCGTGTAATCCACTCGCCCTACGAAGCAGCGCGCTCAAGGCCTGCATAGTTCGATTCCGCTTGTCTACTCGTCCATCCGCCCTTACGAAGTAGCGCGCTCAAGGCCTACGTAGATTCCATCCCGCCAAGCGAAGCATTGCATAGCGGCATTACATAGGAGTAGTTTAAGTTGTTTTCTTTTATTTTCCACAAACCAAATCCCCCATTTCCGCATCCATCCGCTCGAAAGGACTTCAATCTCAAGTCCTTCCTCGATAATAAACTCCACCTTATTGTGTTACTTTGAGATCGATACTTGGGGATTCATTCCCATTTTATATTACTTGAACGATCGGTACACTGCCGTTTTGTTCCGCAGTCTTGCTACCGCCTATAGCGGTGTGCTAAGATTTGTGCATCAAGTTTTTGGCGCCGTTGCCGGGGAACACAGTCGTGTGAGTTTTCTGGAGAGGGAGAATCTGAGATTTAAGCCCTTTTCATTTGTAAATTGCATCTTTTATTTTATTTCAGTTCTTCTTATTATATTTTCCAGTTTTTATTAGGTTGCTTAGTAATTTATTGCTAGGTGTAGTATTTTGCACAATATTGTTTTCTGTTTGAATCATTTTATCTTCACACCATGTGGTCATCATTTAATATTCGTTGCCGTTTTTTTGGAGATATCTCTCATGCTAGTGATAGATGTCCCAAGGGAGATAGTAGCCCTAGCACTCCCAGCCCAACATATGGAGCACCGACTTCGTCTGGTACTCCATATGGTGCGCGGAAGTCTTATGGCTATTCTGCCACGCCTTTACCGTCAATCTTCTTTTCGGCTTCAGCACCTGCTGTGCCAAAGAAGCCTGTAAGGCAGTGCTTGTTTTGTCAGAGCACAGATCATGCTTTGAAGGATTATGCTGATTATCTTCGCCACTTGGATGAGGATGACGACCCGGATATCCGGATCGTCCCGACTCCTACTTCTGGCAGCACACCTTCAACATCTGGTTATGTGGCCATATTACCTTCATCTTATGAAGGGTATGATGTGGACACGGTCACCAGATGTGTGGCTGATCTGGGCACTGACATGACCGAGCCCATCCCCCTTGTACATCCATTGCCTAGCGTAGATTTGATTCTTTGTGAGGAACCAGTGCTTGACTTTTATCCAAGCACTACACCTCCCCCTATTGTGCATACTACTATACTTGTCTCTGACGACATTGTTGAAGATATGTCGCAGGATGAGGCTGGCGATCTAAGTGTGCCTGCTCCTATGGAGGAGGACAACCTTCTAGGTGAAGAGGAGCTTTCCTCAGCACTGGTGGAGG
Source organism: Dactylorhiza incarnata (assembly GCA_033032865.1). Classification (NCBI taxonomy): domain Eukaryota; kingdom Viridiplantae; phylum Streptophyta; class Magnoliopsida; order Asparagales; family Orchidaceae; genus Dactylorhiza; species Dactylorhiza incarnata. The sequence goes on from JAWHQI010000125.1 coordinate 6,759,518, forward strand.
AAGTCAAAATCCTTAGCTTGGCCACTGTCGATCACTCCGAATCTTGTGGCATTGATGACAATGCCAACATTATTTTACTTTCCCAACCTGATGGGAGTAAGTCCGGGACCACTCCCCCGCCTGATTTTTATTTATGTTCTTCTTCTTTTTTTATTTCTTGACCCCCCTTCTGCTATATCTGAGCCTGTGCAGGTTGAGTCTCCACAGGTACATCAGGAGGACTTGGAGCTTCCAGCTCAGGTCAATGATGATAGCATCCTCATATGCGAGGAGGTTGATCCCTCCTCCAATGAGGAAGCTCCACCATTGATCTCTTTCTCCTGCTACCTCCCTGGAGATGACAACTTGCTAGGCAAGGATTTATTTTGTGGTGAGATGAGTGAGGACCAGGCCTCCTCCTCTTCTTACTTCCTATTCCCGCTACCTGTGTTCAGCAGGTATCGTTATTTAGGTAGGGTAATAACTGTTTTATCGCCGTATCGGTACCCGCTACCGACACGCATATTAGAACAGCTGCCTGTTCACTTTTCTTTTCATAGGCCCATTAGCTAGAACTGCACAAAAGCCAAATAAGTCGTGCTGGGAGGACAATAACCCTAGTAGTTATCTTAATATTTCTTGTCTTTTAATTTATCCCCTGCAAAAACTAGCTTATCTTGTGCTATTTTAGTTTTCGTGTGTGGAGACCACCATTTGCAGGTATTTTCTATTTGTGAAGGCGGTGGTCGTGATTCTTCGTAGAGCTTCACTACAGGCTTCCGGAATGCTTACTTGCTGAGCATTGGGTACCCTCATCCCCTAAAACTTTGTTTTATAATATCTTAATACATAGTTTAAGTTTGGGGGAGACCTGTTTGTGTACCCACTCACGTGCACAGTTATTCAGCATGCTAGATGCTTCTTTATCTAAGAATCATTTTTGTTCATTTTGTCTGCACACTTAGCACCCACTTGAGCGTGTACTTTACCTTTAGCGTGTCACGAGTATAACTCATTCCTTTTTGCATATGAGAAAATGTTTATGCTAGCTTTTAAATTATGTAGTGGAATAAAATGTCGGCTCCGGTGTTTCTAGTCAAGTACTCATGCAAGTATAGTAATTTATGTAGATTAGATTTCTTTTTATACTATTAGTTTTATGCAATTTTATTAGTATAAATATTGTTTACTATACTCAAATGATGAACCCGTGTGAATCAAACAGTAGCATGTGGATGTGTGTAAACGATCGCTAGACTCGTATTGCTTGAGTCGGGAGAAAGGAGAATCTTTCTCGGTGGCTAGAACTTGCCCCAAGCGATTTTTGAAGCATTGGCATAGGATTAGTTCTGGTGTGTGAGAATGACGTAGGCCATTATTTTGGCCCGGTTGAGCTTTTTATTTCATGCCTATCATCTACCCTTGCTAGCCCATTTGTGCCTACCCCTTCCTCTTGATTTAGCTCCACTTTTATCTCACCAAAAGTTTAAAAGCCTAACCTAGTCGCACACCCAAAGCTGAGCTTTAGTTATAGTTATATTTACATTTTGGGGGGTGTTGATGTGGTAATTTTTATAGTAGAAATTGTGGCTGTATTCATTGAAAATTTTGCTGAAAAAGAAAAGAAAGAAAAAGAAGAATGAAGAAGAAAAAGAAAAGAAAAAGAAAAAAAGGATTGTTATGAAAAAGTTAAATTGAAAATTTTGAAAGTTTTGGTATTGGGAGTGGGCGGTGCACACACCTATGTTGTAAAAGTCCAAGTCTGGGGTGTGGTGCACTTGTTTATTATAGTCATGCGGGTAGCTCTATCTTATGCTCATGTTGGGTTAGGTGTGCTTAGCCTCCAGGTTTATCTTTGTTTACCTCACCGTAACCTAAGCCTCATCTCTACCCTAAAGTCCTACTGACTCACGCCTTGAGCCAATCTAATGTCGTGGAGAGAATGTGACCGGGCAAGCCTATGGTCACCTACACCGATGGATTTCGGTGGAGTTTTTACGGCACCCCGATCTTTGGCAATGCTCACCTCAGCGTTCAGTTTACTTTCTCCGTATGCGTGACCAGATGATTCACTGTGATTCTCATTTTGAGTAGAAGTAACAATTATTTATGTTTTTAAAATTCATAAACTCTGTGTATACTTAGAAATCTTCTCTAGTTTTCTTATACGAACATGAGCATGCGACTTCGCATGGTATTCCATTTTGTAATTTTTAGTTAGCTTTTTCATATTCCCGCTTGCGTAGGAATTGTTTGCTCGGGACGCGCAAATAGGTAAGTCTGGGGGTGTGATGAGTCCCTATTATATATATATATATATATATTTTCAGACTCATTTAGGCTAGTTTTCTTGCTTTTGTGCTTCAGTTTTTGTTCATATTTCCCTTATTAAAGCTTTTTATTGTAGTACATAGTATGCCTATTTTTGTGTGCAATTGCGCACTTTGTTGTTGGGGGTAAGCACTGTGTGCTCCCCAGTGTATCATCTTTATCTCTGTGCTGCTGGTAGTGCTTTCCCAGCTTGTGTCTCTTGTATGCAGGTGACCTGATCGTCCCGTTTTCCCCAATGTAATTTCTGTGCATATCGCATGGTCGTGCGTTTCCTTGACGCACAATCTGTGCGGTCGTGCGTTTGTGTCTGGGAAGAAAACGGAGCGTCGGAGTTTACTCGTGCGTTTGGACGCACGGGCGGTGTTGGTCGTGCGTGAGCAAAACGCACGGGCGCTGGCCTTCTTCCCATGCACGCCTGCTGAGCTTAAGTATCGCACGGTCCACGCACGGTCGTGCGTTCGACCGTGCGTGACCAAATTTCTAACATTTTTCTATAAAAGCTGCAGCTTCGGCCTAAAATGGGAGAGTTCCGTACGCACCGTACAGCTACGCCGATTTCGCCATCTCCACCAGGGTTTTGTCCCTTTGGCCTCCTCCTTCATCCTATAGCTTCAAGGGAGATCTAGCCACCATTTCCTTCAAGCAAGAGGAAGTTTGCAACATCCACTGGATCGTGAGACGAAGAAGACGGGCCCATTGGAGAGTAGTGACAACTCTCTCTACCCCGGACGCAGTTGCTGACCGAGCTTGGACGCGGACTGACAACCCAGCGATTCCAACCGTGAATCTCCAACGAGCCTTCGGATTCGGTCGATTTCTTGCTTTGTTCTCCTCTTATTGATGTATATGTAGTTAGATCGTTACATTTTGATGAAGTAGAGTACATAAACTTGTTTGTATTTCTTTACATTTCATGTCTATGTGAAATGCTTTGTGGTTTATGTTGCTTGAGGTGTGCCCCATTCCATCCTCCATCCCACCATCACGTTCGTCGCCGCACTAGCAATTGCTAGTGGCGTGCATGTCGAAGAGGTGCTTACAACCCTCACTCCGTTTGCCTACTCGTCCATCCGCCTAGTGAAGCGTGGCATAGCGGCCCGTGTAATCCACTCGCCCTACGAAGCAGCGAGCTCAAGGACTGCATAGTTCGATTCCGCTTGTCTACTCGTCCATCCGCCCTTACGAAGTAGCGCGCTCAAGGCCTACGTAGATTCCATCCCGCCAAGCGAAGCATTGCATAGCGGCATTGCATAGGAGTAGTTTAAGTTGTTTTCTTTTATTTTCCACAAACCAAATCCCCCATTTCCGCATCCATCCGCTCGAAAGGACTTCAATCTCAAGTCCTTCCTCGATAATAAACTCCACCTTACTGTGTTCCTTTGAGATCGATACTTGGGGATTCATTCCCATTTTATATTACTTGAACGATCGGTACACTGCCGTTTCGTGCCGCAGTCTTGCTACCGCCTATAGCGGTGTGCTAAGATTTGCGCATCAACATCCTCCATGCCACTGGGGGAGGCGGTTCATGTTCCCCCACCTCGGTCGTGTACTCGTCCATGAAGTCCGCCACCGCTTGGGCCTTGATTGATGTCCTGGGCATGAACGTAATATCGAACTCGCTCAGCTCCACGGACCACTTTACCAATCTTCCCGAGTGTTCCACCCCTTCCATGATTTTGCGAAGCGGGTGATCTGTCACTACTCTGATGGAGTGTGCCTGAAAGTAGGGCCGGAGCCTCCGAGCTGCCACCACCAATGCGAAAGCCAACTTTACCAAGATCGGGTATCGGAGCTCCGCCTTCTTCAGCACTCGGCTGACGTAGTAGATATGGAATTGTTTCCTCCCCTCCTCCCGGATCAACACCGCACTCGTTGCCTCAGACCCTACTCCCAGGTATAGGGATAGGTCTTCTTCTGGTCTCGGCCCTTGAAGTATGGGGGTTTGGGTGAGTTGCTCTTTCAAGGCTTGGAAGGCTCCCTTGCATTCCGAAGTCCATTCAAAAATTTTATTGCCCCTTAGCGCCTTAAAGAAGGGTGCACACTTCTCTCCCGCCTTGGAGAGGAACCTGCTAAGTCCGGCCAGCTTCCCTGTGAGGCTTTGAACCTCCTTCGGGCTTCTCGGCGACCCCAACTCCATTATTGCCTTAACCTTGTCTGGGTTAGGTTCCACTCCTGCCGGGGTGAGCAAGTGGCCTAGGAACTTCCCTCGGCTAGCCCCGAAGACACACTTCAAGGGGCTGAGTTTCATCTTGTACTTTCGTAGAGTCCCGAACATCTCCTCGAGGTCTCGGAGGTGGGACCCAAGGTCCCGACTTTTCACCATGAGATCGTCAACGTAGACCTCCAAATTTCTTCCTTTCTGTTCGCGAAAGACCCTATCCATCATTCTTTGGTACGCGGCACCTGCGTTCTTGAGCCCGAAGGGCATCATCTTATAACAGTAGCATCCATCCCCCGTGATGAAGGAGACATCTTTGATGTCCGGGGGGTGCATGCGAATTTGGTGGTAACCTGAAAAAGCATCTAAGAAAGACATTACAGAAAAACCGACGGCTGAGTCAACCAGCGCGTCGATTCTAGGCAGGGGGTAGCAATCTTTTGGGCATGATTTATTAAGCAGTGAAAAATCGATACACATTCTCCACTTACCTCCTTCCTTCTTTACCATGACCACGTTGGAGACCCAGCCTGGATACTGGATCTCCGATACAAAACCTGCCTGCAGGAGTTTACCCACCTCCTCTCGGATGGGTTCTTCAAGCTTGTCCGCTACGGCCCTCCTCTTTTGACGGATGGGGCGTGTGCCGGGGTCGAGGTTGAGGCGGTGGCAAGCCACATCCGCATCGATCCCGGGCATCTCCGCGGCGCTCCAAGCGAAGACATCCACATTCTTCTGCACGCAGGCCAGAATCTCGGCCCGCTCCTCCGAGCTGAGCTCTCCGCTGACTCGGACCTTTTCCACCACCCCAAGCCGAGTGGTGACTTCAAGCTCCACGACCTCTTCCACGGCCTCCAGCCTAGATTGCTCTCCCCAAGCATTTTCTTTCTCTCCACCGCAAGCGAGCGCTTGGGCTCCTTCCTCTGTCTCTGCATCTCCAACCATCATCAACTCTTCCGCCCCTCCTTCCCTGGCACCTTCTCCTTTCCCCTCTTCTTCTCCTCTCTCTGCCCTGGGCCTCTCAGCGACCCCTTCCTGGGCATGAAATCCCTCTTCCTCCATCCTCTCCTCGACTCCATTCTCTCCTCCGGCTTCTGCCGCCTCCTCCATCACTTTATCGAACTCCTCCGCTTCTCCCATCCAGGTGATGGTGTTGATGGCCGTCACATAGCACTGTCTCGCCACCTTAGGATCTCCGCGGACCCGGACCTGGATTCCACTCGCGCTGAATTTGAGGCACTGGTGGAAAGTGGAAGGGACGCATCGAAATGCGCTGATGAGAGGCCGTCCGAAGATGGCGCTGTAGCTGCTCAGGGCATCCACTATCACGAAGCAGCAGTTCCGGGACTGCCCTCCGAGAGTCACATGGAGTCCCACTCCACCTTCTACCTCCTTACTTTCTCCCGAAAAACCAAATAAGGGGCCATCCAAGGCCAACACTCTCCGGGCCTCCACCTTCATCTCGTCAAATGCCTTCTTGAAGACGACATTGACCGAACTCCCATTATCGACTAGAATCCGCGAGACAGTGAAGTTCTCGATGGCGGTCTGGATGACCAGCGCATCGCAGAATGGGTCTTCATAGCTTGGCATGTCCTTCTGGGAGAAAGTAATTCTCTCCGCTGGGGGTGGAGCCGTGGATGTTGAGGCCACGCTCCGCCGATAGATGGTATGGAGGCTAGCCTTGCGGGTTGCCTCCACCCCTACCCCCCATGGATCACCCCGATCCCTCCTCTACTCCCCACATCAACTCTGTCCTCACACCTCTCTTCCTCCTCTCCTCGAGGCTCGACCTCCTCGATTCTCACCTATTGCTGTTGCCCCGCCGCGTCCACCCGACCCCTTTTTGCTTCCAGGAACTCTGGACAGGTGGCCATCGCGTGACCTTCCTCATCGTGGAAGTCACAATACGGCAACGTCACCCCCCTGCTTCGCCTTCCGCCATCCTATTCCTCCTCCTTCTCCCTGCCCCTTCTTCCTCTCTAGCCTCTTCCCTTCTTCCTCTTCCTCCTCTTCCCCGCCTGATCGCCATGGCTTGCTGAGGTGGGGGAGGCAGCTGCCTCGGACCCTTCCTCCATCCCAACTGGTGGGGTCTTCCTTGCCCTCCATAGAAGTTACCCCTTCCCGGGCTGTAGCCTCTCCCCTGACCTTGCATCCCTTTGGCACGTTGCCTCCACTCCCCTTCCGGGGCCCTGGGCTCTTCCCTTCTCCTTACTTCCTGCTGCCTGACCTCTGGCTCACTGAGCTTTGCGAGCCTCTTGGTAAGCTCCGGGTTGTCCTCCTCACTCTCAATCTCTTTCGCCACCCTCTCCATCAATTCCTCGTAGGAGACGGGGGCTTTCCTCTTCAAAGCCATTTTGAAAAAGCTCTCCCTTAGCTCGACGGTGAAAGCGAGCTGGAGTGCAAACCCAGGCATCTCCTGAGTGAGCAGCACTTCTTCCTGGAACTGATCCGCGTAGCGAGCCAACGACTCCTTTGGCTCCTGCTTCACTTTGAAGAGGGACTCAACGTCCTTCTTCCTCTTCTTTGAAGTGGAGAATCGCAACAAGAAACTCCGGCGCAAATCCTCGAAGGCGTAGATCGACCCTGTAGGGAGTTGATGGAACCAGTCCCTGGCCTTTTCTTTAAGAGTGACTGCTAAGAGCCGACACTTGAAAGCGTCTGACATCGGCCTGATAGAGACCGAGTCCTCAAAAGACTGGAGGTGCTGGACAGGGTCGTCCCGGCCGTTGTAGTACACCCTATCCCACTCCCCGAACCCCACTGGGACGGGAGCTGAAAGCACCAGCTCGCAGAAGGGACTCCCCCCTCCTGCCATCCCTTCTCGCTCCATGCGCCCCCCGAGCTCTCTCGCCTGACTTGGGCTCGCAAGGGCTGCGCTCGCGGGAGTGGCATTCGCCTGAACCACTCCCACTATCGTTGCTACCTCTGGGCGCGCGCCGCCTGCGCCGCGCTCGCCGGTACAGAGCTCGCCGGCACAGAACTCGCCGGCACAGAGCTCACCGGGCTAGCGAACAATACTCGCCCCTCTAGGTCCTGCGCTGATCCTCCGATGACTTCCTTTCCGGCCCTTCCCCCCGGGGCATTCTCTCCAACCGCTGCTGGAGGAGGGGTCGCCTAAGGTGCTGGGGTCGCGAACTCACTTCTCAGCCCCGCGACCGTGAGTCCGAAAGTGTCGAGCACCTCCCTCCTGAAATCCGCGAACATCCTCGGCGTCACCACTTGCGGTGACTCGCTGAACTCCTCGCCTTGATCCTCGCCTCCTGTCATATCTGCTCCTTGGAACTTTCTTGGACCAGCCACGCTCCACGTTCACCACACCAAAATGTTGAAACCGATTTCTCGGTCTCTGTGGAGTTCGGGTCCCTCACCGAGATGAGGGGCGGCTAGCCCTTACTGATCCCTCAGAGAGGGTAGACTGAATACTAGGAAAATGACTAAGACCTTAGTCGCAGCGAGGAGGTCCCTCCGCTAACCCGGAAGATCGTTGAGCGCTTCCCCTCCCAAGCCAAAGCTGAGACTCGGGCACCTTGGAGAGCTCTGGAAAATTAACCAAAGAAAGCCTGAGGAGAGAGAAGCTGAAGTGAAGTCCTCTCCAAAGGTGCCCTTGAGGTCTTATTTATAGATTTCCTGATCTGGCCTGCAAATAGCAGGACCCCGCCTTCTGATTTTACTATCTACACCCCAGATGGGTCTGCTAACAGCCAAACTCCGCTGTTTAGAGAGGCTAAAGGCAGACCACCAAGGGTAAAAGGGTAATTTGGCCTTATAAACTTATGGGCAAGGAACCGCGAGAACGTGACTGCTGAAGCTCTCGCGGGTCCTCTCGCGGGTCCTGCTCGCGGTGCCTCTCCTAGACGATCGCCCTGTGAAGACCTCGCTGGCCAATTACGGCGGTATCCGCCGAGGTCCGGTCTCGCGAGCCTTCCTGCGAGACCGCCTCTGAACTTCGTCGAGCTCAACGCGCCTTTCTCCAAACGCAGGTCACTTCGCCGATCATAAACGAGGTCGACGGATGCCGAACGTTAAGTTGTTCGCTGTCCGCTGAGATGGGCGGGTCGCCGACCGCTGCTTCCCTGCTGTACTTTGCCGAGGTCTGGATCTCGCGGCTTCCCTTGCGAGACCATCCCTTTGACTTTAATGATCATAGAGCTTTTCATCGACTGTTGATGATTTTGTCGAACAGGGGCGAGCTCGACGATCACAGGTGGGTTCGACGAACTCGGGAGAGTTCGTCGAACGCATCATTCCTCCCGTCAAACTTTGGGAACTTCTTTAAATCGCCTGCAGGTGTTTTACCTCGCCTACCCTTCTCGCTCGCCTCTCGGCGAGCCTCCGAGAGAGATTTCTCTCCGATCCCTCTCGCGAGATCTTCGGCCCTAAGGCCTCTCTCTCTTGTCACTTCATCCTGTTGCCTTCTTAAACTGCGCCTCCTCGCCTGGCGAATATCGGGGTTGTACACTAGACCTATCGTACGTCTCAACGCAAAACCGCGGAGCACCTGCGTACTCTTACTGGCTGGACCACCAGACTTTCTTGGCTAAGTACAAATCCACACTTGCCGAGTCAGCGTATCGACGCCAGTGTGAATGACCGTCAATACCGAAGACCCACCACCTTTATGCACATGTAATTATGTTTACTATGTATCTCTGAGCCATAAGCTCCCCGGGCTAACCTGCCCGTCACCATAACCTTCTGAGCCACCGGTTCGCCGGACCAACCCATCCGTTCCTACAACCACCGAGCTTACCACTCGTAAGGCCAAACCAACTAACCACCCATAGCTACGGGGTGTGGGTGACTGTATGATTAAGTTAATCTTGCATAACAATTTATTCCTACAGCTCTGGGGTTAATCTTGGACTTCTCGAGGACAACCGTGTGAGGGGCTCGCAGTGGTGCTAGGAGCTATGATGGGCTGAACCCCAAAGCTCCCTTTCCAAGGTACTTATTCTTATTGGTGACTACCCTTGATCCAACCATTATTAAGGTTACACTTACTAACGCTAAGTGTGTTTTACTTCACTCCAAGGGAATGACGATCTTTCGTCGATCCCAAGCACACTCCAGCCTCCTAGTCATCCAGTCATCTCACTCCTACTTTACTTTGGTGACCCCTCCCAAAACCAACCAGTCTGGGTGCACCAACTTCCTTAATTATATTCCCCATGTAAAACCTACATGTTTATCCTTATTTAGCCTTTTCACTATACGTAGACCATGTGAACTACATGAGGTCCATGAGAAGAGATACTCCAAATAATCTTCCAAATGATCCAAGATTATTATCGGGGGTGTGTTATGATATTTTAAGACTATCTCCAGAAATTCATAATTTTCCTAATTGATTTGGCATTTATTATAATTTTCTCAAAATCAGGGAACCAATGATTTTGAACACCAAGTATGGTTTTCTGATAAGATATGACCTCAATAAAATTTTTACAGCTATATGTCATCAAAATAATAACCACATATGAATTTCATAATTTCCTAAAAAGGTTTTGACCTTCAAATAAATTATTGACTAATTTACCAAAATCAGGGATTTACAAATGAAGTACCAAAAATCCTCATTCAAAAATTGCAACAAAATTAACAGATGTCTAGGGTGAACCGAGAAGTGTACTGGATGAGTTTCATAATTTCCCAAATTCATTTGACCATGTAAATCCTTTATGTAAATAAACAAATCACAGGGCACTTTGTGAAGAGAATCATATAAAAACTCCTCCAAAAATTATACCAAAATTTACAGATTATATTCTTGACCTAAAACGTGTTGTGACCAAGTTTCATGATTTTCAAGTGAGTATAAGATTCATAAATTAATTTTCTTACATCTAGGGTAAATATCGAGGCTATGAATGAAGTACTATATATATCAATCCAAAATTCATAACAAAATTATCAATGAGTGATATCATCCATATAAACTTACTGACAAAATTTCATGAGCTTACAAGGTATTATGATTTCGTAAACTCTTAATATAAGAAAAGGCCCTAATTGGTTCTTAACTAATTTAGAGGGGATAAATGTTCCTAAAAATTCAATATAAACTACCTAGGGCTTATTTCCACCCCATGAAACTCTCTACCAAGTTCCAAGTCAATCCGACGACACATGACCCTATGTCCTTCAATAGGTTCAATATACAACCCTACGATTTGAACTAGGGTTCTAGGGCACATCCACCCCAAACCACCCAAAACCGCTTGTGGCGGTATATTATAGGACATTAAGTCAGTGGTCAAAGTTTCACAACATTTGGATGAGGGTTGATCTCCCAAATCCATCAGGTGCACCTTTGTTCTAATATCCCCTAATTTGACCAATTTTGGGTTACTCAATTACTCAACCAAATCAGTCCCAAATGAGATAAATTTTTTGCCAGAGTCATATCATGACCCTAAGGACCACCCACCAAAATTTGGAAGGGTTTAGAGGTCTCTAGACCCTAAAATTAATTCATACATGAATGATTAAATTTCTACAAAAACTATAGAAAAAGGGTCTCCAAAAATTTCCATCATTGGATATGTTGAGGGTAAGGGTAAATCTAGCCTATGCTCAAAATTTCAAAGCATTTGGATGTCCGAAATAGTGGGGGCACTCAAATCATTCTCTGGTCAATCCTATGTACATGTTGCACCATTTTGAGTGTTGCAGTCAAACCAGCGGGCCAAATCGGCTTAAATTAATTTTAAAATAAACTAGACATAAAGATCTACAACTTTTGTCTCTGGCCATTTTTCCAAAAACGGACTCTAAGGGGTTCAATTTTTCAGTTTTCACAAACGAGTATTTCCAGGAATAATTATGACGCAAATAATCACAAAATTGTATAAAATAAAATGGAGGGCACCCGTTAATCTTCTCCAATTAGCCAACGACCATGATCTGCCCATCCTGTACCAACTTGGGAGGTGATTTCCCGGCCACCTAGACACTCTACCGGTCGGCCAATGCCACCACCACCTCCATTTAAGGTAAGGAAAGTAATGCTTGAATCCAAGCTTCCGGCCATGCCGATCCAAGACCAATTGGCCTCAATTCTAGTGGCCAAAATGATGAGATCTATCCACTAAGAAATAGATGAGAGGAGAGTACCTGAGTAGTGGCTTGTAGCCGTGCCGATCGCCGGTCTGCCTTGGTTGGTCGAGAGCTCTTGGGTGTCATACTGATAGGTGCTTAGATGATAGAATTCTTCTGGAAAGTGGGGAAAACTCCTTTCCTTCACCCCTTGAGCCCTTTTATAGAACCAATCCTGGTAGGGGAAGAGATGAAGCTTGGGATTCTACCATTCATGGTGAAAATTTCGACCATCCCCAAAGGTCACCAATTTCACCCCCCTTAAGAGTTGGAAAACCTCTTAAAATTCTCCTAATTGATGGAGGAAATGAATCCCCATCAATTGGGAGGACTTTTGGACCCCCTTGGCCATGAATTTGGCCACCAAAACGAGTCCCATTTGCCTCCCATCGGTTGAGCTACCGCCAGTGCTAGTGCTATCACCAACGCTAACATCTCAACAACGTAACGCTCACCGATTCGGCAACCGCCGCCAGCGCTAGTGATAGCGCCTGTGATTGCAACCGCCGGTGCTAGCGCTAGCGCCTGCGCTAGTTTCTCGGCGGTGTATGGTTCATCTTAGCGGTTCCGAGCTCGTCTCGACGGTCCGGCTAAACCACTACTAATGCCAGCGCCATATTCAATACACCACCTCCTTCCTATGATCGGATACTTGGGGTGTCATGAAGGGATCCCCTTAATGGGTTAGGTATGTTATGGTGGGATCTTGGGTCATGGTAATGCTCTAAAGCTAACCATAGGTTTGGTAACTGGAAATTACTATCCGCAGACCATGGTGGTTTTCACCTCGAGCCTATGCTCTTATGATCTCTTCGCGCATCCTAGGGTTTTGTCATGACCTAGTCATGACAAAACAATCTTAGGGGTCTAGTTGTTTGGGGGATGTTACACAAAAGCCCAATCATTTTCACGGCCCCCTTATCAGATGGCACCAAAGGAGTAAGCCGAATTCAGGGTGCAGTTGTAAGGGTTGGTTGGTGCAAGATTTGTCCATCTTAGTTCTTCTCCTTGGGTAGCACTAATACTCTTTGTAAAGAAAAAGTGTAGCTCATTGCAACTCTGTGTATATTACAGAAAGTTGAATAAGCTGATGGAACAGAACACATAACCATTGCTAAGGATCCATAAGTTGTTTGATCAATTACATGGTGTATTGTATTCTCTTAGTTAGATCTACGATTTGAGTACTGCTAGTTAAGGATATGATATCTTTTTGTATATCACTAACTTATAAAAGGATTAGGCAAGTGTACGTATCATATGATAATATATGATATATTAAGGGACACTACCAAGTGCCATATTCCTCAGAGATGTTGAGTATTTATACTAACTAAATTACTATTATTTTATCGAAGGAAATTTTGGGTGATTTTAGATACAAAGATGATCGAAGTGGAGTAAATCAAGATTAAGAAATAGCACTTGATCTAGAATCCCTCAAAAATGAAATGAAATAACTAAATTTGTATCAGAAGCCTCTTAATAAAATACCTTGACCGTGGAGCTTCCAAAATCTTGATAATCTCTCTCAATAATTATTATCAACTAATCTTAGGTTGATTGATTGAATTCACTTTCTAATTAAAACCCTTGAAAGATATGGGTTGTCTATAATACACCTAGAGGGGGGGGGGGGGGGGGGGGGGGGGGGGGAGTGATTAGGTGTTTTCAATGTTAATTACTACTTTAAAAATCTAGCTAGCACAACACAGAAACAACACAGAAAACACACATGATTTATAGTGGTTCCCTTCAAGACAATGTGTCAAGAGGTGCTCCACTGTCCTTCCAACCTATCTAGCAATGTGTTAGACTAGGCAACTTCTCCAACTCAGATCTCTTCTCAATAAGTAGATCACACAACTTAGGTTCACACAAAACCCTACCAAACTCAGACTTTACAAGTCTTACAATAACTTTGATCTCCACCAAGATCCTAACAAACTCAGGCTCAAAAAGAATCCTACCAAACTCAGGCTCACATAGAACCCTACCAACACTCAGATCTATTATAAGATCTTACAAGCTCAGGCTCACAAAGAACCCTACAATATGAGAAGGTGTTTTTGCTATTGAAGAAGAGAATGCTTCAAAGATAAAATTTTCACAGTATGGTCTCCTTCTTCTTCTTGCAGATGTAGGCTCATTGAGTTTTGAATCACCAAGTTCTTCTTGAATCTTCTTCTGAATATATCAGATTGAGCTTCTTGTATAGGAAGAATATTCTTTCTTGTAGTATCCACAACACATCAAAATGAAGATTTCTTGTTCAACACTTTCTTCTTTTCTGATTTAGTGTGAGAGTGAGAATGATCAGCTCTTTAGATTTTGAAAATAAAATCTATTTATATTCCTCTGCACTTATGCATAAAGACCCTCAATAAATCCTTCCTTATTTAATTAGGCCATTAAAGAATATAGACTGAAACGACAGAATAAACTACCATCAATGCTCTCTCCTTTTTGGAACTTGCAATATTTGGAAATATATAATATTCTTCTTAAATGCTGTGTAAACGACTATATTCTACAGAAGATATATCATTAATTATTCTTTGATTGATGCGCAAGATAGGCGGCATGCACATTCCCTGAATACCAATTTCCAAGAAAATCTGTGCATTAAATACAGCTGTGCATCTGTTAAGACGATAAAATTCCTTCAAGTCGATATCGTGTTGATCGTGTCGACGATATGTAATATTCATGATGATATCGTCGACATACTTATTTCTTCAAGACTCAACTTGATATCTCAACGATACTGCTACTTCTAGACGATATCGCCGAGATGTTTCCTTCTATACAATATGTCTTCAATCTTCAAGACGATATGTCTTCTTCAAGACGATATCGTCTAGACACCTGAACTTAGCTTTCTCAACAATTGAACATCTTTAAAACAATATCGTTAAAACTATTTCGATGATATGTTTCCTTTCTCAATGATATGTCAGATAAGGCTCAAGCCGATATTTGACTTAGTGATTTTTCACTTCTTGTGTAGTTTTGATACTAAAGATATAGTCCTGATACTAAATATATAGCCTTGATACTAAATATATAGTCTTGACATACCTGTCACATCATGAGCTAAAACATACATAAAAAAACAACTTGGCTTATCAACACTTGTGTTCCTTCTTCAAATCTAAGAACATTGAGGGCACAATACCCAACAATCTCCCTCTATTTGAAGAAGCCAGAACTTATAATTATAGATAAGCTTGACTAACAAATATTCTCAATAAAGATCAACAAGATTCAGATCATTTAATATATTGATTAAATATTATCCCAACAATAAAAATATATCAGACATAAATAAAAAACATAGAAGTGTGCATGTATTTTTCTAGAATCCTTTTTCTTCAATCCTCCCGAGCAGCTTTTCCTTTCCCGGATAGTCCAACTTTCTTGGATTTCTCAGCTTCAGCCAACTTCTACTTTTGCCTTTCAAAGTAATTGTAAAGCTTAGGATGTTATCTGAGAGGAGGATGAGCAGGTACTGAGGGATCTCCCATCTTGACCATATTCCAATAATCTCTCTTAGCAGCTTCACCCATCTCATATTTATGCCATTCTTCAGAGCTATAGAATTTACCTATGTCATGTTTCCTTGCTGATATAGAGTCCAAGTATTTAGTATAATTTCCCTTGAGCATGGACTCCTTTCCTGAAAATTTGGGTTCTTCTTAATTTCCTCTATTTTCTTCCTTTTAGCTTCTTGAGCTTCATTATCAGCATGATGTCTCTTGTTTTTCCTGACCTGCCCACTCACATTGACAAGCTCATCAATAAAACATTCTCGATAAATGCCAGGCTGCTGATATGGCTCAGGGAAAGCTCCTGCTATGGTCTCACTTGAAGGTCCTTCAGGGAGACTTCCTTCTGGAAGGGGATGTTGATAAGCAATCCCATAATCTAATTCCTCTTGACCCATAGAATATCTGACTTCATTTGAAAGCCACATATCATGATGACTAAACATAATCTTCCCCTTTCTGGCTTCTAAAAATATCTCTTTGGAAAGAGCTGTCTGGGAGTTCTGGATTTGTCTAGACAGAAGATTATTCAAATTGCCAATGTCATCCATAAGGGTGCCTTGGGATGTCCTGAGAGATTGACCTAGAGAAGTGGAGAGTTGATATTGGCTCACTAGAACTTGATGTAGAATACTCTCACCCATATTATCTACTTGCTCATTAGAGGTTTGAGCACTTGAGGAGATTCTTTGAAGAATGGTATTAACTGCATCTTCAAAGTTAGTGAAGTTCATATTTTGGTTTTGTGTGATGGCCTGCTAATTGTCTCTGAGAATACACATTCTATCAAGCACAATGTTTATTTGTTGTCCAATTAGATAGGTAGCTTGATTGATATGGGCTATTTTAGTTCCTTTATTGGCCACAAAATTGGAAGCAGTATGATACACATTTGTATTTTGATTATTTAGATGCTTTATGTCTTCTTGCAAGACATCTATCATGGCAGACAGTTCATTTTTGCAGCTTGTGACAACATTAGTTACATATGCTTCAAAATGTACTCTTTGTCTATCAAGTATAGCTTCCATTTGAGACATAAATTCTGTGGATGGGGCTGTGGGGGCTGTGATGATTGGAATTATAGTCTCCCCCTCCATTGTTGTAGGGATTTCAGAGGGCTGCTCATATCCTTCTTCATCTGTACTTTGATGAATTTCATCATTTAGAAACTCATTCAAGAATCTGTCAAATTCTTCTATCTCCTCAATAACTGCATGTCCACCACTTGGACTTTTCTCAGATTCCTCAATTTCCACATTTAAGACAACCTCTTGAGCAATTTTGAGAGCATCTTCTTGAGTCACCTCATCCTGAGGTACTGGAACACTGTCCATCATAGTTGTATCTTCTCTTAAAGGCTCTACCTCAATAGGAGCCGAAGAGGTTAAAGTAATTTGAGGGACATTAATTCTTATGGAGGAAGGTTCACATGCTACCTTTTTGGTAAACTTCTTTTCCCACCTACTAATTGTATTCATGTCTATTCTTTTCAGATAATGGAGAGGAGTTGATTCAGAACAATGAATGGGGCGCTTTGAGAACAAAGAAAGTATTCTGCCAAAGTTGGGGGACTTCAAGCTTTCTTTGATCTTTTCAAACAGAACTCTGCCCCAATCAGTCTTCTTCTCAAGAATCACTCTGATCATCAGCTCAAACATCTCTTTGGAGATTATATTATGTGACCCAGCCTTGCATATCTGTACTTTTCCAATGATATCTGATAATAATTTACCTTGCATATTCATCTTGTTTCTTTGAATGCTGTTATAAGATTTGCCATCCTGGCTACACCATCTATATCCTTCAATGAAATCCTCAGAGTTGACTGTTTCTTCTTCTTCATTCTCATCCAAGACAGTCAGTTTAAGGGCATTGGTTAGGCCCATGACAGTAATTCTTATATATTCACCAGATACAGTGGTGAGAATTGCTTTTCCTACTTTGCTAATTTGAGCATTTTCATACAGTTCAGACAATGTTGTATGGTATAGTCGAGTAGGTTCAGTAAGAACATACTCTAGTTCAGAAGCATATAGCAAAGTAATCACCATATCATGTTCTTCAACAGCACCTTTGAATCCATCCTTGACCAACTCTCCTCCAGAAAGAACTTTCTCATCTATGAATTTTGGAGCCATTGCTTGTTGTAGGAAGTCGTCGAGAGGAGGAAGAAGATGAATTAGGGATTTTAGGATTTTGTGTGAGTGCAAATTTATATGCTTTCATATTGCCTAATATATACTAGCATACATTGGGAAGGGTAATAGGTGTGTACCTGTTCAAATCTTGTAGAATCATGTTGATATACCCGTAAATGCGACGTAATTATGACACAGACGTGTCGTGTGATGTCACTCTATTGGCCTATCTGAGTTTGTCTCCGAGATCATGTGAATTCTTTCATTGAGATCACCTTAATTTTGTCGTCGAGACATCAACAATGTCGTCTTGACCATCAAAATGATATTCTTTGTGTAAGCTATTTTCATCTAGACGATTTTCCACTTATTCCTAATCTAAGCTTTATGTTTTTCCTATCTTCAAAACTAAAGTTGATAGACTACTTTAGGGTGGACATTGTGAGAGATCCAACCCATTATCAAAATATTTCACATTCTCTAACAAAAGATATAAGGAATTCAACATGCCCAATTTAAGAACTTAACATCCCCAATTTAATTTTGAATTGATTGAACTTTGATACATCAAGGGGCTTAGTAAAAATGTCAGTTATCTGCCTTTCTGTATTGACATACTCATGGCAGATGCCCTCCTTTTCTTCAGGCTCCCTAATAAAATGATATCTAATTTCAATATGCTTTGTTTTACTATGTGCCACAGGATTCTTAGCAATAGAAATGACACTTGAGGAATCATACAAGAGAGCTGTTCTCTTTATTTGCAAATTGTAATCCTCTAATTGGTGTTGAATCCAAAGGAGCTGTGCACAGCAACTACCTGCTGAAATATATTCTGATTCAACTATGGAGATAACAATGTTGTTTTGCTTTTTACTACTCCAGGACACAAGCCTTCTCCCCAAGAACTGTCAAGTTCCTGAAGTGTTTTTTCTGTCCTCTTTGCACCCAATAAAGTCTGCATCAGAATAGCCACACAACTCAAAGTCATCTGACTTAGGATACCAGAGCCCTAAATTTGGAGTACCCTTCAGATATCTCAAAATTCTTTTCATAGCTGAGTAATGATATTCTTTGTGGTTAACTTGATATCTTGCATAGACACATGTAGCAAACATGATGACTGACCTACTAGCAGTGAGGTAGAGCAATGAGCCAATTATGCTTCTATACATTGACTCATTATAGGGTTTTCCCTTTTCATCCTTGTCTAGAGACACATTTTAACCCATATGAGTTCTCATAGGGGTAAAGTTCTCCACACCAAATTTCTTTATGATATCTAAGGTAAATTTTGTCTGAGAAATGAAAATTCCTTTCTCAGATTGCTTTACTTGGATACCTAAGAAATTCTTAAGCTCTCCCATACTGCTCATTTCAAATTTACTCTGCATAAGTTTAGCAAACTTTTTGCAAACACTCCTATCTGTTGATCCAAATATAATGTCATCAACATTTATTTGAACTAATAAGATCTGGCCCTTCAACTCTCTCAAGAAAAGACTCCTATCTATTTTCCCCTTTGAGAACTTTTTTTCAAGGAGAAAGGTAGACATTGTCTCATACTAAGCCCTTGGAGCTTGCTTCAAGCCATACATGGGTTTCTTTAGAAAATAAACATGGTCAGGAATGGTAGAAGAGATAAAACCTTGTGGTTGAGCTACATAGACTTATTATTTTAAATCTCTATTTAAAAATGCTGATTTTACATCCATCTAATAGGCTTTGAATCCCTTATATGCATCATAAGCTTGGAAGAGTCTAATGGCTTCCAATTTAGCAACATGAGCAAATATCTGATCAAAATCAATGCCTTCCTCCTGCCTATATCCTTGAGCTATCAGCCTTGCCTTATTCTTTATAATCACTCCAGCTTCATCCATCTTATTTCTGTAAACTCACATTGTCCCAATAATACTATGCCCTCGTGGCCTTGGGATAAGCTTCCAAACTTTACATCTTCTGAATTGGTTAAGCTCTTCTTGCATGGCCATAACCCAGAATTGGTCTTTGTTTGCCTCCTCAAAATTTTTAGGCTCTAGTTGTGACAGAAAGCTGAGGTGCAAGCTTTCATTCAGAGCATTTCTTCTGGTTCTCACTCCATGATCAAGCTCACCGATTATTTGGTCTGCTGGGTGATGTCTGAGATGTCTTCCTGTTATGGGCAACACCCTTTGAGGTTCTTCAATTTCAGTAATTTCCTCAGCTGCTGCTTCAGGATTATCATTCTGAAAATCTATATTTTTTGTAGCTTCTTTTACTTTTTCTGGAATGGAGTTCTATGTAGAGAGCTATTCTTTTTTATGCATCATGTTGCTCTCATCAAAAACTATGTGAATAAATTCTTCAATTGTAAGAGCATTCTTATTGAAGACTCTGTAGGCTTTGCTATGCTTGCTATATCCTACAAAGACACCTTCATATTTCTTTGTAGAGAACTTGATAATGTAATGCTTATTATTTTTCAGCACATAACATTTACTTTCAAAGATTTTGAAGTTACCTAGTGTTGGCTTCTTACTCTTAATCAACTCATAAGGAGTCTTATTATGGTTCTTATTGATGAGTGCTCTATTTTGCACATGACATGCAATATTGATAGCCTCAGACCAAAGTTATTCTGGGAGTGAGGAGTCACTTAACATGATCCTACTAGCTTCAATAAGTGATCTATTTTTCCTCTCAGCCACCCCATTTTGTTGGGGAGTTCTAGGATAAGAAAACTCTTGTAAGATACCTTCTTCTTCACAAAATTTAGTCATTGACCCAGACTAAAATTCAGTTCCATGATCACTTCTGATTTTGACTACAAGACTGTTTATTTCATTCTGAATTTGTTTGACAAAATTCTTGAATATACTTAGGGTATCAGACTTGTGTTTTAAAAAGAACACCCAAGCAAATCTAGAGTGATTATCAACACTAACTAGTGTATAAGCCATTCCTCCTAAGCTGTGCACTGCTATAGGACCAAATAAATCCATATGCAGGAGGTATAAGCACCTAGTAGATTTTTTGTCCTGTATGCTTTTGAATGAAGTTCTTGTTTGCTTGCCCATTTGGCATGCATGATAAGGACTCATCTCTACACAATCCAACTTAGGAGCATCCCTTAACAAATTTTCTGTCATTAATTTGTTAAGAGACTTGCAATTAATGTAGGCTAGTCTCTTGTGCCACTTTACACAAGCAGACACTCCATCATTTGCTACAAGAAATACAGGTTCATTCTTTCTAATGCAGATGAAATTCAAGCAATAAATATTGCCACTCCTAGTGCCTGTTAAAATAGATTCAGAATTTTGAGAATCCTTGATCAGACACTCATCCTTGTGGAAAGCAACAGTATATCCCAAGTCACATAGTTGACATATGCAAATTAGGTTATGTTGTAACCCTTCAACGTAAGCTACCCTTGTGATAATGATATTACCATTAGTAATCTTTCCATAACCTTTGACTACACCTTTATCAGATCCTCCAAATCTGACTTTGGGTCCATCTTCTACTGGTGTAAACTCCTTTAAAAGGCTTCTAGTTCCAGTCATGTGCCTGGAACACCCACTGTCCAAATACCACATATGAGTCTTGGTGGATTTTGGACATACCTGCAAGACATCTACACCTCCTTAGGAACCCATGCTTTCTTGGGTCCTAGGTGCTTGTTAGGAAAAGAACTAAATGAAAAACTAGCAGCCTGCTTTCTGATTCTCATGTGGGGATCCTTCTGCATAGTAGGATTGAACCAACAATCTACGACAAATACCCTACTTTACCACTGCACCAACATTCAAATCTATTATATCTAGATCTTCTTGTTGTGCTTGGTCTGACTGGGTTAAGTTGTTGATTGGCAGCTAACCCTTTCTTCTTTGAAGCTGAAGACCTTTCCCCATCATGAGAGTTTCTGAAAGTCTTTACAGGAGCATTCTCTTGGGGTGCAGATAGTGCACTCTTCCCAAATAAAGTTTGGCTTTTGCTGAGCCAAGTAGAAGGGAGCTTAAGACCACTTTCTATCTCCTTACTCTCTTTGCATCCATAGATGCTACTGTGATCATATAAATTAGTGGGTATGATCACCTTTCTAAAGACTGTCTTTCCTTGAGCAGATTTCCCACTGTTTTCACTTTGAGAGTAGCCCAAACCTTTCATATTTGTTTATGAAAAGCCATAAATCAAAGGAAGAACAATTTGTGGCTTGGAATAACTAACCACAATTCTACTTTCCTCTAAGAGCTTATCCTCTAGCTCTTTGATTCTAATATTCTTATGTTTAATAACTTTTGTTAAAGTGCTAGTGCTTAGTGGAGAAATTGATAATTTGGTCTTATCTTGAGCTAGCTCAGTTACTTTCACAAGCAGTTCATCTCTCTTGTCACTCAAAGAAATGATCTATACTGCTTGTGCTTTACAAAGAGCTTTTGCTTTCTTAAGAGCTTCAAGCAGGGCACCAAATTTCTCAATATAATCAGTGTCATCTTCTCTTACTGTTGAAGAGGAGTTAGAATCTGAATCTGTGTCAAATATGGTAGGAGAGGCTTTAGGAATTACCTGGTTGTGATGGAATTCATCACAACTTCCTTCATCTGAAAAGGCCATTACTGCTAAGTGGCTGTCAGATTCTGTTGATGATGACATAGTGTTACTGAGGGTTCTGAATTTCTTAGCTACAAAGCTCTTCTCCATCTTCCTACTCCTTGAGTGCTTTCTCTCTTCACTCTTCTCTTGCCTCTTGAATGGACATTCAACAATGATATGTCCAGGCTTTTTGCAGCTGTAACATACAATGTTAGAGGAAATATGTTTATTAGGTTTGGACTCATACCTGCCTGATTTGTGTCTGCTCCCAGACTTGTCTTCTCTTCTGGAATTAGAGGGAGAAGTTTCATATCTTCTGTTCCCTCTTCTTCTGTTTCTCCGCAATTTCTTAAACTGCTTGGTGAATAGTGAGAGATCTCCATCAGAGAGCTCTGAGCTTGAGTTGCTTAAGGTCTATTCCTCTGAGACATAGACAGGCTCCATAGTATTGTGCTTTCTTGAACTTTCAGCTTGAAAGGCCACTGCCTTCTCTCTACTGTGAGCTTTGGAACCTTCCTCTTCAGCCTTTCTAACATTTAACTGCAACTCATATGACATAATCTTGCCATATAGTTGTCGAGGCTCCATGGCTCCCAGATTTCCAACTTCCCTGATGACACACAACTTCATATCCCATTCTTTATTTAGAGATCTCAGAAACTTGTCATTGAGCTCATAATTGGTGAACTCTCTTTCATAAGTTTTGAGCCCATTTACAATCTCGAAGAACTTTTCATAGCAGGTAGCTATGTTATCTTTCTTATCTTGCCTGAATGATTCATACTCCTAATTCAGAAGGGATTTTCTATCATCCCTAACCTCTTCCGTTCTTTCCATGTATACAACCAAGGAATCCCACCTTTCCTTTGCTGTTTTATAATGAATCCGATTTTGAAATGTTGAATCATCAATTGCATTTACAATGATGTTCTTAGCCCCTTTGTCCATGGTGACTAAGGCTACTTCATCCTTGGTGAACCGGGATAGGGTTTTGGGTGTAGGAGTTGTTATTGGGTCCACAGGAATATTCATGGGAACATATGGTCCCTCTTAAACTGCCAAATAGACTATAGGGTCTGAAGATTCCATGCACAACTTGATTCTCTGCTTCCAGATAGCAAAGGTCTCTATGGTGCAGATGGGCAGCTTCATTGGGCATTTCCTTATGATGCTCACGAGCCGTTGATTTATCACAACCCACTAAACTTGTAGATCTTGTTCTAAATTGTTAAGCCTTTGAAGTAAAACAACCTATGATACCAATTGAAAGATATGGGCTGTCTATAACACACCTAGAAGGGGGAGGGGGGGGGGGTGATTAGGTGTTTTCAATGTTAATTTCTACTTTAAAAATCTAGCTAGCACAACACAGAAACAACACAGGATTAATAGTGGTTCCCTTCAAGACAATGTGTCAAAAGGTACTCCATTGTCCCTCCCACCTATCTAGCAATGTGCTAGACTAGGCAACTTCTCCAACTCAGATCTCTTCTCAATAAGTAGACCTTACAACTCATGTTCACACAAAACCTTACCAAACTCAGTCTTTACAAGTCTTACAATAACTCAGATCTCCACCAAGATCCTACCAAACTCAGGCGCACAAAGAAGCCCACAACACTCAGGCTCACACAGAACCCTACCAACACTCAGATCTATTATAAGATCTTATAAGCTCAGGCTCACAAAGGACCCTACAATATGAGAAGGTGTTTTTGCTGTTGAAGAAGAGAGGGCTTCAAAGATGAAACTTTTCACAGTATGGTCCTTCTTCTTCTTGCAGATGTGGGCTCAATGAGTTTTGAATCACCAAGTCCTTCTTGAATCTTCTTGTATAGGAAGAATATTCTTTCTTGTAGTCTTCACAACTCATCAAAATGAAGATTTTGTGTTCAGCACTTTCATCTTTTCTGATTGAGAGTGAGAGTGAGAATGATCAGCTCTTTAGATTTCGAAAATAAAATCTATTTATATTCCTCCGTACTTATGCACAAAGGCCCTCAATAATTCCTTCCTTAATTAATTAGGCCATTAAAGAATATAGACTAAAACAGCAGAATAAACTACCATAAATGCTCTCTCCTTTTTGGAACTTGCAATATTTGGAAATATATAATATTCTTCTTAAATGCTGTGTAAACGACTATATTCTGCAGAAGATATATCATTAATTATTCCTTGATTGATGCGCAAGATAGGCGGCATGCACATTCCCTGAATACCAATTTCCAAGAAAATCAGTGAATTAAATGGAGCTCTGCATCTGTCAAGATGATAAAATTCCTTCAAGATGATATCGTGTTGATCATGTCGACGATATGTAATCTTCACGACGATATCGTCGACATACTTCTTTCTTCAAGACTCTACTTGATATCTCAACGATACTGCTACTTCTAGACGATATCGTTGAGATGTTTCCTTATATACGATATGTCTTCAATCTTCAAGACGATATATCTTCTTCAAGACGATATCGTCTAGACACCTGAACTTAGCTTTCTCAACGATTGAACTTATTTAAAACGATATCATTGAAATTGTTTCGATGATATGTTTCATTTCTTAACGATATGTGAGCCAAGGATCAAGCCGATATTTGACTTATTGATTTTTCACTTCTTGTGTAGTTTTGATACTGAAGATATAGTCCTGATACTAAATATATTGTCTTGATACAAAATATATAGTCTTGACATACCTGTCACTTCATGAGCTACAACATACATCAAAAACAACTTAGCTTATATATACTTGTGTTCCTTCTTCAAATCTAGGAACATTGAGGGCACAATACCCAAAACCCCCTAAGGTTGCTTTATGTCTATTAAATTTGACTCAAATCCAGAAGATTTATGTCAACTATCTCAAGGGGTGAATGCAACTCTTTTTACCAATGAAGGATCTCCTTGTATTGACAGATCTCTCATTCATCTAAAATACAGATATTAGATGAAAACATACGTCAACAAATATGTAATCAACATAATTTTAATCAAAGGTAAATAATGAATTTAATTAAATTGAGTTAATGTGAACAAAAGAGAATTACATGATTATTTCATTCTAGAGTTCATCATGATCATGCACTAATAAAAGTTTAACAACATATCATGATGAAAGAATGACAAATATAGATGAAAGAAGACATGAAATTAAGCATAGAACAAAAACCTCACAAGATTGATTCATCAACAAAAATGAAACATCTCTTACACTCTCAAAAAGCAAGTAAGAATAGTAAAATTGTAACCAAATGATGAATTCTGGAACTGAAAATTGGATGTTGGACTCCTGGAAAGATCCTCCTTTTATAGATGGAAGATTGGCTTTAAACGCTCTTTTTACACTGCATATAAATGGGTCGTGGATTTGTAAAAACTGATAAAATTAACTTGGGAAGCATTCAATAAATGAATGGGAGCCATTGGTCATAAATTGGGTTTATATGTCGTCCTTATATGGCATGTAATTTGGATGTGTACACCTCAAACTGCTGTAGTTAACATCACAACATGCCAGAAGAGCTCTATATTTAAATTGGCTATTACACACCCTATTTACACGGTGGGTAAATGGGATGTGTATGACTCCACATCAGCTCCTCGACTATACTATGTGCTCCATAATTATTTAGATGCCATTATTTGACCTGAAATTAAAGAAATGTGTTAGAAAATCCCTTAAATATATGAAGACAAGTAAAATTTATTTGTTTAATATATGCATTATCAAGTACCACCATACTTATGCTTTTGGTATTCTAGAGTAAATCTAATTCATAAGAAATCTATATGAATAATATATATAGAGAATTCCTACATATTTACATCAAATTATGCACCACAACCTATTAATGTATCACTTCAAACTTAACTAATATAATATAAGCTTCTTAAGAAATAATTATTAAACTATAAGTTCAAAATAATGGAATAAAACTAAGTTTCTAATTCGCTATTAAAATCTTCATAACAAAAAATTTATTGAATCATTCTTAGATCGAATTATACGAACTTTAAAACATTATGATCCCATGAAATACCAAAAGTTCATTCTTCTACACTCTCTCTACTAATGAAAATCAAATGTTAAGCATAGGATCACTTAGGACTTCACTAGGTTTTAACATTTGGCTTGGGTCTAATGGGTATGGAAAAATAAATGATATTCAAACTCAAAATAATAAACCCAACGCAAAATATATATGAGCTTTCGAAAACATCATCATAATCCTTTTTTATTTTACACAACTGTTGGAACATGTTTTTCCGCATCCCTTTGATTTGAGAATAACAAATCCTACTTGTATTTGATCTTGCTTGCCATTGTGTTTTTAGCATGCAGGTTTGGACAGATATGACACTAGGTTGCTGCAATAATGGTCTGACACTAACCACAAGCAGAAGAATTGAAAGTTGTCTAACGCCAGGCATTAGGTCTTAACGCTGGGCGCTAGCGAATCGACGGACGGGATGCCGATCGACGAAATGAGATGCCGATCGACGAAATGGCTTGCCAGCTGATTAAAAGGAGAAAGAAACTCAACGCTAGGCATTAGGTCTTAACGCTGGGCGCTATTCGTTCGACGAATTTGGCAAGGAGAAAGCAGCCGTGATTGCAGGAGGAACTTTAGGAATGATTTGCCCAACGCCCGCGCTAGCCTTAACGCCGACGTTAGTATTGCCTAAAATAAAACAATTCCTAAAGTGCAGAATCTCCTTCCTCTTCTGAAGATTCGATCCATCAATATGTTGCTATACATGGTCAGTGCCCGGCATTAGAACTTAACGCCGGCGTTAGCTCAAAGTCTATAAATTGGATGATTTCGATGTCTCTGACTACTGACTTTGGAGAGCCCTATTCCAACACTTGATAATCTCTACAAGGGCCGTATTTCCAGACCATCTTCTCCCACACAAGTTTCAGACAAAAGAATTCAAGGAGTGCCGGATCAACGCTTATGCAATGTGAAGGACGCACGCTTTGACTTCAAGAACATCCAGCGAGCCTTCACCTTCTCCAGAATTCTTTATAGGGAGTTTTTATTATATGTTGTATTTTTCTTTTGTAACTCTTTTAATTACCATCGTGGAGTGAATTCGCCTCGTGTTGGTGACTAGGTCTAGGGCGTAGATCTAGATGGTGCTCGAGGCCTTTTCTGGGGATAGAAAGGATAGAGCAGCTTGAGTCCATATCTGGGGGACGATAGGCTAAAGCCACCGGTTCGTGGGGATACGAGTCGGGATAGAAAACAAAAAAGGATTTTCATATTTATCGCCCACGATTTCTAGCGTCATAAGAAATCAAGTTTTGTAATTTCATATCTCAAGAATTAATAAAATCATGTTTCTCTTTCATATCACTTGATTTCTTCTTTTCTAATTACAAATGTTTTAAAATAAAGTATAAGTTTTTAAAACCCTTATTCACCCCCCTCTAAGGGCGCCTCACGATCCAACAAGTGGTATCAGAGCGAGGTTATTCCAAAATGGTCTAACAACCGGGAATAATGGCGTCTCGTGATCTCGCTTTTCATGAAGGGCAAGGAATAAGTAGACCTCCACTTTTCACCAGAACTGACTATAATTATTGGAGGACGCGTATGCGTTATTTTCTAATTAATTTAGACCTAGATGTTTGGGCTAGCATTGAAACACCATATACAACTCCTACTTATATTGTTGGAGAAGTAACCATGGAAAAGCCTAGAGATAGGTGGGATGATGGGGACAATAATAAATGTAAAAATAATGCTAAAGCTATGAATGCTTTATTCTGCGCATTAGATAGGACCAAATTTAATAGAGTTTGTGCTTGTGAAACTGCTTATGACATTTGGAATTTACTTGAAATAACTCATGAAGGTACCTTGCAGGTCAAAGACTCAAAGCTATTCCAACTGGAATCGGAGTTTGAAAGGTTCGGGATGGATCCAAATGAGGACGTGGACTCAATGTATACTCGCTTCACCAAGATTGTTAACGCCTCAAAGATTCTTGGGAAAACTTTCTCAAACGGTGATTTGGTGAGAAAGATCCTTCGGTCTCTTCCTCCGAAGTTCAATCCAAAGGTGACTGCAATTTCTGAATCGCATGATCTAAGGCGGCTCCAGATCGAGAGCCTCATTGGGAATCTCAAAAACCCATGAGGTCGAACTCAACATTCAAGATGAAGAATACAATAAGGAGCCAAAGAAGAAGGCTTTGGCACTAAAGTCGAGAAAAGAGGATGACAATGATGAAGACGACGAGGAGAGTCTCTTTGTGAAAAACTTCACAAAGTTCATGAAGAATCCAGAAAGAAGGAATACCTTCCGCAAGTACTTTCGTAAAGGATCATCTTCCAAAAAGGAGAAAAAAGGAAAAATCAAGCGACGACGATGAAGAGCGACCTCCTCCCGAGTGCTTCCACTGTAGGAAGACCGAGCATATAAGAAGCCAATGCCCAAAATACCTGAAGGAGCAAAAAGAAAAGCGGCATAATGGAAAGGAGAAGAAGAAGGTCTTGAAGGCGACAACATGGGATGATTCTTCATTTGGTTGCTCAAACGACTCGAGTTCAAGCGAGGATGATGAGGCAAATTATTTTCTCATGGGGAGGAACCAAGAACCAACTGATGATGAGTGTAGTGTCCAAAGTGACACTGAGGTAATCCCTTCAACTTATGATGATCTTTATGTTGAATATTTAAATACATGCAAATCGTTTGGTAAAAATTTAAAAGATTTTGAGCTTCTTAAAACAGAAAATAAAATACTCTTGAAACAAAATCAAAAATTGAATAAAGAAATAATGTCTTGCCAAAAGAATGACAATCATTTGACAAAAGCAAAGGAACTTGAAAAGGATCTTTCTAAGACTCTCAACAATATCGAATCACTCATGAAAGAAAAGGGAGACTTGGAAATAAGGTTGAACATATCTCTTTCTCAAATTGAAAATGAAAAGAAAAATTTTGCAAAGAGATGTGGAAATCTAGTAAGCGAAAACTTCGCCTTAAAAGCCCGAATAAATGATCTTAATATGGCAATAAACAAATTTGAGGTTGGCCAAAAATCACTGGACATGATTTTGGGCAACCAGTGCCATGTGTCTGCTAAGTTTGGGCTGGGATTTGTCTCCGAAACCTACCGCCCAGTGTTGACTACTAACGCTGGCGTTAGCTCTGTTTCCAAGAATAAAAAATTGTTTTCTAAATATAATCCCTTTACTCCCTCCACCTCTGTGTATACCATCAAGAGTCAACAACAGTCACAGAAAAAGGTCTCAACCCCTTTTGTTGCTTGTGCCAATTGCTTATTGTTTGGGCACACCACGGACTCTTGTAGGAAGAAGGGAAAGCGCACTATAAAACAAATCTGGGTACCTAAGGTCTCCACCTATGTTATGGGAGGAACCTCATGGGCATCCGAATCTTCACTAACATTTTCCTCTTAGGCATGTTGGCAGGCTAAGGACAAAGGAAACATGTGGTACTTGGACTAGGGTTGCTCCAAGCACATGACAGGCGATAAAGCAAAGTTCCTTAGCCTCTCTAAGAAAAAGGAGGAACCGTGACGTTTGGTGACAATGGAAAATGAATAATATTAGGCACCGGTACAGTGGGTAACGAATCTTTCTCTCTTACAAATGTGTTATTTGTAGAAGGTTTAAAACACAACTTAATTTCTATTAGTCAACTATGCGATAAAGGTCTGAATGTGTTATTTGAGTCTTCTTCAAATCTGTGCAAAATTATTGATCTTAAGTCTAATAATATTGTACTCACTGCACCAAGAGTTCATAATGTCCATTTAATTACTTTTCATGATCTATCATGTTGGAACAACCCTATTTCTGATTTGGGATAGGATCACATCTGTTAACTAAGGACAAGTTGACCCCAATGTATAGTTTATGGGTCAAGAGTTTAGGCTGTTAGAACCAGAAATTTCATTCAGATTCTGCGTTCGACGAACGATTTTCTGCGTTCGACGAATGGCTATCTGCGTTCGACGATCGGCAAGCTCTCTGCGTTCGACGAACAGACTTGTTCTCAGCGGTCGACGAATTTGCTCAAGCTCAACGGTCGATGAAATTATCCAGGCTCAGCGGTCGACGAATCTTTCCGTTCATCGAACGCAAGTCTGCGTTCGTCGAATATTCAACAGATGTTCAGAACAGTGAATTAATTGTTGAGGTCGACGAAGTAAATGTTGTGCTCGACGAAAATATTGAGATCGACAAATTTGCGTTCGACGAAAATATTGAAAACTTAAAATAAGCTAGTACTCCAATGAGCACATCACTAAAATTAGGAAAAGATGAAACTGGAATTTCCATTAACCAAACTTTATATAGAGGGATGATGGGATCCTTATTATACCTTAGTGCATCTAGACCCGATATTATGTTTGTCGTTTGCTTATGCGCTAAATTTCAAGCAAACCCAAAAGAATCTCATTTAAAAGCGGTAAAAGGAATATTTAGTTATCTTATTGGCACACCTAAACTAGGACTTTGGTATCCAACTAATGATTCCTTTCTATTACATGGGTATTCCGATTCCGATTATGTGGGTTGCTCTCTAGATAGAAAAAGCACTAGTGGCACTTGTCATTTCTTAGGTCCTTCTCTAGTTGCATGGTCAAGTAGAAAACAAAATTCCGCTGCCCTCTCCACCACCGAGGCGGAATATATTGCACTAGGAAGTTATTGTGCCCAAGTTTTATGGATGACTCAAACCTTAGAAGATTTTGGAATTCATCTAACTAATATTGAACTCAAGTGTGACAACAAGAGTGTTATTGATTTAACCAACAACCCCGTTCATCACTCAAGATCCAAACACATAGTGGTTGGAAACTACACATAGCGGTTGCGGAAATGGGGGTTTTGGTTTGGAAAATAAAGAGAAAACAACTAAACTACTCCTATGCAGGCCTTGAGCGTACTGCTTCGCCGGGCGGATGGAAACTACACGGGCCGCAATGCACCGAATTGCTAGGCGGATGGACGAGTAGGCTCGCGGATGGAGTGGAGAGAATGGCGGAATCGAACTGTGCAGGCCTTGAGCGCACTGCTTCGTTAGGCGAATGGATTACACGGGCCGCTATGCCATGCTTCGCTAGGCGGATGGAAGAGTAGGCATATGGATGAGGGTCGCAAGCACCTCGTAGACAAGCACGCCACTAGCAATTGCTAGTGCGGCACACGAACGTGACGGCGGGATGGAGGATGGAATGGGGCGCTCCTCAAATCACATAAACCACAAAGATAACCACAAAACTATGGAAAAATACACTAATAACATTTAGGGTTTATGGACATCATTCGTATAAAAACATACAACCACACATATCAAATAGAATCAGCAAAAATAACAAGGAGGAGGTAAGATTACAACCGAAGCACGAAGACTCGTTGGAGATTCACGGCCGGAATCTAGGGTTGTCAATCCTCGTCCGGGCTCGGTCTTCAACTGCCGTCCGGGGTAGAAGAGGGCTGTCACTACCTCCCAATTGACCCGTCTTCTTCATCAATAGCCTTCAGCCACGATCTTGCCAGAGAACTCCAAGGATATAGTGCACAATCCGTTGAAATGGAGCTTGGAAGCTTCTGAATGATGGAGGAGGCCGAGAGGATACTCCGGCTCGAGATTGGCGTGGAGAGTATGCCCGGAGCACCTCCAGATGGTGGGCGGCGATGGAGGGGCGAAATGGGAGCTCTGGAGCAGGAAACGACGCAGCTGGGCGGAGTCGGGAGATGGATCCCGACCTAAAATCGCGCTTGCCTATTTATAGGCGGATCAGAAATAAACAACGCGCACGATCAGGCGCACGACCAATGGTCGTGCGCGAAGGAATGCCTCTGCTCGTGCGCGAAGAACTTGTAGCTCAATCCAGATCTGCACAAAAGCGCACGGTCAGCGGCGCACGACCAGTGGTCATGCGCGAAGAAGGCCAATGATCGTGCGCCATCGCTCAGTCTGGGAGGGGAATTAACGCACGACCACTGGTCGTGCGCCTGATCGTGCGCTAAGGAATGCGCACGATCAGTGGCCTTTTTGACTGAAAATTCCCCAGAACCAATCCCGAGTGTCGCACAACCCTTGGACCTGCATGAAAATATACCAGACCTCAGAATTACATGAAATCACACCAAGATGGGGCATAAATGTGCACTAAGCAATGAAATGGGCAACGTGATCAAATATGAATGAAAACATGCCTAAAATGTAGTGCAAAGACTAGATAATCGGCCCAGATGAGTCCATAAATGTGTATATAATTGGGACTCATCACACCCCCAGATTTACCTGTTTGCGCGTCCCGAGCAAACAAATCTGGCGGAATATGAAAATGGTAGTTAGCGTAGAGAATTGCAAAGAAAGAGTAAGATGTGAAGTATCATACCCATGCAAATAGAAATTCTGTAAAAGAAGATTCTAACTATACTAATTAATTTACAAAAGTATACATGCGTAAATAGAGATTTATTTGTACTCAGATGGTGAATCATGAAGAATTTGTGTAGTCGTGCCCGATGTGAAAGTAAACAAGCCACTCAGGAGGGTGTTGCTAAAGACCAGAATTCAGGGATAACTCCGCTGAAATCCATCAATGACGAGAACCTTAAGCTTGCCCGGTTGTACTCTCTCCACGGCGCTAGCAAACTCAAAAGTTAAATCAGTAGGACTTTCAGGTTATAATGGGGCTTGGGTTACGGTATGATATTCAATGATAAACATGATGGCTACGCAACCCGAATGAATTAAAAGACCAAGCTGCACCTAAACAAGTCCAAGACAAATGCTAGTGTGACACACCCCCAGACTTAGCTTGAAAACTGGGTGTGCACACAGCCTACTCCGAACAAACACCAACCGAATTTTTTCTATTACGCCCGAGGGGATTTCTTTTCATTTCAGAATTTTTTCCAGATTTTTACTTCTAACTTCATTTTTTTTAAATTATTTTATCCCCCAATTGGTTTACAAAGGTGTGTTCAGCACACAATATAATAAATTTTTTCACATCACAAAAATTCCATACATCACACCCAAATAAGAAACATAATTTCAGTTAACTCACTACTTGGTTGCGATAATAGGATAAGCTTCAGGCTTTGGTGATTTAAAGAAGAGCTGAAACAAAGGAAGGGTAGGCACAAACTTGGCTTGCAACGGTAAACGCATAGGTCATGGAAACCAAAGCTCAATCTAGCCAAAAATTGGCCTACATCACGTTTAACTATAGAGAGTTGCTCTCACCCATGCTTCAAGAGTCGCTTGGGGCAAGTTCTTATCCCACGAGAAAGGTAAACCTTCCTTCCGACTCGAGCAACACACAACTAGCGCTTGCTTACACACAACACCGTGCTACCACAAATTTTGGTTACATTCACCAAATGAGTACAATAAATCAAAAACTACACAAGAATACTAATTGTAAATTAAAAGTATAGAGACAATCTAATTCTACTCAAATTTCTATGCAAGCAAGGAATATGCGACTAGAGCACTACAAGAGTCAACATCGCACTCCAATTTGCAATTCCTAAGCTAACATCCTATTTCACATTCCAAACCAAGATAAGCGTGAACGGAAGCACACAAACAAGTGAGTGTGCACTCAAGTGGGTGTAGTGGTGTGTGGAGAAAGTAAATAAATCATAAAACTAAAAATAAAATACTTCTAGCATGCTAAGCACTAGTGCACGTGCAGTGAACACTCGGTACACTCCCCCCAGACTTGAATTGGACAATCACATGAATAATGACAATGAGAATAAAGAAATGTTGAGGAAGAGGGTACCTATGCTCAGATATGAGCATACCAGAAGATTGGCGTTAATACTGCGAAGGGAATCCAAGTCCGCCACCAAAAGAAATTGCCGCACACCTGCAGGCAAAAAGGCTCCAAGCAAAAATATATAAAACTACTATTAGCGGGTTAGAAAAAAAATAAAAGCAACAAAAACTTGGGTTGTCTCCCAGCAGCGCTTTTGTTTACCGTCCTTAAGCTGGACTTAATACCTGTATTAAGCAGTTTTAATAACATTGTCTAAGCATAAAGCGAAAGCTAATAAATCCTAATTATTACATGCCAAAAGGATCAACTATAAGTTGATTTAAAATAGTAACTGAAAATGAACGAAATGGGTCCGAAGACCCGATAGCAGCACATCAGAAGATCAGGAGCTTTCCATCTCCATATTTCATCCTTCTTCATCCTCTTCCTCTCCTCCAATCTGCGGTCATGGATTAAGTAACGCTTTCCTCCCTGCACCCAGTCTTTCAAGGAAAAAGCAGGCAATGATGATGAAGTGGAATAGACGATTGAATTCATCATTGCCAACTGCTTTCCCTGCCAAGACTGCCTCTCAAAATTACCCAAGAATGGGTCTATAAATTCAAGCGCTTGCAGAGGGATAAATGAAATATCATACATTAATGCAAGAGGGGAAGCAGGAAGGATGACCTTATCAGCATAATCACTAAAAGAAAGAGGATTAGGAAATAAAATGGACGAAGGACTAAAAGAATCAAACAAAGGAGGAGTGATCCCGGTTTCACTCCTGGCAGGATCCAAGGATAGATCTCTATCATCATCGTAAGTATCATAGCGAGGGGAACCCAAGAACTCAAGGGCCTCGGTGGTGAGTTGGACCTCCTCGTCCCATGAGGAAGTGCAAACCTCCTCATCAAAGAGAGTATCCTCCTCATCCCACCGAGGTGCATCATCATGATCAAAGGATTCATTCTCCCCTTCGGGGAAGACGAACTCCTCATCCCACTTTGGAGCACCCTCCGAGTCAGAAGCATCACCCCACTCCTTCACTTCGATAGGATCATAAAAAATGTGTGTAGAAAAATCATGCAAAGAAACTGGAGGAACAAAAAGATCTGGTTCCTCCGCAAAAAGATCCGCTAACGCCTCCCCAATGGAAAGAATACTTTCCTCATCATACTCAGGTGCATCTAGGAGCTCCCATTCCTCTCCTTGTTGGCTAACAGATGAGTGATTATCATCACTGGGAGTGAAGCCATACACAAGGAGTGAGGAGTCCATGCACGGGACAAGCTCGGGGGTAAAGGGCACAATTGCATCCATGGGTAAAGAATGAGCGATAGGGACAATGTTGTCATGAGTGGCGGAGCAGCGGTCAGGCTTGAAAAGACTAGGACAGTCCTTCAATTCATGACCCTCTCCTCGACAAAACAAGTAAACAAAGTTCCTACACTGCCTAGCATTTAACTCATTCATTTGATCTATATAATAGACCATCTTGTCGTAAGTGCTAGGAGAAATGTCCCATGATGACATATTTGACAATTCAAGCAGATATAAAGAGATTGAAATTCTTTGCAAGAAAATTTACATAAACTAATAAAACTTCTTGGATTAGACTTGCCTAAAACTTTAAAACAGAAGAGAAGTAAACAAACAAACAGAAAATGATCAGAAAGCAAAAAAAAAATAATAAAGCGGTTATACACACTGGAAGAAACTTCTCTCTCTCAGCTCTCCCTCTCAAGAAAACTCACACGACCGTGTTCCCCGGCAACGGCGCCAAAAATTTGACGCACAAATCTCGCACACCGCTATAGGTGGTGGCTAGACTGCGGCACGAAACGGCAGTGTACCGATCGTTCAAGTAATATAAAATGGGAATGAATCCCCAAGTATCGATCTCAAAGGAACACAGTAAGGTGGAGCTATCTATAGAGGAAGGACTTGAGATTGAAGTCCTTTATGTCAGATGGGTTGCGAAAATGGGGGTTTTGGTTTGGAAAATAAAGAGAAAACAACTAAACTACTCCTATGCAGGCCTTGAGCGCACTGCTTCGCCGGGCGGATGGAAACTACACGGGCCGCAATGCACCGAATCGCTAGGCGGATGGACGAGTAGGCTCGCGGATGGAGTGGAGAGAATGGCGGAATCGAACTGTGCAGGCCTTGAGCGCACTGCTTCGTTAGGCGAATGGATTACACGGGCCGCTATGCCACGCTTCGCTAGGCGGATGGAAGAGTAGGCATACGGATGAGGGTCGCAAGCACCTCGTCGACAAGCACGCCACTAGCAATTGCTATTGCGGCACACGAACGTGACGGCGGGATGGAGGATGGAATGGGGCGCTCCTCAAATCACATAAACCACAAAGATAACCACAAAACTATGGAAAAATACACTAATAACATTTAGGGTTTATGGACATCATTCGTATAGAAACATACAACCACACATATCAAATAGAATCAGCAAAAATAACAAGGAGGAGGTAAGATTACAACCGAAGCACGAAGACTCGTTGGAGATTCACGGCCGGAATCTAGGGTTGTCAATCCTCGTCCGGGCTCGGTCTTCAACTGCCGTCCGGGGTAGAAGAGGGCTGTCACTACCTCCCAATTGACCCGTCTTCTTCATCAATAGCCTTCAGCCACGATCTTGCCAGAGAACTCCAAGGATATAGTGCACAATCCGTTGAAATGGAGCTTGGAAGCTTCTGAATGATGGAGGAGGCCGAGAGGATACTCCGGCTCGAGATTGGCGTGGAGAGTATGTCCGGAGCACCTCCAGATGGTTGGCGGCGATGGAGGGGCGAAATGGGAGCTCTAGAGCAGGAAACGACGCAGCTGGGCGGAGTCGGGAGATGGATCCCGACCTAAAATCGCGCTTGCCTATTTATAGGCGGAGCAGAAATAAACAACGCGCACGATCAGGCGCACGACCAATGGTCGTGCGCGAAGGAATGCCTCTGATCGTGCGCGAAGAACCTGTAGCTCAATCCAGATCTGCACAAAAGCGCACGGTCAGCGGCGCACGACCAGTGGTCGTGCGCGAAGAAGGCCAATGATCATGCGTCGTCGCTCAGTCTGGGAGGGGAATTAACGCACGACCACTGGTCGTGCGCCTGATCGTGCGCTAAGGAATGCGCACGATCAGTGGCCTTTTTGACTGAAAATTCCCCAGAACCAATCCCGAGTGTCGCACAACCCTTGGACCTGCATGAAAATATACCAGACCTCAGAATTACATGAAATCACACCAAGATGGGGCATAAATGTGCACTAAGCAATGAAATGGGCAACGTGATCAAATATGAATGAAAACATGCCTAAAATGTAGTGCAAAGACTAGATAATCGGCCCAGATGAGTCCATAAATGTGTATATAATTGGGACTCATCACCTCTTTGCTATACTTAGATTAGAATTAAGAGTCTTAGACTTAACAAATTGAAAACTCATGAAAAATCAAATAAAAAAAGGGGGATAAAACTATTTTAAAACAACCAAAATATGCTTAAATAAGCCTTCTACTCATTTCCATTTTCTCTGAAATTTTTACGCTAAGAAGGTCTATGTACATACTCCCTATTCCATAGAAACTATTTTCAAAAATCTCTAAAAATCGTGTACTGTCCCGGCGTTAACAGTTAACGCCAGGCGATAGCATTTTTGATCAGATTTAAATTCAGTCTTCTCTGCCATATTTCTAGCATTTCTCTACTGATATTTTCTCAAATTAATTGGCCTCTCGATTTATTAATTTTTACCTTAAAATACAAATAAATTTTTTTATAAAACCATTTTTAAAAAATTACCAAAAACATGCTTGTTTTGCTTTCTAGCCTATTCAAAATTCTCTGAAATTTCTACACTATGAAGGCATATATACATGTTATTTATTCCAACAAATTTTTTTCAAATACTTTCAAAATAAGTGTCCTATTTCGGCGTTAACTACTTAACGCTAGGCGTTAGCCCTCTTTTGCAAATGTGAAAACTTTTTGGGGGTTATTGCCAAATTTGTTTTAGGTTATTGTTTCTCAAATTTGTTTCTGTTAGGACTATTTTAAAACTCAACAAAAATATATATATAGTCCAAAATCCAAAAAACATTTTTTTGTTGATTATCTATATTAAATTATTGTTTGACTATATGTCTTCACATGAGCACGACACCTTATTCATCTATGTTTCAAATGGTCAATCTCATTTAGGCATACACAAAAAGAGTTTCTTAAATGAGCAATTTTAATTTCAAATTTATTAAACATTGTCCTATTTTTCATGCCTTGACCTTAATCTAATTATGTGCAATGAAATAGTCTATAGATAATTGTGTATGTTTTGCCTAGCATGCCTCTAAGCATGAGCAATATTTTATGCTAATCAATGATCCATACACTCACTTTTTGATGATCTACATATGTTCATAATCTTCAACTTGCATGATTGTGTAATGTAATAGTTTTAATCTATTAAGATATTTGTCTACATTACTAACACCTTTACTCAAACAATTAATTTCTTGCACATATAGAAGTGATTACTTTCGAAAAATAATATATTGTGTTTACAACAACAAGTGAATTCTGAGACCTTTGGCCCACTATTATACTAATATGACACATAAAGCCAAAGATAACTCAACCAAGCACTACTCACCCTCCTGATAAGTCTTAATGAGCATTGTGAGGTTGAGCACCTTGGAAAGAATTGTAAAGTGTCTTGTGTAAACACATTGTTTTTATCACTTCTATTTGTACACCAGATCACTAAAAATAAAAATTCAATAAAATTGCTTCAGTGATCCCCCAAACAATACTTCGCTCCCTGATAAGTCTTAATGAGCATTGTGTGGCGAAGCACCTTGGTTGTAGTACCCAATGTGTTGTGCCTTGAAATTCTATTGTTGTGTTGATGTGTGAAAGTAAACATAAGGTTACATTCTTAATAGTATTATTTCTATTTCATTAAATATGTCATGTGTTTTGATTATATCATTTGTATACTTTTATCAAAACACTATATGCACACATCATTGATTTTTATAAAATTTCTACATTGGAACCTATTGCACAATTACAAAATTCTCTACAAACTCAAGTAAAAGTACTAGATTGCAATGCATGATTTCTACAATGTTTTCTTCACTTGAAATTCGAATTGAATTCATTGTAGTTATTATCTTGTTGTGTATGATAAATCAAGCTTGCCTACTTGTTATAAGAACTTTTAGTGTTATTGCTCTATTGTGAAAAACCTAGTGTCAAACATATTCCTTCTTAACAAAAAAATTCTTCTATATTTATATGTCTTATCTTTTTCCGCATTCCTATTTGACTTATCTTTTTCCGCATTCCTATTTGACTATGCTATGTGTTCCTATGGTTTATCATGCTTACTTCTAGAATTTTTTTTCATACTTTGTTGCAAACAAGCTTATAAACATTTTTTTTTAAAAAGTATGTGGTTTCCTCTAGTAATCAAAACAATGGATTGGAATAATGTTCATTCACGCTTATCATATCTATTTCCACTGTGTTACTCTCTTCCTTAGCTCGATCACGACTTTAATTATGGTTAAACTAAAACTCTTAAATTCTCTCTTAGTTTTGTCCCTCATTTAAGTCTTCCTTTCTCTAGTTCTTAATTTAAACTTCACCTTCTTTTGCTAATAACAAAAGGGGGAGAATAAAGTGCTAAATCATATTGATTAAACAGAGTAGGATTCACTAGATTAAGGGGGAGCATGTATCTAGTATATGGGAATATACACTAAGGGGGAGCATTTTTATAGGGGGAGTATTCTTAAATGATCTATAATTCCTATCATTATCTTATAATTGCTTAGTGTCATATATCTTTATTAAAACACAAATTCTTTATCTATGAATCTGATTTATCTCTAATTGGATTTGTTATTATCAAAAAAGGGAAATTGTTGGAACATGGTTTTCCGCATCCCTTTGATTTGAGAATAACAAATCCTACTTGTATTTGATCTTGCTTGCCATTGTATTTTTAGCATGCAGGTTTGGACAGATATGACACCAGGTTGCTGCAATAATGGTCTGGCACTAACCACAAGCAGAAGGATTGAAAGTTGTCTAACGCCAGGCGTTAGGTCTTAACACTGGGCGCTAGCGAATCGACGAATGGGATGCCGATCGACAAAATGAGATGCCGATCGACAAAATGAGATGCCGATCGACGAAATGGCTTGCCAGCTGATTAAAAGGAGAAAGAAACACAACGCCAGGCGTTAGGTCTTAATGCTGGGCGCTATTCGTTCGACGAATTTGGCAAGGAGAAAGAAGCTGTGATTGCAGGAGGAACTTTAGGAATGATTTGCCCAACGCACACGTTAGCCTTAACGCCGACGTTAGTATTGCCTAAAATAGAACAATTCCTAAAGTGCAGAATCTCCTTCCTCTTCTGAAGATCCGAGCCATCAATATGTTGCTATACATGGTCAACGCCCGGCGTTAGAACTTAACGCCGGCGTTAGCTCAAGTCTATTAATCGGATGATTTCGATGTCTCTGACTACTGACTTTGGAGAGCCCTATTCCAACACTTGATAATCTCTGCAAGGGCCGTATTTCCAGACCATCTTCTCCCACACAAGTTTCAGACAAAAGAATTCAAGGAGAGCCGGATCAACGCTTATGCAACGTGAAGGACGCACGCTTCGACTTTAAGAACATCTAGCTAGCCTTCACGTTCTCCAGAATTCTTTATAGGGAGTTTTTATTATATGTTGTATTTTTCTTTTGTCACTCTTTTTATTACCATCGTGGAGTGAATTCGCCTCGTGTTGGTGACTAGGTCTATGGCGTAGATCTAGGGGGTGCTCGAGGCCTTTTTTGGGGATAGAAAGGCTAGAGCGGCTTGAGGCCATATCCGGGGGAGGACAGACTAAAGCCACCGGTCCGTGGGGATACGAGTTGGGATAGAAAACAAAAAGGATTTTCATATTTATTTCCCACGATTTCTAGCATCATAAGAAATCAAGTTTTGTAATTTCATATCTCAAGAATTAATAAAATCATGTTTCTCTTTCATATCACTTGATTTCTTCTTTTCTAATTACAAATGTTTTAAAATAAAGTATAAGTTTTTAAAACCGTTATTCACCCCCTCTAAGGGCGCCTCATGATCCAACAACAACTACTTCTTATTAGATGAAATAAATTGAATTCTTAACAATAAGTATGAAAGCCCATTTTTAGTTTTTTTCTTTTCTTAAATTCAATCATTCATCATTCACACATAAAATGTTACTTACGCATAATTTTTGCTAGTAATATTCTAAGCTTAAACAAAATACATGTGCATGAAATTGTAACTAATAGTAGGAAAATTTTTGGCCTTTGTGAGAAAAATAAATATAATCATTTTGTTTTTTATTATTTAGTGTGAATCAAAGAAAATATGGAAATAAGGCTCAAAGGGATAACAAGTGATAGTGATAAAAATGTTAAGTTTCAAATCTAACGTCTCTATAGGTATCCACGGTTGGAACAACCCTATTACTGATTGTGGCTAGAATCACTATATGTTGACTAGGACTAAGTTGACCCCCATTGTATAGTCTAAGGGTCAGGATTTTAGGCTGTTAAGTTAGCTAGAACTTAAGGATAAATTCAAGTTCTCAGCGTTCGATGAATGGCTATCAGCGTTCGACGAATGGCTATCAACGTTCGACGAATGGCTATCAGCGTTCGACGAATGGCTATCTGTGTTCGACGAACGGCGTGCTCCAGTCTCAGCGTCCCAGCGGTCAACGATCTTCAGTTATCAGCGTCTCAGTGTCTCAGCGGTCGATGAATTCTTCACTGAAGCTCAGTTCGACAAATTCAGTCTCCAGATTATTTAATATTTAAAGATCAGTTATATATCAGTTCTCTGAACACATATCGACGACTTTAGCGGATCTATTCAAATATATTTGGACGTATTCAGTCAGATAAGTAAGGATATTATATTCATTTATTATATTCCTTCCTTTCCTTTATTCCAACACAAAGATAGCCGTTGACATTTAATGCAAAGGAATATTTCACGGTTAAAGAATAAAGGACCTGCCAAAGTCATTTTGTCTTTGTGGCAGTTCCAAGAAAGAATTAATCTCTGATTATTCTATTCCAAAAAGAGAAGATATCAAGACAGAGATTATTGTCTCTCTCTCTCTCAACATTATTCAAAATAATTCTTTCAGAATACCGAGTTCAAAAATAACAAGAACAGAGAAGAAGAAGAAGAAGAAGAGCTACAGACAGAGAAAACAATTTTTCAGTCTTCTTCTTTCTCAAGCAGCATCTTCATTTCCCTGAGAACAACATCTTCAAAATCAATCTCTCAGATCTCTGCTGCAAGTTCAAATCTCCTAAAGAGCAACAAGAATCTGAAGAACTATTTCTTCCAGATTAATCAGCTACAGGAAGATTTCTGTTTCAAGAGAAAGCTTCTCCACCAACTGTCAAATACTTCCCTCAGACAGGGGGAGCTTTACAACAACATCCACTAGAGTCTTCTCTCAGCATATTGATAGAGAAGAACTTCATAACCCCTTCCATCCCCTCTTGTACAGGGTTAATACTCCCTTCAAAAGTGTACCCCATTGGTGGCAAGACACCTGATCAAAAAATCCTATTGGTTTTGAGCACCTGATCAAAAGCTCTGTGGTGTGTGGACACCTGAACAAAAACTCCTTGGTGCTAGGGCACCTGATCAAAACTCCTAGTGGATTTCTACCAAGGGTGGTAGAAGAGTGGACTATCCAGGTTTATTGGGGAACCACTATATTTCCTTGTGTCCTCTGTGATTGTTTACTTTTCTGTGCTGTGCTGTGTGATTTTCTTTATTCTGTTGTATATCTCACTCTGCTTACACACACATATATATATAACAGTATTTTAATTCCGCTATAAAAACTAATAAAAAGTTTTTAATACTCTATTCACCCCCCCTCTAGAGTAACTTTAAGATCTAACCTCACTTTCAATTGGTATCAGAGGGTAGTTGATTCTTTACAGGCTAACACCTGAATCACAAAGATCAATTAGATCTTAAATTCTCTCAGAGTTCTTTATTTTCTTTTATTAAAAACTCATGGCACAAAACAAAGAGTATTCTAGCACAAGACCTCCTATATGCAATATCAGTAAGTTTGCACTGTGGAAAGCAAGGATTAGGTTATACATGAATTCTATTGATGAGGAAATCTTCAATGTGATTTTGACAGGACCTCCAGCTCCAACAGCAACATTCAGTGCTGACACCACAACTAACAACACTGCTGTCCCACCTCCTAAATGGACAGAAGCACAGAAAAAGCAAAGGAGTGCTGATGCAAAAGCCATGAACATTCTGGCTCAAACAATGTCTGATGACATTTTTCAAAGAGTGGTGGAATGCACCTCAGCAAGAGAAATATTGATTTCTCTCAACAATATGGTTGAGGGATCTGCTGATGAAAGGAAAGACAGAAGGTCCCATCTCATTTCTCAATATGAGAATTTCAAGAAGGGAGAATCTGAAAGTGTTGCTGATATGTACAATAGGCTCAGCCTTATAATAAATGAGCTGAAGACCTTGGATAAAGTGATCTCTGTCACTGAGATCACTGACAAGATCCTAATGTGCTTCCCCAGCACATGGGATTTTAGGATCTGGCCAATCAAGGAAGCCAGAAGCCTCAATGAGATTACTACTGAAACACTGTTGGGCAAGCTCAAATCCTATGAGCAGTTCATCAAGTCCAGAGAAGCTGAACAATCCACTTCATCTCCAGCAACAAAGAGGGAAAAGAATATTGCCTTCAAAGCAGCTGAAGAAGAAGAAAAAGCTCCAAGAGATGAGGAGTTCATGAACCTTCTAGCTAAAAGGTTCTACAAAATGACCAAGAAGGATTTCAGAAAGAAGGACTCCAGATCAAGGGAAAAGCCAAGATATGACAAGTCAAATTCTAAAGATATTGTTTGTTATGGCTGCAGGAAACCTAGACATATTCTGCCAGACTGTCCAGAAAATCAGAAGAAGAAAAAGAGAACTGAAAAAGAGGAAAGAAGACACTCCAGCAAGTCTTCCTCCCACAAGCACAAAAAGAAGGGAAGAGGATTTGTAGCAGAAACTTGGAGTGACACTGAATCAGATCAGTCATCCAGTTCTTCAGATAATGAAGAAGAATCAAAGGAGAATGATCAGTGCCTGATGGCAATTTATGACTCAAGCAGTGAGTCAACAGATGCTTCTTCATCCAGTGATGATGAAGATAATGAAGAAGAGATGAACTTCTGCATGATGGCAATCAATGCCTCAGCCAACAATTCTGATGAAGAAGAATCAGAACTAGAAGCAAAAGATGATGCAGATCAGGTAATA
Organism: Dactylorhiza incarnata; assembly: GCA_033032865.1. Classification (NCBI taxonomy): domain Eukaryota; kingdom Viridiplantae; phylum Streptophyta; class Magnoliopsida; order Asparagales; family Orchidaceae; genus Dactylorhiza; species Dactylorhiza incarnata. The sequence goes on from JAWHQI010000125.1 coordinate 6,803,516, forward strand.
TCTAACTTTGATTTTACTTCAGTTGAATTCAAAGCTGAATTCAAAGTTCTTTGCTTAGACTTACTCAAATTTGTGAAAGAAATATTCTCACTCAGACAAAAGCTAGCTGAAATGAATAAAATAAGTGAAGAGAATGTAAATCTTAAGAAAGATTTGGCTGCCTCTAGAGAAGAAATTATTCTCATTGAGAATAAACTTTCTGAGGTTAAGGAATTTGAAGAATCCCTAAATGGGAGAAGCATCAAACTGATGGATATCACAAGCACTATTAATGCTAGACTTAATAGCAAACTGGGCTTGGGTGCTTCATCAAGTGAGCCACATCTGATTAAGAAGAACATATTATCTACACCTATAAAATTCATCTCTGCTAAGAGCAAAGAGGTTGTAGGAGTAAATAAAAACATTTCAAGTAAGACTGTCGAGAATAGTAGAATTCAGCATAATTCGTCGAACGGAGATCGACGAAATGTATCCACTTCGTTGAACGGAGCTCGACAAACTCTGAAGACAAATTTTCAATATAGTAATTATATGAACGACGCTCAACGAACTCAGCCCAGTTCGTCGAACAGAAACTATACAGCAAATTTGAACAATCCTTATTCTTCACATTCTAAGAATCCTTTCACTGAATGGATAATACCTCCAAGGAGATATCATCCACAAGGTTACAAGGACCAACCTGAAATGTCTTTTATTTCAGATTTTTGTGGAAATTCAAAAAGACCCAAGGTAGTCTGGGTCAGGAACAAATAGATTGTTTTTCTGTTTTTGCAGGTACACAGCTGTCCAAGACTAAATGAAAAATGGTATTTGGATAGTGGTTGTTCAAAGCATATGACAGGAAACAAGGCCAACCTGAACAACTACAAGACAAAGCTTGGACCAAAAGTTATATTTGGAGACTCCAACTGTGGACAAACAAAAGGCTATGGAAAAGTCAAGGTTGGAGAAGTCACCTTCAAAGAGGTAGCTTATGTCAAGGGACTAAAGCACAACCTCATCAGCATAAGTCAATTATGTGATGAAGGGTATCAGGTAACCTTTAATAAATTAAATTGCCTTATTAAATCTTCTAATAATATTATTGTTTTATCAAGTATTAGGCAAGGTAATATTTATTTAGTAAATTTCAATTCATCTAAATCAGAAATTTGTTTATTTAATGAATTAAGCAAACCTAGTGAACTTTGGCATAAGAGATTAGGACATGTAAACCTTAGGACCATTGCTAAATTATCTAAGGACAATCTTGTTAGAGGTTTACCATCAGGTTCATACAAGAAAGAAGGTCTTTGTAGGGCATGTCAACTAGGCAAGCAAACTAAAAATAGTTTTAAATCATTATCTAAAAGTGATTCACCTAGAATCATATATTTGCTACATATGGACCTTTTTGGACCTATAACAACAAAGAGTTTTGGGGGGAAGTCTTACACTCTAGTTATTGTAGATGACTTCTCTAGATTCACTTGGGTGTTCTTTTTGAGAGAAAAGTCAGATAACTTTAAAGTTCTTACAGACTTTCTTAAGAGCATAAAGATTGAGTACTCTACTCATATTGCATTGATCAGAAGTGATCATGGCACTGAGTTTGAGTCTCTTCTCATGCAAGAATTCTGTGAGAAGGAAGGTATCAGGCATTGCTTCTCAGCTCCTAGAACTCCTCAACAAAATGATGTAGTTGAAGGAAGAATAGAACTCTAATTGAATCAGCAAGAACATTACTTGCAGATGCTAGTTTGCCCCTATCTTTTTGGGCAGAGGCTGTTAGCACAACAAACTATGCGCTGAATAAAAGTTTGACACACAAACTTAAGGGTAAGACTCCTTATGAGTTACTTAAAGGGAAGAAACCTAAAGTTAACTATTTTAGAGCATTTGGTTGTAAATGTTTCATTCACAATAATGATAAGAAATACCTTAGGAAATTTGAACCAAAATCTGAAGAAGAAATTTTCTTAGGCTATTCTTTAATCAGCAAGGCATATAGGATTTATAACAAATCTTATCTTAAAATTGAAGAATCTATGCATGTTTCCTTTGATGAAACTAATATGTTTTACAAGGAGAAGAATTCTTCTACCATAGAAAACCTACAAGTACCAACACTATGTGAGCAGCTAGATCAATTAGCTCTACATAAAGAAGGATTTCTAAATCCTGTACAGCAGAATGCTGAAGAAAGTGAAGAAGAAAATCATCCAGATTTTGCTGACAGTTCAAATCATATAACAGCTGAACAAATTCCCCAAGTGGAAATCATTACAGAAGAAGAAGAAGAAGAAGAAGAGCTACAGACAGAGAAAACAATTTTTCAGTCTTCTTCTTTCTCAAGCAGCATCTTCATTTCCCTGAGAACAACATCTTCAAAATCAATCTCTCAGATCTCTGCTACAAGTTCAAATCTCCTAAAGAGCAACAAGAATCTGAAGAACTATTTCTTCCAGATTAATCAGCTACAGGAAGATTTCTGTTTCAAGAGAAAGCTTCTCCACCAACTGTCAAATACTTCTCTCAGACAGGGGGAGCTTTACAACAACATCCACTAGAGTCTTCTCTCAGCATATTGACAGAGAAGAACTTCATAACCCCTTCCATCCCCTCTTGTACAGGGTTAATACTCCCTTCAAAAGTGTACCCTTTTGGTGGCAAGACACCTGATCAAAAAATCCTATTGGTTTTGAGCACCTGATCAAAAGCTCTGTGGTGTGTGTACACCTGAACAAAAACTCCTTGGTGCTAGGGCACCTGATCAAAACTCCTAGTGGATTTCTACCAAGGGTGGTAGAAGAGTGGACTACCCAGGTTTATTGGGGAACCACTATATTTCCTTGTGTCCTCTGTGATAGTTTACTTTTCTGTGCTGTGCTGTGTGATTTTCTTTATTCTGTTGTATATCTCACTCTGCTTACACATATATATATATATAACAGTATTTTAATTCCGCTAAAAAAACTAATAAAAAAGTTTTTAATACTCTATTCACCCCCCTCTAGAGTAACTTTAAGATCTAACCTCACTTTCATCCACACAAACACAAAAACACCTCGTAGCCCATTGATGGGTGCAAAAGCACATGCATGGTAGAGAATCGGTCACTATCAAGTAATAATAAAATGGGAATAAATACCCGAGTATCAAATCACGTGGAATAGGGTAGGGTGGAGTATTCTTCGGTGAAAGACTTGAGATTGAAGCCTTAAGTCGGAATTAACAGGGTTTTTTGGTTTGGTTTTCGTAACAGACATAAAGTAAACAAAACTAAACTAACTAGACAGTTTGCTGACACCGTATCGCACCACCATGGGTCGTAAGCACTGTATCGCTCCACCATGGGTCGTAAGCACCGTATCGCTCCACCATGGGTCGTAAGCACTGTATCGCTCCACCATGGGTCGTAAGCACCGTATCGCTCCACCATGGGTCGTAAGCACCGTATCGCCCGCTGCATCTTTGTAAATGCAGAGGTCAACAATGTATGTTGCATGCCACCGCCTCAATCATTGAATAGTGCAAATCCAAAGGCAAACCTAACGCCTCACTGTGCTCGTGTATAACTCAATGACAACACAACCCCCACCACTCGCACATAACCAAAACACAATTACAACACAACCACAACACAACAAAGAGAATCACAATAACGCAAACTTCACCAAAGCATCCACAATAGAAGATAAACCTATGAACATTTACACCAAATGGTCATGGCTTGTAGATGCTTTAGAGAGTATTACTGTACGATCACAAATAATCCAAATGAGAGAGTAAAACTACAAGTTACCACTCCAATATATGAAAGAGACGAAAGAATCTTCCTTGGATACGTATGAGAGCATAACTTGGTCCACCAACTCTTCAAACTCCACAGTGGCTGTCGTATACGATATGGGAGAAGTTTTCACCTTCCCCTAGTCATGTCTTCTCTCGAGTCTATCCCCTCCACGAATGGCTCCAGCAATAGAGCTCCAATGACACCTTGGAATCTTCCTTCTACACCTTTGGAATGTTTGGGGATGTTGGAGAAGACTCTAGGGACAAAACCTTAGAGATTTGGGTGAAGGAGAAGTGAAAACGCCGTTGGAAAAGTCAGATCCCGTCAAAATCGCGAGCATCATTTTTATAAGAAAAATAAGGGCACACGCGTACGGTACAAAATGCACGTACGTGCATAAGTCAACATGCTGGGAAAATAGGGCGCACACACAAGATGCACGCATGTGCGTGGAGACATGCACACAAATTTGGGTCGATCTCAAATCGGCAAAATGAGCAGAAATGGGGTGCACGCACAAATGCACGTGTGCGCATGCGTGTGTGTGAATAACGCACCTGAAAAATGTGGGCGCACACACAAAGGTGCATACGTGTATGCACGTGCATGACAAATGCATGTGCAAATTTGGATTGCTCGATAGACAACCTTACAAGAGGGAAAGGGGCGCACACGCATGCAAAAATTACGCACGGGCGTGCACATCTCATTTTGACAGCACTTCCCTTGTAAATTGCCGAAACTCCACATATGTGACAATCAATCATCCAAATATTCCCAAGCAACCATCTATCATATATTGAATATTAAACGCACACATCATGCACTAAAATGAATCAAAACAAGTGTAAACATAGGGTGAAAACACTATATGAAATACACGTATCAAATACCCCAGACTTGAACGATTGCTTGTCCCGAACAAACCATCTACCTATGGGGAGTAAAATAGGTTAATAATAAATCAATAATAGAAATAAGAAAATAAAATGAGAAGTCTCATGCCCAAGTGGAATAAAAATAGGTTAGAGAAAATTTCTAAGCATATAATCTAATTACACTGCATTTAAGCAAACCATTGTACAATTATATCCACTCATAATCAGAAGAACAAAGTGATCTGTCCTAAGCATAGTGTCTGCAAAAGTAGTGAATCTGAATATGGTATTATGAACCCAGGACTGCTAGGGTGGCCTCCAAAGAAATCCATCAATGATTATGATCATAGGCTCACCCAGTCACAACTTCTCCACTACACTCAATACTAACAAACTCTACGAATCCTTAGGGCTTAGGTAGGATGACTTTTTGGCTTAGGCTTAAGGTGAGGATTTCAATTAAGGATAAGATGGGCTGACTCACACTTAAGCAAAAATTGAGAGCTCGCATCGAAATAGCTACCACAATCTAGAAATGGGTGAGAGACACCACCAGACTTAGATTTAAACAAATGGGGTTACTCACCACTTGCCGCACACCACAACAAATTATTTTTCTAATTTCTCTTTTTCTTTTTATCTTTTTTATCCTTTTCTTATTTTCTTTTAGCAATTTTCATTTCCGCTCACATTTTCATAAAATTCTGCTAAAAGCACACACTAACAGAATTATATCCGCCGCCGCAATTAACGAGAACAAATTTTTTAAAATGCAGCTCATTGCTAAGTGTGATAGTGATTTTGGCATTTAGGCTTTGATGTTAGTGAGGTGGATGGGCAACAAAAGGATGGGTGTAGGCTCAACTTGGGTTTGCAATGGAATTGAGTATGGGATCAGATACTAAGTCTCAAGCTATCCAAGTGAAGGCCTAAATCATGTTTGAGTTAATTGCTATTTAGTGCATATGCTTTGAAGATCACTGGGGGCGAGTTCTAGACACCAAGAAAGGACACCCCTCGTCATGAGCTTATAATAAATCACTAGCGACACTACACACATCTCTACACTATCGTTGGACTTGACCGCGTTCTAACGAAGAGTATATATACAACCATTGATAGTAGGTAAAAATACAGTGTATTTAACATATACAGAAAAATTTGCTCTAAATCTATTTCTATTTGAGAACATGGGCACACGACTAGGAGCACTCCACGAGTGTACAGTTCACTACCCGATTTCATTTTTTGATTATAAATTATTTTAACCTACACACCTAAAGGAATTAGAAAACACATGAATAAAAATAATTCAAGTTAAATCGAAGTGGGTGCAGAAATTGAAGTGCGCGTGAGTGAAAAAATTTAATTGGAGCAGAATTTTAAAAGGACTAGCGCTACTAGAATGCGTGAAGTGAGTGCTTGCACACATGGATAACAAAAACTACCCCCAGACTTAAATGGAGCATTGTCCATAATGCGAATAAGAAATGCTACAATCATGAGGAATGCCCAAAAATAAAAAATGGGATAGGAATTAGTTACCCATGCTCGAGAATGGGACATTCCAGAAGCGGCTGAATCTGAATTCGAAGTTGAAATCTGCTATCGGATCCTGCCCGACTAAAGAATGTCTGCGATTTCACCAGAAATCTACAATGAGATTAGCGCCAACAAAAAAAAATAAATAGCAAATAAAAACTGAAATAAGAAATAAGAAAGCAGATAATTATGGGGTGCCTCCCAAGATCACTTTGTTTAACATGCTTGAGTTAGACCAAATACATGTATTAGCAGTTTATAATAATGTCCAGGAAACAAAAAGTTCAGCAATAAAATTAAAAGATGGTTCGAAAAAAAAAACTAAATGAAGTTCAGATCACAAACCCCAAACTATGGGCTATTTCCCCCACAAAAATAATAAGTTCATCAACATCCTCATCAACATCTGCCGTCTCTAATCGAGGCTCCACCAGCGACACATCATCCTCACCACCACGAGCCTCACCATGCTCACCAACATCTTTCTTTTCACTCCTCTCTTCTTCTTCATTCTCTGAACCTGCACAAGGGCTAGACAAAAAAAAACAGAAATTTCACTACACCGAGGTGTAGTGTCATCAACATAAGTAGAAACAAGGTCGGAGAGCGTCACATTGGAAGGGAAGAAGATGCGTCCCTCTGCAAAGTGTAGAGTGGTCCCCAGAGTTGTAAGCAATTGTAGACTGAAAAATGTTGGTGAATCATTTTCCGGCGGTCCCATCACTTGGAACTCCACAGTGATTTTGTTCCCCTCTAAAGTGACCTCAACATCCTTGTCCACCCTAACAGTAATATCACCTTTACCATTAGCTAAAATCAGTGGCACAGACTCTTCCTCATTGGTATGGATGTTGAACTTGTCAACATACTTAAGAGATATGATATTCTGGGAAGGGCTTGTGTCCACTAGGACTTGAGTCGACACACTATTAATCTTGCGCTCTACCACATTACCTCCACAGAAATTTGGAGCAAGCTCGGAGGAACTTCGGTTTTACTCCTGTGGATTGTTATTCGACTGACTTGGGAGGGTACCTGACATTCTTTCCGTGATAAGTTTTTCATGTTGAGAAGTTTGAGTATCAAGATTCTTACTGTGGCATTCTAATTTGCAATGAATGATTTAGTAAAATCAAATTGTTGATCCAGATTATCTTCCCACACCGCGCGCTCATCTTGCTTGTTCTGATACTAAGGAGATATAAATTGTTACAGAGGTCGACTTCCACAAGACTTCCCTGCCTGCGCTTGCTACCTCCCATCTCTCCAGCTAAAATTTGGGTGGGATCACCACCCAGAGTTGATTTTTTGGAGAAAGGAGGCCCCTCTACTGATTACCTATATAATTCACATCTTCATACACATTAGAAATAAGAGAATCAACATGGGTGCTACCCAAATGGCATTCAAAGGAGTGGTGCCCAGAAGCAACACTACTTTAGCAAGATACAACTAAAATAGGAGCTGTAACGAGGGTGATCTTCCCCTTCAAACTTAATTCTTCTATTTTTTTTAGACAGGGCTCCTAATTGGGCCGAAATAACAGAATAAGAATAAACTTCTTAAAGACCCGCTACCGCCTTCTTAAGGTTACATCTCCCATTGCCCCACTGGGCATTTTGGTGTGCTAGATACTTCAAAATCCTACATATCTCCTCCGGGGTTCAACATTCGAACTAATGTCCAACCATATACCCGCCAGCAGCAGATTCAACATTCAAATGAAGGTTCTGATCAAGAGCCCCATAAAAGGTGTTCACAAGCGTCGAAAGAGATACCTCATGTTGAGGACATCTCCATAGGAGCTCTTGAAAGGTGTGGATTTCATTGTGAGCTGATAAAATTTTAGCAGCGGGGAAAAACTTAGTTAGAAATGTCATCCACGTGTTGATACTTCCAATGAGGATAGAATGGATCCAAGTTTTGGCTTTATCCCTAAGAGTGAAAGGGAAAAGCTTAATCCCGATAGTATCATCAGGTACACTATTGATCCAGAAGGTGTCACAAATTTCTAGAAAATTATAAATGTGTTGGTGTGGATCCTCTAACTGAAGACTACAAAGCTGAGCAATGTTTTTTATCATTTTCAAAATAGATGGCTTTGTTGGATCTTATGGCGCCCTTAGAGGGTGGGGGTGAATAAGGGGTTTACAAATTTTAAATAAAACTGAGTGATTTTTTGAGTTAATTATAGAAAAGGAAAATTTTGGATTCTGTTGCTAACACCGGCGTTTGTGTTAACATTGGGCGTTAGTTCTCCATAAAATAAAACTCCTCGAAAAATGTGCCAAATTGTTTTTTCTTAAAATACCTTTAATGAAATAAAATCCCAGAATTTCAGAGAGGATGGACACAATGATTATATTTCAAAAGATATTTACAGAAAAAAATAATTTCAATAATGCTTGAAATTGAAGCGACAAGGAAAAATCACTTTTTATTTCTTCACCGGTCCTTCTCCCAAGGACCGACTGGCTATAGCCTATCTTACCCAGGATACATCCTCTAGCCTCCCCTAGATCAACACCTAGACCTACTCGCTACATACATGATGAAGAATTCTCCCTAAACCTCACAAGGCCTAGTCTCCAACAATCGCGACGAATTTTCTATTGTCACAAAAACAGAAGAATACAATATAAAATATGAAATGAAAACTCCTTATATTGAAGATCTTTGAAGTAGATGATGAAGAAACTCCATGAACATTATCAGAGTTTAAGTTTGCGTCCTCCTTGAAATTTGACTTTTGGAAATCTCCTTCTAACTTTTGATCTTCAAAAATGGATGTGCTCTGGAACTTTGGGATGAAGGCTCTCACGAAAGATTGAAGATTTTCAGTATTACCCATGGAATGAGAGGCTCCTTTCCTTTAAATAGACAATAGAAGCTAATACCAGTGTTAAGCTTAACGCCAACGCTACCAGATCGTGTATGAACGTGGCTGAAATCGCGCAACCATCAAATTTATGGTAAAACGTGTAAGAACATGGCCTAACGCTCGTGTTATCTCTATCGCTCGTTAGCTCATAATGCTCACGTTAGCTCATATTTCTTGCATTAGCTCGTAATGCTCATGTTAGCTTGTGGTACCTATCTCGACGACATTCCCTTCATGATGACATCCCTTCTCCATGATATCCCTTCTCGACGATAAGTTAACACGAGCGTTAACTCTAACGCTGGGCGTTAGCTCTCTTTCCAGAGGATCATCTCCATTCAACATTATACTCATAAGGATATTGTACCTATAGTGTCTGCACACTATAAATACATGACAAGTAAGATCAAATACAATGTGAGATTTGTTATTCTCAAACAAAGAGATGTGGAACACATGCTCCAACAATCTCCCCCTTTGATAATAAAAAATCATCTAGGAAAAAATCAACTATTACTAGAAAGATGTTTATAGTATATGATAAGCGGATAATAGTGCATACTCGCCCTATATGGATACTCCCCCTACATAAATGCATTTTCTTATTTACTCCCCCTAAATAATAAATTTCTTTAATTTATTCTCCCCCTTTTTAGTATTATCAAAAGAAAGTGGGTAGAATTTTAGCAATATGATTTATTGTGTACTATGTAGAGATGAATGAAACATCAACCTGTGGAATAATTTTGTAAGATATTAAACATATCAAAAAATATGGTAAGCATTCTTTAAAATGAACATCTTTAAGAATTTAAAGTATAAAATATAGTGAGTAATAAGTCAAATAAGAAGATGTTTGAATTTAAGTACACGAGATGCATGAAATTATAAAAATTGCAAGCATGATTGTAGATATCAAGAAAAAATAAGCTTCACAATGTAAAGTAATTTGCAATTTCAAGTAAAAATAAACATTATAAAGAGCATGCTTTTTTATCTATTGCATTTATTCAAGTTTGTATAGAATAGGGTAAAGATGCTTTAAGGTCCAATTCTCATGGTTGGAAGTTTTATATAGGATAATGATGTGTGCAAAAAGGTGTTTTGACAAAGTATACATTGATAGTTTACAGTTAGCGGTAGTCTAACACACCAAGAGGGGGGGGGGGGGGGGGGTGAATAGGTGTCTTGCAGTTTAGTTGGTATTTTTTTGATTTCAGCAATATAAGAAAGTAAAATAAGCACACATCAAACACAATGAGATTTATAGTGGTTCCCCAAGGTCTGGGTACATCCACTTTCCCTCTACACATATCTAGCTATGTGCTAGACTAGGCAACCACCTCCAAAACTCAGCTCCAAAGAGCTTACAACACAAATCCTTCAGGATTTCTCAGGTCTCCACAAAGACCCTACCTCAGGCATACATGCCCTACACTCAGAGACCCTGCTAGTCTCCTAACTCAGATCTACACTGAGATCCTACCTCAAGCAATGTCCTACCTCAGAGTACTCCAACTCTTATAGCTCAGAAACCCTCCAAATTTCCTACCACAGACTTATCTCTAAGTCCTACACTCATACTTATACATAAGTCCTATAGTTCAAGCTAGGAGTACAACCCTACAACTCATGCACAAATGCCCTACAACTCAGATCTAAAACTAGATCCTACAGTTGATGTAATACCACTTGTTTGTTATGGAACAATCACCTAGAGGGGGGGGGGGGGGGGATAATGGATATGGTTATTTTAAATTTTAAGCACAAGAACTAATTAAATAGATCACAACACAACAAACAATCTCAGAAACACATCACACAGGAACACCAGATTTATAGTGGTTCTTCAAGACAGTGTGTCTTGAGTAGTCCACTATCCCTCTGCGCCTATCTAGCAGTGTGCTTGGGTCGGCAAACTCCGCCAAAACTCATGCCCTCAAGCCCTACAATCTCAGGCCCTCAAGCTCTACAAACTCAAGCCCTACAAACTCAGGACTTCAAGCCCTACAAACTCAGGCCCTCAAGCCCTACAAAATCAGGCCCTCAAGCCCTACAAACTCAGTTCCTCAAGCCCTATAATCACATGCCCTCAAGCCCTACAAACTTAGATCTATTTCAGATCCTATACCACAGGCCTGTAAAAGCCCTACAAAGAGCAAGTGAAAAGTTCTTCTTTATCCTGATGAAAAATGGCTTCTGGACTTGAAGAGAATTCTATAGATCTTATCTTGCTGAGTGCACATTTCTCTTCAATCCTTTCTTCAATCAGGAACAATGCTTATCAGTCGATGTTGTTAGACTGAGACTTGGAGAACACAAAGTAAGATCGTTTCGTTCTTGAGTAGTTGTTTCTTCTTCACAACCGCTTTTACTGTTTGATTGTTTTTTGTATTCCGTGCGGTTGTTCTCTTATTCATTAGGGCTGACACCAATTCCTTTTATAGGACCGAGGGACCGTCTAACAGTCTAATCATGCGTCATTTAAGTATCAGAGATCCATTCCTTAACGACATGCACTGATTGGACCATCAGGCGGCGACATTAAATGCAGTGAGCGCGTTTTGAATTATCTTGATCTATCTCGATGATATTAACAACATCTCGACGACAGAGCTTGCCGTCATGCTAATCCATCTTGGAGTTAGACAAATCTTTAAGTGAAAGTGCATATTGTGCCTCAGAGAATCCTCTATAGGGGGGGGGGGGGTTGAATAGAGATTTAAATTTATTTCTAACTTAGCTGTGCAAGAACAATAAAAACCTAAGTGTTTTGCTTCAATAAATATTTATCCAGAATAAAACAATGTTGAAATATAAACAAGAAAAACAGTAATGAAATCTAAGCTATGAGGGACAACACAGAAAATGAACAATCCAAAAGACACACCGATTTTATAGAGGTTCCCCAAAATGTGGGTACTCCCCTCTTCTACCACGTGGTAGGGATGCACCAACTGTGCCTGAGTCTTTTGGTAAGGAGACTCTTAGAACCCTTGATCTTTTGACAAAGAGATCATGAACCACCAGATCTTTTGATAAGGAGATCTTGAACCACCAGATCTTTTGATAAGGAGATCTTGAACCACTGAATCCTTTGGAAGAGGGATTCTCAAAACTCTTTTACAGGGAATGAGAAGGAGAAAGAAAGGGGAGAAGAAGGAGAATTCTGTTTTTAGTATTCTTGTGAAGCCTGTATAAAGAACAACTTCTTTAATCTTTCACTGGATCTGCTAATGATGAACTTCTGCTTATGATGGTGATAATTTGCAGAAGCTATGTTTGTCAGATCCTTTTATCTTCTTTCTGATTGAACTCTTGACTGCTATAAGATGGTGATGATGACCAGCCATGTTCTGTTCTGTTCTTGGAGAGAGAGGGAGAGCATCAGTTATTTCTTCTCTGTATTTCTTGAATTTGGGTTCCCGAGTGAGGAATAATAATAAGAAGAAGAAGAGAAAAGCTCCAATAGAACAATATAGCCGATTGTGATGAATGCTCTACTCTTCTCTTTCTTCTTGCCTTTTATTGTCCACCAACATATTTGAATTTGTTTCCCTTTCAAGTAAATCCTGAAAGGGTATATTTGTCTGTATAATTAATCTTTCCTTCCTTCTTTAATTCCCGACCCGTCTACCAATATTAAGCTTATTTCCAAGAAAGCTTTTTTGTCCTCTTAAATACTTCTTTCCATTTCAGGAAATTAATGAGCCATTGGAGAACGGTCTTGAGTGAGGTGGGCCATAAGAGAGGGTTCAAAATGACAGCTGAAAAGGTTTATCTTTTCAGACTATATCCGACGTAGCGTCGAGTTCACTTCCTCTCTTATCGACGCACCTTCGAGTTCTTATAGGAGCATCTTCGAATTCATCCTTGCTCTAACTGAACTCTGCTAGTCGACGTTATGTCGATACCCAATCGATGTAACTGTTGAGTTGAAGGTATGGCCCTGAGATTCATTATCTCGTCGAGATGAAGTCGACGTTGCGTCGACTTTAGGTTGCTTCGATAGATACTTCCTTTTGCGCTGAGTTGAAGTAGAAGTTGCGTCGACTTCTCAAAGTACTTCGATAGGTCCATGATCTCTACGTCAATATCTATTCGACGTAGCGTCGACTTGAATTACTTCGACAGAAGGGTGAACCACTTGGGCTTCTATTCAGAGTTGTGTCGACATTAACTCGATTTTACGTCAACTTTTATTCGACGCAAATGGTAACTTTGCCTAATTTTGCTTCTCTTGATGTGGTCTTGACACCCTAGGTTGATTGTGACATCCTAAGACATCTAATGACCAGATTACCCTCACTATACAATGGGTAATTTATCCTAAGAGATAAAATCACTTTGTAGGTAATTTGTTAATTTAAATCAAAGGGTTTTTCCCAACAATCTCCCCTATTTATCTTAACAAATTTTACAAATTGAATAATGTGATTTTACACATTTCTTTTATATAAACATGAATACATTCAAGACAATATATATAAGAAGACAACAGACTAGAAACACAAGCAATATCATTCAATTGTCAAGAAATATATAGGTCTCCACAGCTGTTTCCCAGGAAGAGTGATTTGTTACAGAATACCTGAGCTTCATTACTCCTTCTTTGGAGTTATTATTTTTCTGCAAAACACTTTTGGGACAATGTTCCTTGGAGCAATCTATAAAGTGTTGGATCTGTAGGCGCCCTTAGAGGGGAGGGGGGTGAATAAGGGTTTTAGAAATCTTAAGCTTTAATAGAAAACTTTTGATATTTTATTTGAATAATAGTGAATATAAAACAAAGAGTAACAAATCAATTAAATAAGCAAAACATGATTATCATTAATAAGCTTGATTACAAAATTTAATCTCTATGTCGCTAGAGATTGAGGCGACAAATATGAAAACTCTTTTTGTTTTCTATACCGACACGTATCCCCACGAACTGGTTGGCTTTAGCCGATCTCTCCCCAGATACGACCTCAAGCCTCTCTAGCCTTCCTATCCCTAGAAAGGCCTCGAACATCCCCTAGATCTACTCCCTAGACCCAGTCGCCAACACGAGGCAAATTCACGAATTGATTACACAGATAAAAATAAAAGGCAAATACTAAATTCAAGTAAAAAGACTCCCTAGAAGAATTCTGGAGATGGAGAAGACACACTGAATATTCTTGAAGTCGAAGCGTGCATTCTTCGCGTTGTGTAAGCGTTGATCTGGTCCTCCTTGAATTCTTTGCTTGAATATGTGTGGGAGATGATGGTCTGGAAAATACGGCCTTGACAAGGTTTCTGAAGTGCTGGAAGAGGGCTCTTGACAAACAGTAGTCAGAAAAGACAAAATCCTCCGATTTATAGAATTTGAGCTAACGCTGGTGTTAAGTCCTAACGCCTGGCATTGACCATGTATAACAATATTTTAATGGCTCAGATCTTCAGAAGAGGAAGGAGATTCTGCACTTTAGGAATGTTTTATTTTAGGAAATATCAACGCGGGCGTTAAGGCTAACGCGGTGCGTTGGGCAAATCATTCCAAATGTTCCTCCTGAAATCACGGCTGCTTTCTCCTTACCAAATTCATCGGACACATAACGCTCAGCGTTGACAGTAACGCCTAGTGTTGTCTTTCTTTCTTCACCCTATTTTGTCGGACGGAAGCATCGTCGAACGGTCTTCATATTTCGTCGAACGGAAATCATATTTCGTCGAACGCTTATTTCGTCGAACTCATTTCATCAGCCTCCTTTTCGGCAACCAATATTTCGTCGAACGGAGCTTTACTTTCGTCGACCGAAAAATCGTCGAACACATTTCGTCGAACGCCGTGGTATGCATTTCGTCGAACGCCGATTTCATCTAGCTCTAGCGCCCAGCATTAAGCTCAACGCCTGGCGTTGAGTAACTTTCAATCCTTCAGCTTATGGTTAGTTCTAGACCATTTTTGCAACTACCTGGTATCAAAAGTGTCCATACCCACATGCTAAAAACACAGGTAACAAGATCAAATACAAGTAGGATTTGTTATTCTCAAATCAAAGGGATGCGGAAAACCATGTTCCAACAATCTCCCCCTTTTGATGATAACAAATCCAATTAGTTATAAATCAGATTCATAGATAAAGCATTTGTGTTTTTGAAAGGATATATGACACAAGCCATTTATAAGATAATGATAAGAATTATAGTTTCATTGAACATTGTGCTCCCCCTATAAAGATGCTCCCCCTTAGTGTATACTCCCATAAACTATATACATGATCCCCCTTAATCTAGTGAATCCTACTCCATTAATCAATATGATTTAGCATTTTATTCTCCCCCTTTGTTATTAGCAAAAGAGGGTGGAGTGAAACAAAACTAGAATAACGAAGACAAAAGTTGGGACATAACTAAGAGAGGATTAAGAGTTTTGTGTAAACATAAAGTAAGTCATGATCGAGCTTAGGGAGAGAGTAGCACAGCGGAAAAATATATGATAAGCGTGAAAGAACATTAACGAAGTACATGATCAAAAGAGAAATGTGGAAAACAAAAACAAAATAAATAAGAGTAGTATTTTTGTTAAAGTTTAACCATTCCAACAATATCTCTAGACTCTTCACATTTGAGCATTTAACTTTGAAATTTTTCATAACTAATAGGCAAGCATGATTTAACATATTCAAAAAGATAATAAATACAATGTAACCAATTCGTATTTCAAGTAAGAAAAACATTGTAGAATTCATGCATTGCAATCTAGTGCGTTTACTTGAGTTTTTAGAGAATTATGTAATGTTTGCATTAGGATCCAATTCTCATGAGTGGAATCTTTATGAAAAACAATGATGTGTGCATAAGGTGTTTTGATAAAAGTATACAAGTGAAATAATCAAAACACATAACATATGTAGTGAAATAGTAACAACAACAATAAGATTGTAATCATATAATTACTCACACATCACATCAAAAATTTCAAAGCACATAACATACGTACAACTACCAAGGTGCTTCACCCACACAATGCTCATTAAGACTTATCAGGGAGCGAAGTAGTGCTTGGGGGATCACATAAGCAATGTTATTAATTTTTATTTTTAGTGATCCGGTGTACAAATAGAAGTGATAGAAAGAAATATGTTTGCACAAGACACTTTACAATTCTTTCCAATGTGCTCAACCTCACAATTCTCATTAAAACTTATCAGGAGGGTGAGTAGTGCTTGGTGGAGTTATCTTTGGCTTTTTATTTTAGATTTTTATTAAGGGCCAAAAGGTCTCCGAATTCACTTGTTGTTGCAAACATTAATATTATTGAAATAACACTTCTAAATCGTGCATGAAATTTGTTTTTGAAAGACGGTGTAGGTAATGTAGACATACAACTTAATATGTTAAAACTATTACACTACACAATCATGCAAGACTAGGATTATGAGCACATGTAGATTACCAAAGTAGTGAGTGTATAATTCATTGATTAACATAAAGCATTACTCATACTTAGAGGCATGCTAGGCAATTATACACAATTATCTATAGACTATTTCATTGCACATAATCAGATTAAAGTCAAGGCATGACAAAAACAATGTTTAGAAAATTTGAAATTAAAATTGGACATTGAAGAGAATCTTAATGTGTATGCCTAATCAATTTTGACCATTTGAAACAAAATGACTAAGATATATGCTCTTGTGAAGACATATAGTCAAACCATAATTTTGTAAGAAAAAAAACAAACAAAAAACATTTTTTTGATCATTTTAAATTTTTTTTGTATTTTGAAATAAAAACAACCAAATTAATAATAAAGTATTTTGAAATCAAACACAATACAATAAGGAAAATCATTAGAAAAATACCAGAAAAATACTAGTGAATGTGTTTACCCAGAAATCAGCGATCCCCTTGAGCTAGCTTTTTGCAGGTAACCGAAGCAATCCACACCCTCTCCCGGCAGTCCAGGTATTTTTTGCCGAAGATCCAAGCCCTGGCGGTCCCTCATTGCCCGGGTGGTCTCGTTTTTCGTCTCGTAGAGGTCACGCTTCGCTCGACCTTGCCTAGCTGGGCGATCTCGGCCTGAGGTCGCCCGCTGGGCGACCTCGCCAGTTCGCCCCTTCGGGGTGACCTCGGCCTGAGGCAGGTCGCCCCAGCTGGGGCGATCTCGGCCTGAGGTCGCCCTCTGGGCGACCTCGCCAGGTCGTTCCCCCCCTAGGGGCGACCTCCGCCTGGGAGATCTCGGCTCCGGGCAGCCCGTTCCTTCCCGACCTGCCCGTTTGGGCAGGCCCTCCCGCCTATAAATAGGGGGGTAGGGGCTTTGGTTTCGGGATCGGGGGAGTGTTTCCAGTCCTTGTCTTTGACATGAGCGGTCTCACTTTTGAGACCATCGAATCTCTTTTCAGCAGCTGGAGCGGTCTCATTTCTGAGATCGTCATGACCTCTTTTCGACAGCTAGAGCAATCTCATTTATGAGACCTCGTTACCTCTTTTTTCAGCAGATTCTGCTATCTCCTCCCAGGAGACCCTCGACATCTCTTTTTCTCCTCCCTCTTGTCTTCCATCGCAGCTCAAAGTAACCAACCATCTAACAATTTTCTTCCTCCACCTCTTTTCAGCTTGAGCGAGTGTGGACCTGGAGCATTTTTGGCCCGAACAGAATGCAGAATTTTCTTCTGGAGAAAAAGGCTAACTCCTGGCGTTAGGTAGTTAACGCCGAACCAGTACTCGAGTTTTGAGAATTTTTGATAATTTTTTCTTTTGGCATAGATAGTATATATATAGACCTTCTTAGGGTAGAAATTTCAGAGAAAGTTGATATGTTTTGAAGGCTACATTAAGCATATATTTTTATATTTTATATAAATAATATATAATTATATAAATTTTTTTGTGATTATCAATTTGTTATATCTAAGACTCATAATTCTAGTCTAAGTAGGGCAAAGCGGAAATCTGGTAAAGGTTTGGTAAATATGTCCGCAAGTTGTGAATCAGTTCCAATAAAGTTTACATGAACATGTTCCTTTTTTATGTGATCCCTAATAAAATGATGTCTAACGTCGATGTGTTTGGATCTTGAGTGATGAACGGGGTTGTTGGTTAAATCAATGGCACTCTTGTTGTCACACTTTAGTTCAATATTAGTTAGATGGACTCCAAAGTCTTCTAAAGTTTGAGTCATCCATAATGCTTGGGCACAACAACTTTCTAGTGCAATATATTCCGCCTCGGTTGTGGAGAGTGCGGCAGAGTTTTGTTTCCTACTTGACCATGCAACTAGAGAAGGACCTAAGAAATGACATGTACCACTAGTACTTTTCCTATCTAAAGAGCAACCCGCATAATCAAAATCAGAATATCCATGTAATATAAAAAAGTCATTATGTGGATACAAAAGACCTAATTTAGATGTCCCAATTAGATATCGAAAAATTTGTTTTACCGCTTTTAAATGAGTTTCTTTTAGGTTTGCTTGGAATCTAGCGCATAAGCATACGACAAACATAATACCGGGTCTAGATGCACTAAGGTACAATAAGGATCCAATCATTCCTCTATACAAAGTTTGGTCAATGGAAATTCCGGTTTCATCTTTTCCTAATTTTAGTGACGCGCTCATTGGAGTACTAGCTTATTTTAAATTTTCAAACCCAAATCGTTTTAGCATGTCATGTACGTATTTAGATTGACATATGAAGATTCCATCATTTCTTTGAGTTATTTGAAAGCCTAGAAAATAAGTTAATTCACCAACTAGACTCATCTCAAATTCATTTTGCATTACTAGTACTACATCATTACACAACTCTTCATTAGTGGCTCCAAAAATAATATCGTCAACATATATTTGTAAAATAATTATTTCATTATCAATGTGCTTAATGAAGAGTGTGTTGTCGACACTACCTATTTTATAACCGTGCATTAATAAAAAAGATGTTAAGCATTCATACCAAGCACGGGGCGCTTGTTTTAGACCATAAAGCGCTTTTTCTAACCTATATACATGATTTGGAAATTTTTCATCAATAAATCCGGGGGGGTTGTTCGACATATACTTCTTCTTTAATTATCCCATTTAAGAAAGCACTTTTAACATCCATTTGAAATAATTTGAACTTCTTATAACTCGCAAAAGCTAAAAAAATTCTAATTGATTCAAGACGAGCAACGGGTGCAAATGTTTCATCAAAATCTACCCCCTCGATTTGAGAATAACCTTGTGCTACTAATCTAGCTTTGTTCATAGTGATTCTAGAATCTCCATCTAATTTATTTTTAAATATCCATTTTACACCTATGACTGGGTGAGTTGATGGTCTTTCAACAAGCTTCCAAACCCTATTCCGTTCAAATTGATTTAATTCTTCATTCATAGCAATAAACCAAAACTCATCATTTAAAGTGGTAGAAACATTTTTGGGTTCAATTTCAGAAATGAAGCATATATTAGAAAAAGATTCATTAAGGGAAGAACGTGTCGTTACCCCTCTTGATGGTTCTCCAATGACAAGCTCCCTTGGATGATCTCTTGTGAATCTAAGTTCGCCTGGAGGCACAACTTCTTCTTGCACTGAATCTCCAACTTTGTTCTCTCCAAGTGGTTCAATGTCATCAAGCACCAAAGGTGAGATGGGTTCATCATCCTTTCCTGCACAGTTAGCATCTACACAAGGCACAAGTTCATCAAACTTCACATGAATAGATTCTTCAACCTTTTTAATCCTTTTATTATATATCCTATATGCCTTGCTAGTAGAAGAGTAGCCAAGAAAGATTCCTTCATCGCATTTTTCATCAAATTTAGCTAATGCATCTTTAGTATTTAACATAAAACATTTACATCCAAAAACATGAAAGTAAGATACATTAGGTTTCTTTTGGTAATATAATTCATAAGGAGTTAATTTCAAAATGGGGCGAAGCATGATACGATTTATAACATAGCACGATGTATTTACCGCTTCAGCCCAAAAAGATCTAGGTAACCCATACTCGGATAACATAGTGCGTGCGAGTTCCTGAAGGGTTCTATTTTTCCTCTCCACCACACCGTTTTGTTGGGGGGTGCGTGGAGCGGAAAATTCATGTTTAATGCCTAGATTATTGCAGAAAGTGGTGAAACTATCATTTTCAAATTCCCCTCTATGATCCGACCTTATGCATTTAATTTTTAAGTCTAATTCATTTTGAATGCGTATGCAAAGTTTTGAAAATTCAGAAAATGCATCGGATTTGGAGGTAAGAAATAAAGTCCACGTGAATCTTCAAAAATCATCAATTAACACAAAAGTATACTTTTTACCACCAAGGCTACAAGTGCTAATTGGCCCAAAAAGATCCATGTGAATTAGTTGCAATGGTCTTGAGGTGGATACTTCAATTTTACTTTTAAATGATGTTTTTGAAAATGTTCCCTTTTGGCATGGTGAGCATAAGGAAGAGAGGTTTCCATTTAGGATTAGCAATCCTCTGACAATTTTATTTTTTGATAATTTTAAAATCAACTTGGTGCTAGAGTGACCAAGACGCCTATGCCATAATTCAAGTTCTTCATTTTTAGATATAAGACATTTAAGAGATGCACGTGATAGATCATGAAACGCAATTAAATAAACATTATGAATTCTTGGTGCGGTGAGTACAATTGTATTAGACTTAGGATCAATGATTTTGCACAGATTAGTAGAGGACTCAAATAACACATTAAGGCCTTTATCGCATAATTGACTAATAGAGATTAAGTTATGTTTTAACCCTTCTACAAACAAGACATTAGTAAGAGAGAAAGAGTCGTTACCCACTGTACCGGTGCCCAGTATTCTTCCTTTTCCATTGTCACCAAAAGTCATGGTTCCTCCTTTCTTCTTTGTGAGGCTAAGGAACTTTGCTTTATCGCCCGTCATGTGCTTGGAGCAACCTGAGTCCTAGTACCACATGTCTTCTTTGTCCTTAGCCTGCCAACATACCTAAGAGGAAAATGTTAGTGAAGATCCGGATACCCATGAGGTTCCTCCCATAACATAAGTGGAGACCTTAGGTACCCAGATTTTCTTTACAGTACGCTTTACCTTCTTCCTACAAGAATCAGTGGTGTGGCCAAAAAATAAGCAATTGGCACAAGAAACAAAAGGGGTTGAGACCTTTTTCAGAGAATGTTGTTGACCCTTGCTGGTGGAGGCAGAGTTTGAGGGAGTGAAGGTTTTTTTTGTAAGAAAAGAGTTTTGATTTCTGGGAGAAGAGCCAACGCTAGCGTTAGTAGTCAACGCTGGGCGGTAGGCTTCCGAAACATAACCCAACCCAAACTTTGCAGATCCATGGCATTGTCTGCCCAAAATCATGTCCAGTGATTTTTGGCCAACCCCAAATTTTTTATTGCCATATTAAGATCATTTATTTGTGCTTTTAATGCAAAGTTTTCTCTTACTAAATTTCCACATCTCTTTGCGAAATTTTTCTTTTCATTTTCAATTTGAGAAAGAGATATTTTCAACCTTCTTTCTAAGTCTCCCTTTTCTTTTATGAGTGATTCGATATTCGAGAGAGCCTTTGAAAGATCGCATTCAAGTTCCTTTGCCTTTGCCAAATGGTTGTCATTCTTTTGGTAAGACACCAATTCTTTATCTAATGTATTTAGTTCTTTATTTAATTTTTTATTTTGTTTTAAAAGGACTTTATTTTCAGTTTTTAGGAGATCAAGATCTTTAAGTTTCTTCCAAATGATTTGCACATTTTTAAATATTCAACATAAAGATCATCATAAGTAGAAGGAATTACCCCGGTGTCACATTGGACACTGCACTCGTCATCAGTAGATTCTTGGTTCTTCCCCATGAGGCACAGGTTTGCCTCACCATCCTCACTTGAACTTGACTCGCTTGAGCATCCGGATGAAGAATCATCCCATGTTGCCGCCTTCAATACCTTCTTCTTCTCCTTTCCTTTATGCCGCTTTTCTTTTTGTTCCTTCAGGTATTTTGGACATTGGCTTCTTATATGCCCGGTCTTCCTGCAGTGGAAGCACTCAGGAGGAGGTCGCTCTTCATCTTCGTCGCTTGATTTTTCCTTTTCCTCCTTTTTGGAAGGTCCTCCTTTTCGAAAGTATTTACGGAACGTATTTCTTCTTTCTGGATTCTTCATGAACTTTGTGAAATTTTTCACAAAGAGACTCTCCTCGTCTTCTTCCTCATTGTCATTCTCTTTTCTTGACTTTAGTGCCAAGGCTTTCTTCTTTGGCTCCTTATTGTATTCTTCATCTTGAATGTTGAGTTCAACCTCATGGGTTTTGAGGTTCCCAATGAGGCTCTCGACCTGGAGCCGCCTTAGATCATGCGATTCGGAGATTGCAGTCACCTTCGGATTGAACTTTGGAGGAAGAGACCGAAGGATCTTTCGCACCAAGTCACCATTTGAGAAAGTTTTTCCGAGAATCTTTGAAGCATTGACAATCTTGGTGAAGCGAGTATACATTGAGTCGACGTCCTCATTTGGATCCATCCTGAATCTTTCAAATTCTGATTCCAGTTGGAATAACTTAGAGTCTTTGACCTGCGAGGTACCTTCATGAGTTATTTCAAGCAAATTCCAAATGTCATAAGCAGATTCACTGGCACAAACTCTATTAAATTCAGTCCTGTCTAATGCGCAAAATAAGGCATTCATAGCTTTTGCATTATTTTTGCATTTATTTTTATCCGCATCATCCCACCCATCTCTAGGTTTGTCCATGGTAACTTCTCCAACAATATACGTTGGAGTCGTATATGGAGTTTCAACACTCGCCCAGACATCTAGATCTAAATTAATCAGAAAACAACGCATTCGTGTTCTCCAATAGTTGTAGTCAGTTCAGGTGAAATGAGGAGGTCTACTTATTCCTTTCCCCTCATAAAAAGCGAGATCACGAGACGCCATTATTCCCGGTTGTTAGACCGATTTGGAATAACCTCGCTCTGATACCACTTTTTGGATCTGTAGGCGCCCTTAGAGGGGGGGGGGGGGGTGAATAAGGGTTTTAGAAATCTTAAGCTTTAATAGAAAACTTTTGATATTTTATTTGAATAATAGTGAATATAAAACAAATAGTAGCAAATCAATAAATAAGCAAAACATGATTATCATTAATAAACTTGATTACAAAATTTAATCTCTATGTCGCTAGAGATTGAGGAGGCAAATATGAAAACTCTTTTTGTTTTCTATACCGACATGTATCCCCACGAACCGGTTGGCTTTAGCCGATCTCTCCCCAGATACGGCCTCAAGCCGCTCTAGCCTTCCTATCCCCAGAAAGGCCTTGAGCACCCCCTAGATCTACTCCCTAGACCCAGTTGCCAACATGAGACAAATTCACGAATTGATTACACAGATAAAAATAAAAGACAAATACTAAATTCAAGTAAAAAGTCTCCCTAGAAGAATTCTGGAGATGGCGTAGACACGCTGAATATTCTTGAAGTCGAAGCGTGCATTCTTCGCGTTGTGTAAGCATTGATCCGGTCCTCCTTGAATTCTTTGCTTGAATATGTGTGGGAGATGATGGTCTGGATAATTCGGCCTTGACAAGGTTTCTGAAGTGCTGGAAGAGGGCTCTTGACATACAGTAGTCGGAGAAGACAAAATCCTCCGATTTATAGAATTTGAGCTAACGCCGACATTAAGTCCTAACGCCTGGCGTTGACCATGTATAGCAATATTTTAATGGCTCGGATCTTCAGAAGAGGAAGGAGATTCTGCACTTTAGGAATGCTTTATTTTAGGAAATATCAACGCTGGCGTTAAGGCTAACGCGACGCGTTGGGCAAATCATTCCAAATGTTCCTCCTGAAATCACGGCTGCTTTCTCCTTACCAAATTCGTCGGCCACATAATGCTCAACGTTGACAGTAACGCCTGGTGTTGTCTAGATTTCTTCACCCTATTTCGTCGGACGGCATCATCGTCGAACGGTCTTCATATTTCGTCGAACAGAAATCATATTTCGTCGAACGCTTATTTCGTCGAACGCATTTCGTCAGCCTCCTTTTCGGCATCCTCTATTTCGTCGAACGGAGCTTTACTTTCGTCGACCGAAAAATCGTCGAACACATTTCGTCAAACGCCTTGGTATGCATTTCGTCGAACGCCGATTTCATCTAGCGCTAACGCCCATCGTTAAGCTCAATGCCTGGCGTTGAGTAACTTTCAATCCTTCAGCTTCTGGTTAGTTCTAGACCATTGATGCAGCTACCTGGTATCAAAAGTGTCCATACCTACATGCTAAAAACACAAAGGTAACAAGATCAAATACAAGTAGGATTTGTTATTCTCAAATCAAAGGGATGCGAAAAACTATTTTCCAACACAAAGGCTCATCATCATCTTCAGTAGTAATGTCTTTGGGATGCTCCCCGTAAGATTGTGCATTTATTGCAGCTTCCTGGGCACCTTCCTGAGCTATCTGAGCTACTTCATCCATTAGATCTTCATTTTAAGGCTCACTCCGAACTGCTGCTGTGCTTACAACTGCCATTTCTATATCCAAGTTCCTTCGAACATCTAGGGTAGGTTCCCCCTGAATTTCTAGAAGCTCCCCCTAATTTGCAGGCTCCCCCTGGTTCTGTGCATCTTGAAAGATAGTGACTTTGTCAGGAGCTTCATTAGCATCACCTTTATCCTGTCCATTCAAATCTATGACAAGTATTTCTTCCTCCAATAAGTTCTATATCAAGTATCTTGCTTTTGGTGGATATCAATTTGGTTAAGCCAGCATCCTGAAATAATCCCAGGATGGGTTTGAAGCTGTCGGCCGCTGCGCTGAAAGAGTCAATCCACATCGAACCCAAAATTAATCTTAGGAGGGGCCATTGAGTGATGGTACCTGCAAAACACAAGAGAAAATGTGAGAGAGAGAGAGGGGCACGGGAGAGCTGGAGAACAAGAGAGTAAGAAAGCAAGAGGAGGAAAATTCGAAAGCATAAATGTTTCGATGCAGTAATTGCTTAAAAGCAGATGAATCACCGCAACTTAGGGTTTAGGTCGACGCACCGTCGATAAAACTAATTATTTGGCACGCAAAGAGGTGTCGAGATTGCCTTCTAGAAGCAATTCTGTGCGCGCTGTTATATTGACGTTGTTTCGATTAGTACTCGATGTAACTTCGAGACTGTTCAACAGACCTTAAGTCGACGTAGTCCTATCGGCGTTACGTCGATCTTCAATCGACGTAACTTCGAATTTATTCAGCGTTCAATAAGTCGACGTGTGCGTCGATGTGAACTTGACGCTGCATCGAATATTATTCGAATTGTCCACTCTGAGTGCTTCTTGACGCTGGCGTCTGTTTACCCAGAAATCAGCGATCATCTTGAGCTAGCTTTTTGCAGGTAACCGAAGCAATCGACACCCTCTCCCGGCAGTTCATGTATTTTTCGCCAAAGATCCAAGCCCTGGCGGTCCCTCATCGCCCGTGTGGTCTTACCTTTCGTCTCGTAGTGGTCGCGCTTCGCTCGACCTCGCCTAGAGGTCACTCCCCTCGTGATTCCTCCCTCGAGAGGTCACCCCTCTGGGGGGACCTCGGCCTGAGGCAGATCGCCTCAGCTGGGGCGATCTCGGCCTGAGGTCACCCTCTGGGCGACCTCGCCAGGTCGCCTCTTGGGGGAGACCTCGGCCTGAGGCAGATCGCCCCAGCTGGGGCGATCTCAGCCTGAGGTCGCCCTCTGGGCGACCTCGCCAGGTCGCCCTCTGGGAAACCTCGCCAGGTCTCCCCTTTGGGGCGATCTCGGCCTGAGGCAGATCACCCCAGCTGGGGAAATCTCGGCCTGAGGTCGCCCTCTGGGCGACCTCGCCAGGTCGCCCCCTTGGGGTGACCTTGGCCTGAGGTAGGTCGCCTCAGCTAGGGCGACCTTGGCCTGAGGTCGCCCCCTGGGCGACCTCGCCAGGTTGTCGCCCTGGGGCGACCTCAGCCTGGGAGGTCTCGGCCCCGAGCAGCCCATTCCTTACTGACCTGCCCATTTGGGCAGGCCCTCCTGCCTATAAATAGAGGGGTGGGGGCATTGGTTTTGGGACCTTTGGAGAGTTTTGATGAGTCCCATTTATATATATATTTTTGGACTCATTTGGGCTGATATTCTAGTGTTTGCACCACATTTTAGTCACGTTTTCATTTACATATACAATTCCATGCTAGGTGCACCATTAAGCCCATTTCGGTGTGCAATTGCATTCCTCGTTGTTGGGGGTAAGCACATTGGGATCCCCTTCCCTTCTTTTATGTATCCCTGTGCTGGACGTGTATTCCCAGCTAGTATATCTTGTTTGCAGGTGACCTGATCGTCCCGTTTTCCCCCAAATGTAATTTCTGTGCATATCGCACGGTCGTGCGTTTCCTTGATGCACGGTCTGCGCGGTCGTGCGTTTGTGTCTGGGAAGAAAATGGAGCGTCGAGGTTTACTCGTGCGTTTTAACGCATGGGCGAATCCGACCGTGCGTGAGTAAAACGCACGGTCGACCTGTATCTTTGTGATCTCAGAGCGTCGGATTTTACCCGTGCGTTTGAATGCACGGGCGGCGTTGGTCGTGCGTGAACAAATCGCACGGGCGGCGCAGCATATTCTACAAGCCATATTTCATCCGTTAATATCGCACGGTCTGCGCACGATCGTGCGTTCGACCGTGCGTGACCAATTTTCAGCCTATTTCCTATAAAAAGCACGAATCGAGGCAATCAGGACAGAGGACCGGGAGAGGACGACCGGGAGCGATTCAGAGAGCAGGAAATCTCCTCCTTCCCGCTGCTCTTGAGGGTTGAAGGCTTCCCCTTCATCTCCTCCACCATCAAGGCCATTTCCGGTGATTTCCACCTCCATCCTTCCATCCGGGAGCATTAGGGAGCTTCATCCACCATTAGCTCAAGCATTCCTCACCAAGGAGACCAAGGAAGCGCTGAAGATCGTAGGAGCGGTGACAGCCTCCTTCGAGCCAAGCTCACCATCTGAGGGCCGAGTCCGGAGAGAGCCCGACAACCTCTCATTCCGGCCGTGAACCCAAGACGTGACCTCTTCTTTGTGGTCCTCTCTAACCATGAATGCTTTTACCTCATTTTGTGTTGTATGAACATGTGTTAAGCTAATCCTAAGTAGTTTTGCTTTCCCTTATATGCACTGATGTTGTGGCGGCATGAATAGCCCCTTGTTCCTAGTGATTTTCTGTGATTTGTTGTGGGTGAAGCCACTAGCAATTGCTAGTGGTGATGTTTTGAGAAGAGGTGCGTGCGATCCTCAACCATCATAGTGATTTCCCATCCACGCGCCTTCCGAAGCACGGCATCGCGGCTATTGCACCCATCTCGCTGTGCGAAGCGGAGTTTTGACCCGCATCTTTCTTCATTCTGCAATAGCGTAGGAAACCAAATCATCCCCCCCCCCCTGTGGTTACTTATCACTCCTTTTAACTGATTTCCTGTTTAGAGCAAATCGTACTACCCAACTTGCAGTCCTTGAGAGATCGATACTTGGGGATAACTTCCCATTTTTATTACTTGAGCGACCGGTGCACTGCCGTCGTATCGTATTTCGCGCCTGCTAATTAGTAGTGCCGAAATAGTGCATCAAGTTTCCAGCCCTTGCATTTGACATGAGCGGTCTCATTTCTGAGACCATCGCATCTCTTCCCGGCAGTTGGGGCGGTCTCATTTTTGAGATCGTCAATACTTCATTTCAGCATCTGGAGCTATCTCATTTCTGAGACCTCGTTACCTCTTTTTCAGCAGATTCTGTTATCTCCTCCCAAGAGACTCTCGACATCTCTTTTTCTCCTCCCTCTTGTCTTCCATCATAGCTCAAAGTAACCAACCATCTAACAGTTTCCTTCCTCCACCTCTTTTCAGCTTGAGCGAGTGTGGACCTGGAGCATTTTTTGGCTCGAACAGCGTCGAGTAGAAGTCCATGGTACGTCGAATTCTATTCGACGCACCTCTTAATGGAACAGATCTATTTCTTTAGAAAATTCTTGCTATTTTTACCAGCAATTATATTTGTTGAAAATAGATTATTATATAAATTTAATAACCATTAGGGAGGATGCAGGACAGAGATTACACCCTTGAATAAATCTTGTTCCTTAATCAAAACCTACATCTGTCTTCCCACTCCATTTTCTCCTGAGTGAGACCCTACCTAAACCTGCACAGGTAATTCAAACATTAGAAGGGACCCAAGTTACCTTGGGACCTTTGTTTTTACCATTGTAGGGTTCAAAGAAAGAATAGAAGGGACTTTCATGATACCCTTTGGGATGATAAGGAATGGATTTCTCAAACCTATTATCTTGATACTTGAAATGAGAATAAAATGTATCTACCTAAAGAAGATCAGCAGACTATTTTATTATTCTAGGTTTTGCTTTAGCCTTTTGGTTGTTGTTATTTGACCTCTCTACATTGTTCTTACCTAGGGGTCTTTCCTTCCTGTTTAGATTTACTTGATTGGGTTTATTTATTCAATTTGGGTAACTACTCTCCTTACCCTTAGATGATACATTCTTCTCACTTGATTTGTACTCACTAGGTCTAACAAAGGATACTGGATTTTTCCAGGCTGGTTTCCTAGGTGCTTATGTGCTAGTGGAGGGCTCTGCTCCTAACCCTAAGTGATTAAATCTGATAGAGAGATTTTTATTGATGTCGTTGAGCTTCTGACTCCTTCCATTGAGTGAGTCCTCAAAGGCCTTTGCCTTTGCTAGCTCTTCTTTTAAGTTTATGTTTTCTTCTTTAAGTTTAATCAATTCTAACTCTTTATTATTAATTTCATTTGTTAGGTTTTGATTTATTAGGTGCATTTCATCTTTCTTAAGGTTTTCTAATTCAGATCTAGCTATGTCTAATTCCTTTTCTACCCTAAGATGATCAATGCAGAAATCTTTAAAACAGGTTTTTAAATCTTCTGAGCTAAAATCAAATTCATCAAAAATAGATACCTGGTCATCTTCATCATCTGATGACATCCCTAGTGCCATCATGCAGGCTGCTTCTGTTGCTGCTTCATCATCACTTTCAGATGATGAGGAGCTTAATTCTGCTTCAGAATCACTCCAGGTTTCAGCAATGAAACCCTTGGCTTTCTTCTTGTCCTTTCCTCTAAAGGACTTCTTCTTCTTCTTCTTCTTCTTCTTCTTCTTCTTCTTCTTCTTCTTTTTCTCTTTATTGTTGCTTCTTTCCCTTTGCTCTTGTGGGCACTCAGGAGCAATGTGCCCTGGTTTGTTGCAGGTATAGCAAATAACCTCCTTCTTTGGAGTTTTATAATTCCTAGGTCTTGAATCTCTTTCTCTTCTCCTTGAGTCTTCATTCTTGACCCATTTCATGAATCTACTAGCTAGCAGACTAGACATTTCATCTTTAGGAGCAGAGGGCTCTCCTTCAGTAGCTTTCAGAGCTAGGCTCCTTTGGATAGGAGCTGGAGTAGTTTCCCTTTTTTTTGATTCTGCCCTATTCTTTAGTAACATATCATAAGACTTAAGCTTTCCTAGCAAAGCTTCAATTGAGATCTCTCTGTGGCACCTGGATTCTCTGATTGACCAGATTTTGGAATCCCATGAGCTAGGGAAGCACATGAGGATTTTATCATTAATTTTAGTCAAGGATATCTCCTTGTCTAAGCCTATGAGCTCATTAATGATAATGTTGAATCTGTCATACATATCAGCAACAGGTTCTTCAGCTTTCTTTTGAAAGTTCTCATACTTGGATATGAGAAGGGACTTTCTAACCTTTCTTTCATCAGCACTTCCTTCCACCATTGTGGTGAGTGAGTCCCAGATTTCTTTTGTTGATTGGCATTCAGCAACCTTCTGGAAAATGTCATCTGACATTGTTGATACCAGATTATTCATGGCCTTGGCATCACATGCCTTGACCTTCTTCTCAGCTTATGTCCATTCCTTTCTTGGGACAACCTCAGTTATTGAGGATTCTCATGCCTTTTGTCTGACCGGAGCTGGAGGACCTATGAGAAGAACATTATAGATGTCTTCATCAATGGAGTTCATATAAAGTCTTATTCTGGCCTTCTAGAGTGTGAACTTATGTAAGTTACACACTAGGGATCTTGTGGAAGCATAATCCTTAGTACTCATTTTTTTTATAAAATCTGTTTGTAATAAAGAAATAAGAGCAGGAGTTCTTTTTGATCAAGGTGTTAACCTTTTAATGATCAACCTCCCTCTGATACCAATTGAAAGTGCACATTGTGCCTCTGAGAATCATCTAGAGGGAGGGGGGGGAGTGAATAGAGATATTAATTTATTTCTAACTTAGCTGTGCAAGAACAATAAAAACCTAAGTGTTATGCTTCAACAAATATTTATCCAGAATAAAACAGTGCTGAAATATAAACCAGAAAAACAGTAAAGAAATCTAAGCTATGAGGGACAACACAGAAACTGAACAATCCAAAAGACACAGATTTTTATAGAGGTGCCTCAAAATGTGGGTACTCCCCTCTTCTACCACCTGGTAGGGATGCACCAACTGTGCCTGAGTCTTTTGGTAAGGAGACTCTTAGAACCACTGATCTTTTGACAAGGAGATCATGAACCACCAGATCTTTTGATAAGGAGATCTTGACCCACCAGATCTTTTGACAAGGAGATCTTGAACCACTGAATTCTTTGTAAGAGGGATTCCCAAAACTCTTTCATAGGTAATGAGAAGGAGAAAGAAAGGGGAGAAGAAGGAGAATTCTATTTTCAGAATTCTTGTGAAGCCTGTATAAAGAACAACTTCATTAATCTTTCACTGAATCTGCTAATGATGAACTTCTGCTTATGATGGTGATAATTTGTAGAAGCTATGTTTGTCAGATCCTTGTATCTTCTTTCTGATTGAACTCTTGACTGCTATAAGATGCTGATGATGAGTAGCCTTGTTCTGTTCTGTTCTTGGAGAGAGAGGGAGAGCATCAGATATTTCTTCTCTATATTTATTGAATTAGGGTTCCTGAGTGAGGAAGAAGAAGAAGAGAAAAGCTCCAATAGAACAGTATAGTCGATTGTGATGAATGCTCTACTCTTCTCTTTCTTCTCTTGCCTTTTATTGTCCACTATCAAATTTGAATTTGTTTCCCTTTCAAGTAAATCCTGAAAGGGTAAATTTGTCTGGACAATTAATCTTTCCTTCCTTCTTTAATTCCCGACCCGTCCACCAATATTAAGCTTATTTCCAAGAAAGCTTTTTGTCATCTTAAATCCTTCTTTCCATTTCAGGCAATTAATGAGCCGTTAGAGAACGGTCTTGAGTGTGGTGGTCCATAAAAGAGGAATAAAATGATAGATGAAAAGGGTTCCCTTTTCAGACTGTATTCGACGTTGCGTCGATTTCACTTCGTCTCTTATCGACACACCTTCGAGTTCTTGTAGGAGCATCTTCATATTCATCCTTGCTCTGACTGAACTCTGCTAGTCGACGCTGCGTCGATACCCTATTGACGTAACCGTTGAGTTGAAGGTATGGCCCTGAGCTTCATTATCTGCGTTGAGATGAAGTCGATGTTGCATCGACTTTAGGTTGCTTCGACAGATACTTCCTTCTACGCTGAGTTGAAGTAGAAGCTGCGTCGACTTCTCAAAGTACTTTGATAGGTCCATGATATCTACATCGATATCTATTCGATGTAGCATCGAATTGAATTACTTCGACAGAAGGGTGAACCACTTGGTCTTCTATTCAGAGTCGCGTCGACATTACCTCGATGTTGCGTCGACTTCTATTCGACGCAATTATTAACTCTACCCAATTTTGCTTCTCTTGATGTGGTCTTGACACCCTAGGTTGAGTGTAACATCCTAAGACATCTAATGACCAGATTACCCTCACTATACAATGGGTAATTTATCCTAAGAGATAAAATCACTTTTTAGGTAATTTGTTAAGTTAAATCAAAGGGTTTTTCCCAACATTAAGTCTTCTTAAATCTTCTTCAGACAGAGATATCTCGATGATATGAGATATCTCAACTATACTTGTACTCACGATGACATGAAGTTATCTCAATGATGTCATTGAAATCATCATGTCTTATCGACGATATCGTCATGTTCATTCTGACTTCTCGTCGATATCGTCTCGATCATCTTGACGATAAGAAACACTTCTGTTACAAACTGTCTTCACGAGTTCTGCCTTAGTCTTCTGGACAATAAGGCTCCTTTACGATGATGTCAACGACCTAGCCGAATACTTTAACTTAATTCTTCTGGAGAGCTTCATCATATCAGACTTCACCACGATATTGTCGTGTGATTCTTGTTGACATTATGATACTGTGACTTGTTCAGTTCTTCGTGTTGTCATGACGATATCGTCGTGTGTACTTTGTTGTCACTACGATATCATCGGATTGTCCATATTATCTCGACAATAACAAGCATAAGCCTTTTGATGAGTTTTGCGTGTAGTCTCAACGTTATATGAATGCTTCTTCGACGATATGTCCAGCCCTTCTCGACGATTTGAGACTTAATGAGTTTAGAGAAGTACTGAACATATGATTTATTCTCTGCAGTTATAAATAGAGCATACCATCAAATACATAATGCATTTATCATTGACTTGAGCACTTCTTCAATTCAGGAACATTGCTAGGCATTGTTCCCAACAATCTCCCCATATATGAAGAATTCATAACTCACCTCAATGATAAAGGCCACACAGAAAGATTCAAAACTCAGACAATACAAATGATTCAACTACCAATCATTATATAGGTAGAGTGAATGTTTTTATACAAAAATTTTCAATCATTTGCCCCAGTCAATTTTTAGACAGAACATTCTTAAGAGATTATCTTCAATTTCTGCTGCTGTTTCCTTTGCCTTTCCTCTTCTGGCTTTCATAGAAACTGATAGGCTTGGGTATCTTCTCAAGAGAAGGAGGAGGACCATGAGGGAAAGCCAGCTTGTGATTCCTTCTTCTCTCCTAATTTCTCAAATGCAGGTTCCAGTATGCAGAGTAGTACACTCTATCCGAGCCATCTTGGGGATATCCAAATTCCATCGAAGATTCAGAGATAAGGTTCCTAGAGGTGGGACTCCACCTGCCTGATTGTGGATCCTACTATATTTCCCTTAATCTCTTCTGTCTGTACTTCTTTGCTCTGAGTTCTTTTCCTTTTTCTTGATGTGGAGGATTCTCCAGCCTCAACACCATATTCTTTTGATGCAGAACTTTCATAGGGTTTTGTCCTTTCAAAAATAGAGGGAGGCATTTGGAAGGCTTGCTCACTTGATTTACAGTCCACATATCTTGATTGGATCCTGTAGTTATTATTGTCCTCCTCCCTTTAGGACTTCTTCAACTATGTGATCAGTTAAGGTTACTTGCACCAATTTGACCCTTTCATATAGGTGTTGTTCTGCCTCATCCAAGTTGTTTCTTACTTCCAGCAGATGTTCATCTATGGTCTGAGCATTCACATTTACTCTATTCAGAATTTGATCTATGTCTGCATTCATGAAGCTTACTACCTGCCCAAAAGCTCTCTCAGTATTGCCTGACATGGTGCCCTGATTCTGAATGATCCGATGAGTTAAATGCCCAACTTTGTTGATCTCTTCGCCAACATGCTCCATGGCTGGGGCTGCTAGGTGAAATAAATGAGTTTGTTGAGTGTTCAGATGATTCATGTCATTCTTTGCACTATACATCACAACCTTCATCTCTTGCCTCAGGCCATCTACTGTCTGCAGGATGAGTTTTTCCATTTTCTCCCTTTAAACATTGAGCATTGCTAAGATCATGTGGAATAGGGAGCCTGAGTGAGCAGAGGGTGTTTCAGCAACATTCTCTTCAGGATCAATATTCTCTTATGGATCACTTTTATGAGCACTGCCATGACCCCGAGGGTCAAGAAGGTCCACTTGCATCTGCTCTTCTTCTATCAGCACTCCCTTCCCTTTGAATAGAATTAGGTCAATCCCAATATTGGGTCCTTCACCTTCATCATCTTCTTGCTCCTTGCCTTCTTCCTTCTCTGGCTCTGTGCCTGGAAGCTGCTTAGCTTTTGGGACAACTGGATCTTGGACTTCTGCTTGAGCTGAAGTTCCAGTCTTGTCAGTAGGAAGAGCATCACCCTCATCATTTAGGGTAGAGCACCCCAGATGGGTCTCCCCCTCAACCATTATAGTATCTTGGGCCGAGCTCCCAATATGGGACTCCCTCTCAACTGGATCACTCCCCAGAATGGGGCTTCTCCTCTCTTCAACCACCTCTGTGTTAGCAGGTTCATCTAATTTCTCTAGGATTTATTGATTAAGAGATACCTCCCCCTTGTCAATGCAGGGTTTGGTATGGATGGGGCTCCTTCTTCCTCAGGGCTACGTGAGGACTCCCCCCCCCCCCCTCTGAGTTAACAACCTGAACAACCTTTTTCTTCTTCTCTTTCTGAGTTGAAGATACACCTTTAGGTGCTTTGTATATGGATCAATCCCACCTGTCCAACATCTTGGAGTCTAGCCTCTTAGAGTAATGCAGAGGCACTCCCATCTTCCTTTTTAGGACCTCCCCTAGGGAATTCAGAAGGAAGATAGACAATATTCTTCCAAATGAGGGAGTCTTCAGATTACTTTTTATTCTTTGAAATACAAATTCCCTCCAGTCTGTCTTCTTGGAGAGAATTATCTTGCTCATTACTTCAAACATGTCCTTTGAAATCCTGTCATGAGAACCAAGCTTACATAACAGTACTTTTCCAACTATATCTGCAAGAAGCTTCCCCTTGTGATTGAATTATGCCCTTTTGATAGACCCATAGGTCTTTCCTATATGCCCACACGAGGCATAACTTGCAGATAGGTCTTCAATGGCCAGTTCTTCCTCTTCAACATCTGCCTCCAACCTTGGCAGTATTAATGCCTTTTCCAGGCTCTTTGCAGTTACCTTCACATTCTGTCCAGCTACCATTGATTTTAGTGAGGATTCAGAATGGTTTACTCTTGGTCCTTCAAAGAACTCTAGGATCTCTCTATTCAGAAGGATGCAAGGTTCATTCATCAGATATTCTAGTCCAGCCAATTCAAGCAACCCTATCACTGACCTAATTTCTTTCGAGCAAGAGTTGAAGCCTTCTCTCTGAAGCTCACAACCAGAAATCACCGAGGTTTCTTCCTTCTTGGGAGCCATTGGAGAAGAGTTTTGAGAAATAACAGTTGTCAGAGAGAAAACAGAGGTTTGTCGTAGGAATGACTTAGGGCAAATGAGAGTGTAATTTTTGTCATAAGCATTCATTCTATTTATAGTTGAGGTAGATGAAGGGGCGCGTACCTTTAGTTGTTTGTACAGATGAGTTGATTAATAACTCATCGAACGGCTCTTATTGAAGGATCCAATAACGTGTTAAGTAGCTAGATTCTATTTCGACGATACTCCTTTTTGTTGTCGAAACCTATCATAGTTATGCATTTATCCAACTGAGTCCATTTGTCATCGAGATATGTGCCATGTCGTTGAGACATCTCATTGTGTCGCCGAGACAATCATCAGATACTTGTCTGGCTTAAGAAATTTTCAACACTTCTTGAGAGGCTCATGCAGCACTTAGCATGCATGTTCTCTGAGACAGCAAATGAATAGTGATAAATATAAAATGAGTTGGAAATTACTCTAAGTTTAACATACCCAATTGGAACTTGAAGAAGTTAAACTTAGATTCATCTAGGGGCTTTATGAATATATCAGCAACTTTTTTATCTGAGGAAACAAACTCAAGGGTGATATCTTCATTCTCCACATGCTCCCTAATGAAGTGATTCCTGATCTCAATATGCTTAGTCCTGCTATGTGAAAAAGGATTATTAGCAATTGAGATAACACTTGATGAGTCACAAAACATGGGTGTTTTGGTCATCTTTAAATTGTAGTCTTCAAGCTGATGCTGGATCCATAATAGCTGAGCACAATAACTCCCAACAGATATGTATTCTGATTCTGCTGTAGAGATTGCTACACTAGTTTGCTTCTTACTTCTCCATGAGATCAGTCTTCCTCCAAGGAATTGGCATGTTCCTGAAGTGCTCTTCATATCTTCTTTGCACCCTGCATAGTCTGCATCTGAAAAGCAAGTTAGTTCACACCCATTGTTCCTAGGGTCCATAGGCCAAGATTAGGTGCACCCTTCAGGTATCTTAAGATCCTCTTGACAGAGGAGTGATGAGATTCCTTGGGGTTTACTTGATACCTAGCACAAACACATGTGACAAACATTGTGTTAGGCCTACTGGCAGTTAGGTAAAGCAAAGACCCAATCATGCATCTGTACTTGGTTTCATCAAAGGGTATTCCCTTTTCATCCTTGTCCAGAGACACATTGGATCCCTTGGGATTCTTCATAGAAAAAGCACTCTCCAATCCAAATTTCTTGACTAGCTCTCTAGTGAATTTGGTTTGTGAGATGAATATACCATCTTCAGATTGTTTCACTTGGAGACCTAGGAAGTATTTGAGCTCTCTCATACTGTTCATTTCAAATTTTCCCCGCATCAAATTAGCAAACTTTTGCAGAGATTGTCATATGTAGATCCAAAAATAATGTCATCCACGTAGATCTACACCAGCAAGATCTTGCTCTTTACTTCCCTTAAGAACAATGTCTTGTCAATCTTTCCCCTAGAGAACTTATTCTCAATGAGAAAGCTTGACAGGGTCTCATTCCAGGCTCTAGGTGTCTGTTTCATACCATATAAGGCTTTTCTAAGAAAGTAAACAAAGTCAGAGTGTACTCAATCAATAAAACCTGAAGGGTGTTCTACATATATTTCTTCTTTGAGGTCACTATTCACAAAAGCTGACTTCACATCCATCTGGTAAACTCTGAATCCTTTATGGGTTGTATATGCTAGGAATAAGCTGATAACTTCCAATCTTCCAACAGGGGCAAAAGTCTGATCAAAATCAATGCCCTCTTCCTATATATAGCCCTTTGCCACTTGCTTTGCCTTATTCTTTGTAATTACTCCATTCTCATCCAACTTGTTTCTATAGACCCACTTGGTTCCTATAATATTGTGTCTTTGGGGTATGGGAACTAACTTCCACACTTTGCATCTCTTGAATTGGTTCAGTTCCTCCTGCATTGCTACAATCCAGAATGGGTCTAGATTTGCTTCCTCAAATTTCTTGGGTTCAATTTGAGAGAGAAAACTTAAGTACAATGCTTCATTCAAAGCCCTGCTTCTTGTTAGCACTCCTTGACTGACATCTTCTATAATTTGCTCTTGAGTCTGACTTGTCTTAGGGCAGCTGGCAGTCTTCTAGGGACTTTTTCTATGACAGGCTCTTCAGGTTGTATTTCTTCTACAATATCTAAGCCTTCCACAACATCTTCTTCCAATTCAATTATCACTGAGTGGTCTTTATCTTTCCTTGAAGTTTCATCCTTGTCTTCAATGGATAACTTTTCCATTTTCTCTGTTGTTCCTACATCCACTAATGAACTAGACCAGCCTTTATGAATAAGGCTAGTCTCATCAAATACAACATGCACAGATTCTTCTACTGCTTGGGTATTGATGTTGTACACCCTATAAGCTTTGTTATAGGAGTTGTAGCCAACAAAAATACCTTCACTGCTCTTTTCAGCAAACTTGGTTAGCTTGGATTATCCATTGTTAAGTACATAACATCTGCTACCAAAGATTCTGAAGTAGGATAAGGTAGGTTTTCTATCTTTCATCATCTCATAGGGATTTTTTTTGTGATCTTTGATGATGGAGGTCCTATTTATCACATGACAAGCTGTATTGACAGCCTCTACCTAGAAGTATTCTGGTAGAGATGAGTCACTCAACATTATCATGCTAGCCTCTATTAGGGTTCTATTTTTCCTCTCTGCAACTCTATTATATTGAGGAGTTCTAGGTGAGGAAAATTCTTGGGAAATACCCACCTCTTGGCAGAACTCTATCATTGCTCCTGACTGAAATTCTGTACCATGGTCACTTCTGAACTTGACCACATTACAACTCATTTCATTCTGGATTTGCCTGACAATTTGACTTCTTTTTAAGGAAGAACACCAAAGTGAACCTTGAATAGTAATCAACTACTACAAGAGTATAAGCCTTCCGTCCTAAGCTGAGAACTAACATAGGACCAAACAAATCCATGTGTAACAAAAACAGGCACCTTGAGGAATCGTTATTAGAGATGCACTTAAAGTTGGTCCTAGTTTGCATGCCAAGTTGGCATGCCTGACAAGGACCTTCATTAATGCACTTAATGTTGGGTCCATTTCTAAATAGGTCTTGAGAGAAAAGCTTACTTATGGTTTTATAATTAATGTGAGCAAGTCTCTTGTGCTATTGAATACATAGAGCCTCTTTCTCAGTAGCCAAAAAACACATAGACATAGAAGAATTTGAATGGAAGAAATTTATGTTGGATCTTGAGGGGGGGTGGGGGGGGGGGGGGGGGGGTGAATAAGGGCCTTTTAGAAAATATGATTTTTACTTACGAATTTTAAAACAACTTTTACTTTTCTAAAAGTTACTTATAAAAATTTCAAACTAATGTAATTTTTAGAATAAATTCAAACACAAATTTCTAAGTTAAAGATTAAACAATCATATTTGCAATTAAAGAAAAATTCATAACTTTAATTATGAAAATCGCATACAAATAATATGATCTTAACAATGCTTAAGATCAAGGCACAAATATGATAATAACCCTTTTACAATTTGTGTTTACCAATCCTTCTCCCAAGAATCGGAAGGCTATCACTTGTCTCTCTCTAGACCAAGCCCAAGCCTATCCTCTAGATCTTCCCAAGATCTAGACGTAGCACACAAGGCCACGATTTCCCACCAAGCCACGCAAGGACTTGGACGCTCCACACAAGGAAGCGATTTTCCCCTAAGCCACGCAAGGACTTAGACGTCACGCACAAGGAGATGATTTCCCTTCCAATACAAAATGAAAAGTATATAAATGAAAATACAATATGACAAGAACAACTCCCTAGAAATTCAGATCTCTGAAAGGAAGGTTGAAGCCTCGAGATGATCGTTGATGAAGAAGCGCGCCCGATCTCGTCTTCAATCTCAAACCTTCTAAGCACAAATGGGAGTTGATGAGGTTCTGGAGCTCTCTGGTTCGTATGCACTCAGGAAGGGACTTGAAATTATCAATACTTGGAATGCATGAACAAAAGGAGCCAATATATAGAAATTCGCTGTCGCCTGGGTGACATCGACTATCGGAATTTCCGACAGCGCTAAACTGCCGCCGTAGTGCTGTCGTGCGTGCAGTTGCTGTAACCTCCGAGCTGTCGCCTAGGTAACATCGATGTCGGATTTCCGACAGCGCAAAACTGCCGCTCGTAGTGCTGTCGTGCGGGCAGTTGCTCTAACCTCCGAGCTGTCTCCTGGGCGACATCGATGTCTGATTTCTGACAGTGCAAAACTGCCGCTCTGCTGTCTCCTGGGCGACATCGGCTGTCGGAAAATTTCGACAGTGAAAATTTCATACTCTCAAATTGAGCTCCAGCAGAATTGTGAACATCTCATACCTGTTACCTGCACACCATTAATAAAAATAGAATCAAATACAAACGGGACTTTGTTATTATCAAACTGGAAGAGTGCGAAACGCATGCTCCAACAATCTCCCCCTTTTGATAATAACAAATCCGTATTAAAAGAAATCATGTCTATTTAGGTTGTTGATTTTAACATATGGTGTGTGCACAAAAATAACATGACATATTCCTCTTAAGAGTAATCTCCCCCCAGATGAAGGCTCCCCCTAAATGAATGCTCCCCCTAAATGTTATAGTAAATGAAATGATGTATTGTTTAGGTTGATTATTTAGGTGTAATAGTTCTTTGATTTCTTGAATATACTTATAATTCTCCCCCTTTTGGTATTAGCAAAAGGTAATGAATGAGTAGATCTTAAGGGAAGAGAGAGGATGGAGAAAATAAGAATAAGCGGAAGCACTTGTTGGGAAAACGTTTGAAAGTCTTGAAGTAATAGTAATATGCCATAGTAGTGAATAAACCCATGAATAGACGGTATAGCCATATGAAGTAATAAAATAAAAGAGCTTAAACATGATTAAGGTCATTTTAAAGTATCATAGAAAGACACAATTGTGTATAGAAATTTGGAATATTTTTGGTCCAATTCTCATGAGATGAATGTTTATATAACATAATGATGTGTACAAGTGATACTTAGATCAAACATATGAAGTTATTTAATGTACATGATCATTGGAATAGAGAACATAATAAAAGCATATAAAGACAACTTGGACCTTGAAGAGATAGCATAATAAGAATATAATACCATTTTTCTTTTGCACAAGACACTTTACAATTCTTTCCAAGGTGCTTAATCTCACAATGCTTATTAAGACTTATTAGGAGGGTAAGTAGCGCTTGGTGGAGTATCATTGTCTTTAATTTAAACTTTTTTTTTGATCACATATTTTGTGATATCTTAATATCGAGATATTGATAATTTTTTAATTGACCAAGGATCTCCGAATTCACTTGAATCGCAAAAGATGGTGTATATTTTGTTGTGCTAACAAATCAAGGTTGAAAGTAGTATTTATGAAGTGCTATTGTATCATGTTAAAAGCAAATATGATTCATGTATATATTAAATAGAAAGACATATGTATGGATCAAAAGAAGTGAACGTGATAGTTCATTATTATATATAAACAATTTCTCATACTTAGAGGCATGCGAAAACAAGTTCCAATAGTCTAAACAACTAAGTAGGAGTGTCAATACGATGATAGATTTGAAATGAAATCATATAATCATGTAATAGCCATTTTTAAAAAAAAATAAAAAGCACATGGTTTGGCATCAATTCATGAGTTGTAGCATTAATAAAGACATATAACTATTGGAAAACATCAAAGGGACCAAAAACTGAAGATTAAGCAAATCGGGAGCTGTCGGAAATTTCCGACAGTCACTGTCGCCTGGGCGACAACTAAAAATATAAATACGGCTTAAAACCGAGTCAAACCCTATTGTGCATCATTTCCTGGACTTATGGGCGAGAGGAAGCTGTCGGAGTTCGACGACAACCCTAGATATAAGGTATGGGGTTTTTTGATTTTGAAGTTTTTGACTTAAAACCTTTAGAGATTTGTGATTTTGGAAAGGAGAGAAGATGAAAAATGTTTTTTTTTTTACCTTTGATGAATGGTGTCGATCTTTGAGGTTTTGTGTATAAAAGGTGTAGATCTAGTGTAAATCAAGTGGATCTTGGTGGATCTTGGTGGATCTTGGTGGATCTTGTTTGGATTTTGTGATTTTTGTGTTTAAGTGTTGTATTTTTGGGGTGTAAGTGTTTTACATGGTTTAATTTCAAAAATGGAAGATTTTTCTTTTGTAGAAGGTTGAAGAAGATGAATAGTAAGGATATGTGAGAAGATGTAGTTTTGTTGTAGAAAGAAAAAAATTTTTTAACAGAAATATAGCTTGATTTTGAGTAGATCTGGAAGTGTAGTTGAAAAATTTAAGGAAAAGTTCACTAGAGTACTGTCGGAATTTTCCGACAGTCAATGTCGCCTGGGCGACATCGTTCCAGTGCACAGAACTTGTTTAATTCATTTTTGTTATGTTATGTTTGCAGAATGGCTTCCAGTTCTAAGGCACGAAGGAGTACGTCTGAAGATGCGCATAGTTCGTATCAAGTTTACCCTGGGGTGGAGAAAGCAATAATTGGGGTATCAAAATATGTAGAATTTGACTCTCCGAAGCATGATCATATCTATGATCGTCTTGCGAATGCAGGTATAATTTCAGTAATCACAACAGATACGTTCTCATCCTTTTTGATTCGAGAATTTTATAATCATTTGGAAGACCCGAGTTACACTGAATTGGATGGGGGAGTGAGATCTAGAATCCAAGGTCAACATGTGGAAATAACACATGTTGATCTTAGAGAGGAATTCGGTCTTCTTATGAGTGAACATATGTCGGATATAGTGGAGATCTATAGAAAGGATAGAGATTGGACTCTTGTAAACATGAGTTTACATGGAAGTCAAAAGAAGACCCTAATCACTAAAGTTTCGTCACTCACTCCGGATGCATATTTAGTCCAAGATATATTAAGGAACTCAGTTATGTTAAAGAGTGGAGATACAAGGAGTATCACGGCACAGTTGACGCTCATTACTTACTTTATTATGGAGGAGGAACCTTTTGATGTAGCGGACTTCATCCTTTCTCAGATTCGGTATGCTTTTAGATTAAAACACCCGAAATGGGTGAAGATTCATACTTTGCCAATGGGGGCAATAATTCAACGTATACTATATAAGAAGTATGAATGGATAGTTCAAGATTCGTACTTTGATGATTGTTTTCCTGAGATATATTATACGGGAACTATGAGAGTGAAGAAGACGCAGAAAAAGCCTCATCCTGGAATTGAGATTAGAGAGCCTCCAATGCCTAGGTCAGGATCACTATGAGAGTTTATAGATGATCTGCGTGATTTCTTTGAGGATCACAAGAAGGAAGTGAAGAAAGATCGTAGTAGAATGCAGAAGTTTATGAAATTTTTGGTGAAAGGTTTGAAGTTAAAGCCTACTCCGGACGAAGCGGTCGAATGGCAAATTCCAGATGAAGAACCGCCACGCCAATCGGTGAGGCAGACTCGGCGTGGTAAGGCTGTAAGACGAGGACCTATAGAAGACTGTCCAGAGAGCAGCGGGGCTGGTTATGAGGATTCTGAGTAGTTTTCATCAGGGTGCTGCTTCTGACAGATGTCAGAATTTTCCGACATCCACTGTCGCCTGGGCGACAGTGAATTTGCCCAGATTTCATTTTCTGTTATCTGAACTTGATCCTTTGTTGATTTCTACTATTTTTGTGAAACAATTTTATTTAATATTAATTTTGTGAGAATTTTTCTTAAGTAATTCAAATTCTATGTTTGATTTAAAATTTAGTCTTTCTTTTTAAAATGTATAGGTTTTGTGATATTTTTTTTTAATTTTATAGGTCATAAGTAGTGATATAATCATTGTGAAATGTCTAGGATTCCCAATTCTAGCCTAAGCATAGAAAAACGGGAATCCGGTAACGATTTAGTGAATATATCCGCTAGTTGAATATCCGTGCCTATAAATGAAATTTTTATGTGGTTATTTTTAATATGATCTCTAATAAAATGATGTCTCACATCAATATGCTTAGACCTTGAATGATGGACCGGGTTGTATGTTAAATCAATTGCACTTTTATTATCACACCATAATTCAATAGTTTGTTGTTTAATATTAAAGTCTTCTAAAGTTTGTTTCATCCAAAGAGCTTGTGCACAACAACTACCAAGTGCGATGTATTCGGCCTCGGTGGTTGAGAGGGCAACAGAATTCTGTTTCCTACTCGACCATGAAATGAGTGAAGGGCCTAAAAAGTGACAAGTGCCACTAGTGCTTTTCCTATCGAGTGAACAACCGACATAATCAGAATCAGAGTAGCCAAAGAGTAAAATCATCGCTATGAGGATACCATAAACCAAGTTTAGATGTGCCAATTAAATATCTAAAAATTCTTTTTACCGCTTTTAAATGTGATTCTTTGGGATCGGCTTGAAATCTAGCACATAAACAAACTGAAAACATAATATCCGGTCTAGAAGCAGTTAAATATAAGAGTAAACCTATCATGCCTCTATATAAAGTTTGATCTATTGATATTCCATTTTTCATCTTTTCCTAATTTTAAAGATACACTCATAGGAGTATTTGCTTGTTTTAGATTTTCAAATCCAAATCGTTTTAAAACATCATGAATATATTTTGATTGGTTAATAAAAACTCCATCATGTTTTTGAACAATTTGAAATCCTAAGAAATATTTTAATTCTCCTACCATACTCATCTCAAATTCACTTTCCATCATTTTTACAACATAATTATACAACTCTTCATTAGTGGCTCCAAAAATAATATCATCAACATAGATTTGTAAAACAATTAAATCATCATCTACTTGCTTAATGAAGAGTGTACAATCAACACCACCCATTTTAAAACCATTTTGTAATAAATATATAGTCAATCTATCATACCATGCTCGTGGTGCTTGTTTTAAACCATACAAAGCTTTTAACAATCTATATACC
Source organism: Dactylorhiza incarnata (assembly GCA_033032865.1). NCBI lineage: Eukaryota > Viridiplantae > Streptophyta > Magnoliopsida > Asparagales > Orchidaceae > Dactylorhiza > Dactylorhiza incarnata. The sequence goes on from JAWHQI010000125.1 coordinate 6,847,708, forward strand.
CGATTAAGAAATTTTTCATTTACAAATCCTGGGGGTTGTTCAACATAAACTTCTTCTTTAATCAACCCGTTTAAAAATGCAGTTTTAATATCCATTTGCAATAATTTAAACCTTTTATGACTAGCAAATGCAACAAAAATTCTAACTGCTTCCAATCGTGCTATGGGTGCAAATGTTTCATCAAAATCTACCCCTTCAATTTGATTATATCCTTTCGCTACAAGCCTAGCTTTGTTTCTAGTGACCCTAGAGTCACTATCTAATTTGTTTTTGAAAATCCATTTGACTCCTACCACAGAATGATCACTAGGTCTATCTACAAGAATCCAAACTTTATTTCTTTCAAATTGGTTAAGTTCTTCATTCATAGCTAGAAACCAAGATTCATCATTTAAAGCGGTGTCAACATCTTTTGGTTTTATATTTGAGACAAAACATAAATTTGAAAAACTTTCATGTAAACTAGAACGTGTACGTACCCCACTTAATGGTTCTCCAATAATAAGTTCTTGCGGATGATCTTTTGATAACCTTAGCTCGGTTGGAGGTACATATCCTTGTTCTTCTTCTTCTTCACCATCTTTTTCGTCTTCTTTCTCTACTTTTTCTTCATCATTATCATCATCATTTTTCTTCAGATTTTGTTCCACATCTTCTTCATTTTTCTCATTACCTGCAACTTTAGTATTTTCTACACAAGAAATGTTTTCATTAAATTTTACATGAATAGATTCTTCAACCACTTTAGTATGTTTATTATAAACTCTATAGGCCTTGCTAGTGGAAGAATAACCAATGAAAATTCCTTCATCATATTTTCATCAAATTTGCCTAAGTTATCTTTTGTATTCAAAATAAAACATTTACAACCAAAAACTTTAAAGTAAGATACATTTGGTTTTCTTTGAAAAAAAATTTCATAAGGAGTTAATTGTAATGTGGGACGAATCATGACACGATTAATAATATAGCATGCAGTACTAACGGCTTCGGCCCAAAAATATTTTGGCAATTTAAATTCACAAAGCATAGTACGTCCTAATTCTTGAAGTGTTCTATTTTTCCTCTCCACTACACCATTTTGCTATGGTGTGCGTGAAGCAAAAAATTCGTATTTTATCCCAAATTCATTACAATATGAAATAAATTTTTCATTATCAAATTCTCCTCCATGATCTGATCTAATGCATTTTACTTTTAAATCAAGTTCATTTTGAATACGTGAAATTAGTTTTACAAATTCATCAAAAGCATCAGATTTTGAATTTAAAAACAATGTCCAACAAAATCTAGAATAATCATCAATAATAACAAACGTATATTTTCAACCTCCTAGACTGTGTAGAAATTGGACCAAACAAGTCCATATGTAATAAATGTAAAGGTCTAGTAGTAGAAATAACATTTTTGCTTTTACAAGATGATTTTGTAAACTTTCCTTTTTGGCATGGTGAACATAATGAAGAAAGCTTTCCATTCAAATTTGGTAAACCTTTTATAATTTTATTTTTAGAAAGCTTTACTATGCGTTTGGCACTAGAATGTCCTAGTCTCCTATGCCATAATTCAAGTTCATCATTCTTTGAAATAAAACATTTAAGTGTAGAATGAGATAAATCATGAAAAGTGATTGTATAGACATTGTTTATTCTTGGTGCAGTAAGTACGATTTTGTTTGTTTTAGAATCAATAATTTTGCAAAGGTTTGAGGTAGAGTCAAATAGAACATTTAGATTTTTATCACATAGTTGACTAATAGAAATTAAATTATGTTTCAAACCTTTAACATATAAAACATTTGAAATTTTAAATTCTTCGTTACCTACTACTCCAATGCCTTTGACTTTACCCTTGCCATTATCTCCAAACATCACTGTTCCACCTTTCTTCATCTCCAGGCTAAGGAACTTTGATTTATCGCCCGTCATGTGTTTTGAACATCCAGAGTCCAAATACCACACGTCTTCCTTGTTCCTAGCCTGCACGCACACCTAAAAAGATGATGAGAATAAAGATCTGGTTACCCAAGTGGTCGATCCCATGGTATAGGTGGACGTCTTAGGTACCCAGATTTGTTTAACATTAACTTTTCCTTTCTTCCAACATGAGCCCGAGATGTGACCAAATCGATGACATTTGGCACATACAATGAATGGTGAGGAACCATTTTTCAATGGTTTCTCTGGACTCCTGCTGGTGGAAACATCTTTATGTGTGGACTTAGAAAAATTTTCATTTTGAAAAATAGGTTTTCTAAACCTGGAGCTGTCGCTGGTTCCGACAGCAGCTGTCAGAAATTTCCGACAGCTTCCAGAGCTTCCAGAAACGTATCCTAGCCAAAATTTTGCTGTCCCATGGCATTGGTTGGCTAAAAGCATATCCAGAGATTTTTTTCCAACACCAAATTTTCCAATTGCCATGTTCAACTCATTTACTTTGGACTTTAAAATTGAATTTTCTTTTACTATCATGCCACATCTATTTGCAACATTTCTTATAATTCTCTAATTGAGAATGAGAGGTTTTAACAACTTTTTCTAAGTCCTTTTTCTCTTTTAGAAGTTGATCAATTTTTTGATCGGACTTAGAAATAGTGTTTTCAAGTTCTTTTATCCTTGTCGAAGAGTGATCACAATCTTGACAAATTTCCTTCTCGTTCCCAATAGATTTCAAATCATTTGATAACTTTTTATTTGCTTTCAAAAGAACTTTGTTTTCACATTTTAAGAAATCGATTTCCTTTAGACTTTTATCCAAAAATTTGCAAGTTTTCATAAATTCAGAATATAAATCATCATAAGATGGAGGAGTTACCTCAGTGTCACTTTGGACACTGCAATCGTCGTCAGATGACGCATTTTCTTTCCCCATCAAGCAGACATTTGCCTCATCTTCCTCCTGTGTTGAGGAATCACTTTCTTCACCAGACGAAGTATCATCCCAAGTCTCTGCCTTTAACACTTTTTTCTTGTAGCTTTTATCGTGCCTCTTTGCTTTTTGCTCTTTCAGGTACTTTGGGCACTTGCTTCTGATATGACCAATCTTCTTGCAATGGTAGCACTCCGGTAGCGGACGATCCTCTTCATTCTCCATTTTTCCTTTGCCTTTTTGGTAGGCAAAATCATTCTTTTTGAATTTTTTTTAAATGAATTTCTCCTTTCCGGATTTCTCATAAACTTCTTAAAATTTCTCACAAACAGTCCTTCCTCATCTTCCTCACTTTCTTCAGATTCAGTTTCAACTTTCTTTTTAGATTTCAACGCCAAGCTTTTCTTTTTGGGCTCCAAATTGTACTCTTGGCTTTGAATCTTCAACTCCACTTCATGGGTTTTTAGATTCCCAATGAGACTCTCAAATTATAAGGTCTTAAGATCATGTGACTCAGAAATTGCAGTCACTTTAGGATTGAACTTCGGGGGAAGTGATCTTAAGATTTTCCTCACTAAAACTCCATTGGAGAAAACCTTACCCAACACCTTTGAATCGTTCACGATTTTAGTAAATCGTGTGTACATTGTATCAATTTCTTCATCCACCTCCATTTTGAATCTTTCGAATTCTGACTCCAGTTGAAATAGCTTTGAATCCTTTACCTGCGAAGTACCTTCATGAGTGATTTCTAAAAGATTCCAAATTTCATATGCAGTATCACAAGCACAAACTTTATTAAATTCAGTGCGATCTAGTGCGCAAAATAAAGCATTCATGGCTTTTGCATTGTTTTTACATCTTAATTTATCATTGTCATCCCACTTGTCTTTGGGTTTGACCATAGTTACATCTCCTACAACAATTGTTGGGGAAGAATAACTCGTCTCGACCATATTCCAAACTTCCATGTCAAGAGCTATTAGAAAACACCGCATTCGGGTTTTCCAATAGTTATAGTCCGTGCCCGTAAAAAGTGGTGGCCTACTAATTCCTTGCCCCTCAACGAACGCGTGATCGTTGTACGCCATTACTCCCGGTGGTAAAACTATTTTGGAGTAACCTGGCTCTGATACCACTTGTTGGATCTTGAGGCGCCCTTAGAGGGGGGGAGGGGGGATAAGGGCCTTTTAGAAAATATGATTTTTACTTACGAATTTTAAAACAACTTTTACTTTTCTAAAAGTTACTTATAAAAATTTCAAACAAATGTAATTTTTAGAATAAATTCAAACACAAATTTCTAAGTTAAAGATTAAACAATCATATTTGCAATTAAAGAAAAATTCATAACTTTATAATTATGAAAATCGCATACAAATAATATGATCTTAACAATGCTTAAGATCAAAGCACAAATATGATAATAACCCTTTTACAATTTGTGTTTACCAATCCTTCTCCCAAGGATCGGATGGCTATCACTTGTCTCTCTCTAGACCAAGCCCAAGCCTATCCTCTAGATCTTCCCAAGATCTAGACGTAGCACACAAGGCCACGATTTCCCACCAAGCCACGCAAGGACTTGGACGCTCCACACAAGGAAGCGATTTTCCCCTAAGCCACGCAAGGACTTAGACGTCACGCACAAGGAGACGATTTCCCTACCAATACAAAATGAAAAGTATATAAATGAAAATACAATATGACAAGAACAACTCCCTAGAAATTCAGATCTCTGAAAGGAAGGTTGAAGCCTCGAGATGATCGTTCATGAAGAAGCGTGCCCGATCTCGTCTTTAATCTCAAACCTTCTAAGCACAAATGGGAGTTGATGAGGTTCTAGAGCTCTCTGGTTCGTATGCACTCAGGGAGGGACTTGAAATTATCAATACTTGGAATGCACGAACAAAAGGAGCCAATATATAGAAATTCGCTGTCGCCTGGGCGACATCGACTTTCGGAATTTCCGACAGCGCTAAACTGCCGCCGTAGTGCTGTCGTGCGTGCAGTTGCTGTAACCTCTGAGCTGTAGCCTGGGCGACATCGATGTCGGATTTCCGACAGCGCAAAACTGCCGCTCGTAGTGCTGTCGTGCGGGCAGTTGCTATAACCTCCGAGCTGTCGCCTGGGCGACATCGATGTCGGATTTCCGACAGTTCAAAATTGCCGCTCGTCGTGTTGCTGTGGGGGAAGTGGTTGTAACTTCTCCGCTGTCGCCTGGGCGACATCAGCTGTCGGAAAATTCCGACAGTGAAAATTTCATACTCTCAAATTGAGCTCCAGCAGAATTGTGAACATCTCATACCTGTTACCTGCACACCATTAATAAAAATATAATCAAATACAAATGGGACTTTGTTATTATCAAACTGGAAGAGTGCGAAACGCATGCTCCAACAATTTAGACAATAGACATTTCCACTACAAGTGCCAGTTAAGGTACCTCAGATTCTAAGGATTTCTTAATTAAGCACTTATCCTTGTAGAAGACAATAATAAAACCTAGATCACAAAATTGACTTATGCTTATGAGATTGTGATTCAATCCTTCCACAACTAACTTTGTGATGGTAACTAAGCCATTATAAATGTTACCATAACCTTTGGTCATCCCTTTTTCCGAACCTCCAAATATGGCTGTTGGTCCATTCTCCACAGGGGTGAAGTTTCTCAGATAGATCCTTACTCCAGTCATGTGCCTGGAGCAACCACTATCCAAATACCAAATGGGAGATTGGTTGGCATTTGGACATACCTGTAAGAAGGATTATTTACCCTTAGGTACCCAATTGGATTCGGGTCCTTGGTTTCTGTTAGGGGGATAAACTGGAACACCACACCTCTGAGTGGTATGCACTCTTTTTGCTCTAGGCCCTTTTGGGTTGAACCAACAGTCCAAGGCAAATTGACCAACTTTCCCACAACACCAACACTCATACCTGTTGTATCTTCTCTTTTGCCTCACCATCTGAGTAGAATAACAATGTTGGTGGGCAGGAGTGAAGACTATTGGAACATGGTCCTCCGCATCTCCAAGGTTTGAGAATAACAAGTCCTATGTGTATTTGATCTTGTGTGTCTAAGTGTGCAGGAAACAAAGCTTTATGACTCAAGGATAACATATGAAGGTTGCCCCCAAATTTGAAGCTAGAATTCCAACATGTACACTAGCACCGGCGGTAGCACCTAGTGCAGGCGCTAGCTCTCATTAGAGCAATTTTGGGAGCTATTTTAGAAGGCGCTAGCGCCAGGTGGTAGCGGATAGCGCATGCACTATCTCGGAGCACTTGAGGAATGTCAGGAGGATTTCCTTGGATTGAAGATACACATGCGAAGAATGTTTCCTATTTAAGGATAGCGCCGACAGTAGCGGCTCTAAGGCTATAAAAATGACTCCTCTCCTCTCATTTTCGACACACATCTTTGAGAGAGTTCTAGTGCCAAATTTCCAGATCCTTATACTGTCGAGAGTTGATCTCCCACACAAAGTTTTGTGAGTTTCTGAAGGAGGATTTCCTCACGCCAGATCCGAACGACGATCACTTCAACAATGCTTATTCTATAGCCGTCTTTCGTCTCCAACTTCAGAAGTTCTTCAAGAGGGAGTTTTGATATTATTGTTGCTTATTCCACATCTTTATTCTTGTAATCGTTAAAATAATTCACCTCGTGTTGGCGACTAGGTCTGGGTAGGACTTAGGGAGGAATTTGCCTCGTGTTAGCGACTAGGTCTAGGGTGTAGATTTAGGGGGTGCTCGAGGCCATATCCGAGGGAGGATTGGCTAGAGCGGCTTGAGGCGTGTCCAGGAAGGATAGGCTAAAGCCACCAATTCGTGGGGATACGAGTCGGGATAGAAAATGAAAAAGACTTTTATTATTCGCCTTTGATTTCTAGCATTATAAGAAGTCAAGTTTTGTAATCCTACTTTTCATACTAATAAATTCACGTCTCTATTTTTGTTTCTCTTAAATTGTCTTTGTTTTGCACTATTTTGATCTCCTAATATTTCAAGTATTTCGAAATAACATAAAAGTCTTAAAACCCTTATTCACCACCCTCTAAGGGCGCCTACCGATCCAAAAGTGGTATCAGAGCGGTTTTATTCCAAAATGGTCTAACAACCAGGAATAATGACGTCTCATGATCTTGCTTTTCCCGAGGGTCAGGGTGTTAGTAGACCACCTCTTTTTACTAGGTCAGATTTCAACTACTGGAAATCTAGGATGATGTGTTTTCTTATGACCATGGATATAGAAGTATGGAACATGGTAGAAGTTCGGTACTCTCCTCCTACAATTTTAGTAGGAAAGGCTACGATAGAAAAACCTAAGGACAAATGGGATGATGGCGATTAAATGAAATGCAAAAATAATGCAAAGGCAATGATTGCTTTATATTGTGCTTTAAATCGAACTTAATTTAATCAAATTTCTACATGTGTAACTGCTTATGATATTTGGAACCAATTAGAAGTTACTTATGAAGGTACATCGCAGGTAAACGATGCAAAGTTATTCTAACTGGAGTCGGAATATGAAAAGTTTAGGATGGATGCCGAAGAGGACATCAACTCGATGCACACACGCTTCACCAAGATTGTCAACGCATCAAAAGCTCTTGGAAAGATCTACTTTGACGGCGACTTGGTCAGAAAGATTCTTCGTTCTCTACCTCCGAGGTTCAATCCAAAGGTGACGGCCATCTCAGAGTCACACAACCTAAGAACGCTCCAGATCGAGAATCTCATTAGGAATCTCAAAACCAATGAGGTAGAGCTCCAGGTTCAACACGAAGAATACAACAAGGAGCCAAATAAAAAGGCGCTCGCACTAAAATCGAAGAAGGAAAGCAACGAAGATGATGATGAAGATGAAGACGGTCTCATGGTCAAGAACTTCAAGAAATTCATTAGAAATCCTGAAAGAAGGAACACCTTCCGACAATTCTTCTAGAAGGATGCTCGACGAAAAGGGTCTTCCTCTTCATCAAAGAAAGAAAAAGGAAGTGTAGACGAAGAAGAAAGACCGCCACTGGAGTGCTATCATTGCAGGAAGACCGGGCACATTTGGAGCCAGTGCCTGAAGTATCTAAAGGAGCAAAAACAATGATACAAAGGGAAGGAGAAAAAGAAAGTGTTGAAATCCGCAACTTGGGATGATTCTTCCTCTGAAGAATCAAGCGGATCTGAGTCAAGGAGTGAGGAGGAAGCAAACTTATGCTTGATGGAAAAAAGAAACGATGACGACACCAGTGTTCTTAGTGACACTGAGGTAACTCCTCCCACTTTCGAAGAACTTTATGATAAATTTGTTCAAACATGTAAAGCCTATGATAAAAGTATAGAGGATGTTACTATTTTAAATCATGAAAATGAATCTCTTATCCAAGCAAATCATAAACTAACAAAATAAATTAATTTCTTTAGAAAAGAGAAAGGTTTCTTGCCAAGAGTGTGATCACTCCTTAAATAAGGCAAAAGATCTTGAAGTTTCTCTTTCTAAGGCCCTCTCTCAAATCAAAACTCTTACAAGAGAAAATGGGGACTTAGAGAGAAAACTAAAAACATCTCTCTTGCAAATTGAAAATAACAAAAAGGGCTCTGAAAATAAATGTGTCATGCATGTAAAAGAAAATTAATCTCTTAAAAAACAAACTAATGACCTCAATATGGCTATCAAAAAATTTGGAATTAGTCAAAAATCTCTGGACATGATTTTGGGGAACCAATGTTATGGTTCAGAAAAATTTGGGCTTGGATATCAAAGTGACCACTACCGCCCGACGCTAGCCACTAAAGCCGCCGGTAGCCCATCATCTTAAAATTCTTCTGTATTTTCTAAAAAAAACATCATCCAGTAAGAGCAATGTAAAACTTTAGCAAAAGGTCTCAACCCCCTTTATTTCATGTGCAAATTGTCATAGGTTTGAACACACGTCTAGGTCTTGCAGGAAAATAAAAGAGTGATCTTTAAAGCAAATCTGGGTACCTAAGACATCCACTTATTCTATGGGTGGTACCTCTTGGGTATCCAGATCATTACTCTCATCTTCTTTCTAAGATTTGCAGGAAGGCTAAGGAAACAGAGGACGTGTGGTACTTAGACTCGGGATGCTCCAAGCACATGACGGGCAACAAAGCAAAGTTCCTTAGCCTAGAAAAGAAGAAAGGAGGGATCGTAACCTTTGGTGATAACGTTAAAGGAAGGATCATGTGAGTCGGTACAGTGGGTAACGAATCCTTTCTTATATCTAATGTCTTTATGTAAAAGGATTAAAACATAACTTAATATCTATTAGTTAATTGTGTTATAAGGGATTTGATGTTTTATTTGAGTCATCCACAAATCTTTGCAAAATATTTAATCCTAGCACAAAAGATGTTTTACTAACTGCACCCAGAATTCACAATGTATATATAGTTTTGTTTCATGATCTTTCCAAATCATCTATAAAATGCTTTATAACAAAAAATGATGAGTTAGAACTATGGCATAGACGTTTAGGTCACGCTAGTACAAAGCTCATTTTAAAACTAGCCAAAAAGGAATTGATTAGAGGATTGCCTAGATTAAATGGAAATTTATCTTCACTATATCCTCCATGTCAAAAAGGAAAATTTATTAAATCTTCTTTTAAAAGCAAAAACAAAATTTCTACTACAAGACCTTTGCAATTAATTCATATGGATCTCTTTGGTCCCGTTAGCACCGCAAGTCTTGGTGGTAGAATATATACTTTTGTTATAATAGATGATTTTTTTAGATATTGTTGGACTTTATTTCTCTCTTCCAAATCTGATGCATTTTGCGAATTTTCAAAACTGTGTACTCGTATTCAAAATGAATTAGATCTAAAAATAAAATGCATTCACTCAGATCATGGATGAGAATTTAAAAATGAAAATTTTAAATCTTTTTGTGAAATGTTGGGTATTAAGCATGAATTCTTTGCTCTTCGCACACCTCAGCAAAACGGTGTTGTAGAAAGAAAGAATAGGACAATTCAAGAACTAGCACGTACTATGTTATCTGAATATAAATTACCTAAGTCATTTTGGGCCGAAGCTGTAAGCACATCATGTTATGTAATGAATAGACTCATGCTTCGCCCATCCTTAAATCTCACACCGTATGAACTATACTATCAAAAGAAACCTAACGTATCATAGTTTAAAGTATTTGGATGTAAATGTTTCATTCTCAATACAAAAGATGCCTTAGGAAAGTTTGATGAAAAATATGATGAAGGAATATTTCTTGGATACTCTTCAACTAGTAAAGCCTATAGAATATTTAACAAAAGAACTAGTAAGGTTTAGGTGTCTATTAATGTAAAATTTGATGAATTTATTCCTTGTGTAGAAAAACTTCCTACAAGTGCAAATGATGAACCTTTGCCATCTTTGGAGCACGCCGAAGAGGAACCTTCCAAAGAGGAGGAGGTGGAGGCCAAGGAAGATGAGTACGTGCCTCCAAGCATCTTAACTTCTCAAAGAATCATCCAAAGGAGCTAGTTATTGGGAACCATCTATTGGGGTACGAACTCGATCTTCTCTTCATGAAACTTTTTCAAATATCTGTTTTGTTTCCGAAATTGACCCTAAAAATGTTTCAACCTCTTTAAATGACGAATTTTGGTTTTTGGCTATGAATGAAGAGTTAGAGAAATTTGGAAGAAATAAAGTTTGGAATCTAGTAGAACGTCCATCTAATCATCCCATTGTTGGCATAAAATGGATTTTTAAAAATAAATTAGATGGTAAATCTAAAATTACAAGAAATAAAGCTCGCTTAGTCGCTCAAGGTTTTTCTCAAATCGAGGGGGTAGATTTTGAAGAAACTTCTGCACCCGTTAGAATCTATACGATTTTTTTTGGCATTCGCGAGTTTTAAAAGAATAAAATTATTTCAAATGGATGTTAAAAGTGCTTTTATAAATGGGTTTATAAAAGAGGAAGTTTATGTAGAACAACCCTCCGGTTTTATAAATGAGAAATTTCTAAATCTTGTATATAAATTAGAAAAAGCGCTTTATGGTTTAAAACAAATGCCTCGTGCATGGTATGAAAGACTTACATCATTTTTATTAAAGAACGGTTATGTCATGGGAAGTGCCGATAACACACTCTTCATTAAGCATAATAATAACAATTTAATTATTTTACAAATATATGTTGATGATATCATTTTTGGAGCCACTAATGAAGAGATGTGTAAGAAGTAGTCTTAGTAATGAAAAATGAATTTGAAACGAGCCTTGTAGGAGATCTTTCTTATTTTATTGGTTTTCAAATTTCACAATGAAATGATGGCATTTTTATTTGCCAAACAAAATACGTTCATGATATGCTTAAACGATTTGGATTTGAAAATCTTAAACAAGCTTCAACACCTATGAGTGCCTCTTTAAAACTAGGAAAAGATGAATCTGGAATTTCTGTAGATCAAACTTTATATAGAGGTATGATTGGATCTCTTCATTATTTAAGTGCTTCTAGACCTCATATAATGTTTGTCGTATGTAACGCCCTTAATTTTCAGGAATTATTTTAATCCTTCGTTGACGTCTTTTTGACGTAAGGGCATTACGTGATGTAGGCTATGCTCTCTGACATGGTTATTACAAACAAACACGAATTTCTCTCTACGTTCCCACTCCTTCGTCGCACAAATAATTATTCGCAGCACACACGCTTTGCAAAACATTTCAATTAAAGGCTAATGAACGGGTCGGCAACACCCTTAGCGATCAAATAATGGCTATAGACCAATTTTCTCTCTAGCCAAATGGATCCACCTGATCCGATCGAGCGAGTGTTGTACCAAAAGAGATCCACCGAAAATTATGATTTCGGAAAAGGTAGATCTCTCCCAACAAAAAGAAAACAAGGTTCGCCAATCCTCCCGAATTTAAATTAATTAAGATAAACTCAAAATCAATTGAAGAAATCCACAAAAATTCAAGTTGTCGAAGATCACGCCAAAATTAATCCTCCACAAGAAATAATCAAGAGGGAATCACACAAAGTAGAAAGTTTCGTTACCCCGCTTGAGATTAGGTTTTCTCAAGCAATCAATCGCTCAATTGCTCATCAACGGTTCCACCGGAGTTGCGTCGCATGGAGAGAAAACTCGTCCGACCTCTTTGCTTCACGCCGGAGTGGAGATAATCGCTAGGAGGGAGAGAGGAGGTTGTATGCTATGGAGAGGAGAACAAGAGGGGCGATAGTTTCAAGGTTGGCCGAACCCTATAGGGAAAGGAGGAAATATGGAGAGGAGGAGGATTCCAAAATTGGATTTCCTTTTCAAATTTCAATTTCAAATCATAATAATCTCACAATCCTTCTACATCATGGCCTTTTATAGGCTTACAAACACAAATGTCTACATGCAACCCAAATTAAAAAAACAAAACTTGAATATGAAATAAAGTCTCAAACATTAAAACAATAGTAAAGAAAACGTGATAGCAATTAATCAATAATTATAATTAATAATTAATATTCTTGCGCCTTGGGCGGAGGTTATAGCTGCGATGGCGTTCATCACAATTATTATTGCGGCGATGACGTCAGAAGTTTTGGTTCGAGTGACTCCATCATCCGTAAGCGTGCCGGTACCAACATCTTCATGTTGAGGGTCGTCGCCTCCATCACTACGTTAGTACGGAGTTAGCAGGGCGCCGTCGTTTACGCATTTTTGCGTCCATTCGGTCAAGTTGGCCAAATTTTGAAGCGTGCCAGAGTTGGAAGATTTTGCGTTAGAAAATTTGATTAATTAATTTTAGAAAGGCTCGTCGAAGTTTCATTGCGATCCGAGCAATTTTAAAGCCCCGGTGATTTTCCTAAGATTTGTAGAATTATCGTCTGCCGTAAACTTCGAAAATTTATATCTTGAGTTTGGCTCGTCGGATTTTGTTTTCGACTTTTTCGTTGGATTCGTAGTGCCGACATTTGTCTTCTATGCGAATTTTGTTGGAATCGGCGACCTTTGGTTCGGCCCTTCTTTCTTCTTCTTCTTCTTCTTCTTCTTCTAATTATTATTATTACAGCTTTGGCTGCCATCCACCATCTATTTATATATATATATATATTATTACTATTCTTCTTCTCCATTTCTTCTTCCTCCCTGGATTATCGAGCCAGAAGTTTTGAGAGAGAGAAAAAGGGAGAGAATGGGGTTTTCCTGAGCTTCAGACCACCGCCGACGGAGCTTCAGTGCTCGAAATCTTTGCTGGAGCAAAGATTTGGAAAGCTCTCGCCGTGCTCATCGCGTGCATGGTAAGTTTTGTCTGTTTTGTAGGTTTTTGGCGCTAGGGTTAGCGTCCCTAACCCTCTTTTGTCCAAATTTTCATAGATTTTTTATGCTTAGCCATGTTTGAGTTGATCCTTGGTGTGGAGGGCCTGAGAGAACATTTTTTGGTGGTTCGAGATTTTGGCAAATGGTGGTTTATTTTCTTCTTCCTTTGGCATGTTTCTCCAATTTACTTCTCTTTTCTTATTTTTGGTATCTTGGAAATAAGTATTGATTGGGTTACTTACCCTAATCGAAGTGTTGGAGTTGAGGGTTATTCTGGTTGTCCAGATATGGGCTCTGTTAGTAGTTGGTTAGGTTAGTTTAAGAAATTATAGAAAAAATTTCTGTGCTGAAGTCAAAATCGCCGTGACCTCCCGTCGATCGATGGGACCGCTCGTCAATCTTTGGCATCAGCTGGGGGAAGCTATTTTCCTAGTCTTTAAGTGGAAATCGATGGGGCTTCCCGTCGATTGACGGGACCGCCCGTCGATCGACGGAGCATCCCGTTGATAGACGGGACCGCCCATAAATTTTTTCCTTCTTTTCCTTGTTGCAGTTACTTTTCCTTTTTTTGATTCTCTTCCCCTTTAATGCAAGTGCAGTTTTGTCTGTGATATTTCTTGTTGTTCTGATAGATTCTTCCAAAAAGTTATTTTCTGTGTATTCTTAGAAATCAGGTTTCTTCCTGAGTGTTTTGATTCCTGTTTGTACCATAGACTTATTCACTAATTCTCTCTGTGTATTTCCAGAAATTTCTCTCTTTCTGTCTAGAATTTCTGTCCTGAACTCCATGGTTTTCTGTGTAATCTACCATTGATTTCTGAGTATTTAAACCCTTCCAGACTCATTCTTCTATTAAATTTGTGTTAACTTTCTCAGTGAGGGGTAATGCTTCTTCCTCACTGTCTTTAGTAATTTGGCTGGATGTAGAAGTTCTCTTAATGGTTTTGGGCTACAAATAGCAGTCCTTCTCCTTGAAGACCCTTTTTCTTGAAGCTTAGTTATGCTAGGCTCCCTTGTTAGCTGTGTTCTTCAAGTAGTATTAGTCCTCTTTGGCTTGTTTGATGTGTGACTGAAAGTCCTTCATTTCAATCATCTCCTTCTTTCTTGTACGCCTAACCAGTTGAGTTTAGGTTAGTGGTTATTATTTTTCCCTTGTGGATCTTATTTGGCTATCTTGATTCCAACTAAAGTCTTAATTTGTATGGCTAATAATTTTCTCAGTATATGCTTGAATTCTTATGTTAAGAGGTTGTAATTCTCCTTATCTAAAATTACTCCCTCTGATGTTTTCCCCCCTGACTTTTAAGATGCATGCTTGGTATGCAAACTTTATGCCAAAAAATCTTGAGCTTACTTGTGTATTTCTCCTTTTCTTTCTCCTGCACAAATAATCTTTCATACCCTCTTAAACTTTAATTATGCTAATTGCTTGCTGTTCATGCAAAAATATCCATTCCCTTGGTTTAGAAAAGATTACTCTTCTTAAGAGTGTTTGCTTATTTCTTCTGATGCTTTTTCAGGTGTTCTGGAGTTGAGTTTGAGCTCTGGTAAAATGTTTTGGTGGTTAGAAGAAATTTTGCAAAATCTCAAGTAAAAATCGGCATCCCGTCCGGTCGATCGACCCCCAGTCCCGTCAATCAATGGGAGAGAGCAGGGATGTTAAGTTGTCGAGCTCCTAAGTAAGAGTCGACGGGACATCCCATCGATCGAGCTCCCGTCCCGTCGATCGGGCTCCCGTCCCGTCGATCGAGCCCTCTTCCAGCTGATTTTTCTTTGAAGCTTTCCGTCGACTTTTGTTAAGTCTTCCCGTCGACATTTGATAAGTCTTTCTGCCTATTTCATCGCATATCCCGAATTGTTTCATCAATAATTTAAGTCCTTATTGCCAAGGCATTCTCGGTTATCTTAAAGTATGATGTCGAGCGTTTTGGGCTCATTTGTTGAGACTTTAGATGAAGTTGTGCGTTATTCGCCAGGATCACCCCAATACTCGACTGGATCATCTTGATCCAGTTTCTTTAGGCTCTAGTTAGCATTTTGGGCCTCCCAGCCTTTTCTATTGTGACTAATAGGATTGTTTCCTCATGTAATCCAAGCTAATTTTCCCTTGTCTTGTGCATGATATATGGTTGATCATGTGATTTTTGTCTGAATGGTTAAGATAAGTGAAAGCATGGGTTTCTTTCTTTTTGGAATTTTATTTCTTCACGATTCATGTATAACCCTCCTTGAATGCCAAACCAACTGACACAACCCGCATTTTTCTCTCATATAAAATTATATAATTATATGATCAGAGTCAGGGAAAAATACGTGATGTGATGCCACATCCGGTAGGGGACAACTACTGACGTTCAGGCTCTTCTAAAACATAAGATTAACTTTCAAAAGACAAATTTGAAGTAGTAAAGAAAAAGTTTATAGTTTAACTTTGAGACCGTGTCCCTCTGCCCAGTGGATCAACTAGTCCAGAAGTAAAAGTCAAATAATACGCAGCGGAAAATACTTTTATTTTATCCTAAGCGAGTACGACCACCAAATATACTTTGAGGATATGATATTCTCTAAGTTTAGTATAAATTGAAGGTTTTCATACGCACAGTTTAAGGTAGGTGATATTTAAATAAAACCATGCTATGAAATTGAAATGCAAAATCTTGATACTTAAAATACCTATCATGCATCCTAGCATAAAGCCTTCCCCGAGAGTAATAATTCACTAACTAGATGCATTAGCAGAGCAGCAAAAGTAACATAATACATCTAGAAACTACTATGAGCGTCAACAAGCTAACACGAACCCATAGAGAAACACGAAAGAGTCAACAAATAACAAAAAGACTCCTCACTGAGGAGAGAAGAGGGTACCACCCTCAAAATCCTGGGAGCAACATCTTGACCACCAGCTCAGCTACAACCTAAACCTGAGGCATTCATAAGAAAGGAATGCCTCAGCCCAGAAGGGAAGCAAAAAAGGCACACAAAAACTAGGAAGTATTATGAGTCAGCAGAGAAATAAGAGTAATGTAAACTAGCGAAGTCATCTTAATAAGCGAGACAAAGGGGAACTAGCACCAAGTGAACCTATCAAAACCAACCACGTGTCCGCCACTGCGACTCAGAGTAAATGGCCAAACTGATCAAAGCCAACCACATGTCTGTCACTGTGGCTCAGAGGTGATGGTCAAACTGATCAAGCCAAAATGTGTTCGACAGTGCGGCTCAGAGGTGATGGTCAAACTGAAAAAAAGCCAACCACGTGTCCGCCACCATGGCTCAGAGGTGATGGTCAAACTGATCAACAACAAAAGAAAATACTTCACATTACCAACTTACGATAACGCAACAAGAACTCAACAAGCGATCAGAATAACCCCGAAGAACAAATTACTGACATCCACTTATCATAAACTTAGCAACGTTCGACAAAGGGTCATCACAAAAACTTAGGGGTTTATGAAACACCCCAAAGGAAACAAATCCTTAACATCCCAGCACACCAAATGAAGTTTATTGGGGCGACACGAGAAAGAACAAGAAGCATTGCAACTAAAAAACACAACTCCCAAAAGAAAATCGGCAAGGGCTCCCGTTGATCGACGAGATGGCCTGCCGATCAATCGGAAGGAATCGCCGATCAAAAATCAACGGGCTGTCCCATTGATCGATGGGATGTCCCGTCGATCGACAGGAAGGTCCATCAATTTTTCCTTGGACTACACCAGTCCCGCCGACTAAAACCCAAACCCAAGGCCTGCCGATCGACTGGAAGGACCCACCGATCGGCAATCGACGTGCTGTCCTGTCGATCGACGGGCTGTCCTGTCGATCGACGGGATGTCCCGTTGATCGACGGGAAGGTCCGTCGATTTTGCCTTGGACTACACCAGTTCCGCCGATTAAAACCCAAACCCACTCAAGTTCAGACGACTACTCATGTTAACTTTAAGAAAAATAAGAAAAGGAAGCATATGACTAGGTTTGATAAAATAAAATGAAATAATAATAATAAAATATAAAGAAACAGAGAGTAAGAAGGAGAAGGAGAAGAAGAAGAAGAGGAAGAAAAAGAAGAAGAGGAAGAAAAAGAAGAAGAAAAGCCTTCTTGCCTTAATCAAAACCCAACGCCGCAAAACCTCCTTCGTCGAGGAAGTGCTCGACGAGAGCTCTCCTAAACCCAGCTCCGACGAGAGATCCGACCACCTCCACCACTGGAAACAACCTCCGACGAAAAATCTAACCCTTGACCTTCTCCCTCTCCCATGGAGTTCACGACACAAGGAGAAGAAGAAGAAGAAGAAGGACCAGCCTCGGGAGAAATGAAGGAATTTCCCAATAAAAGACCACAATGGGTTCTTACTGGATCCCACTCACATTCTTATGCATAAATTCCTATACAGATTTCCTAAGAAATATATATATATATATTCTTATATATATATATATAAATTTTATAAGAAAATATACACATTAGTTTTATAAGAATATATATATAAATTTCGTAAAGAATTTGATTAATAAAATTCTTATAAAATAATTTATATGCTAATTAAATATGTATACTAGGATAAATAAGGATTTTATCAAACGTGATCTCGCAAACATTCGAGACGAACTACAACGATGCACCTAAGATGGTAACGCGCTCACTACGACTAAATTAAGGATTTAAGTATAAATCGATAAGTTCTGGGGCGTTTCACTAAATATGTTGCTGATAAGTATATATTGGAATAATTTCTTTTATACTAGATTGTGGGTGGATTTATCAGGCCCCAACCACAGTGGCCTTATATACTGGAGTATGGGTGGTATTTCAGGCCCCCACCACAGTGGCTTCTTGTATATTGGAGTGTGGGTGGATTTATCAGGCCCCCACCGCAGTGGCCTTATATACTGGAGTATGGGTGGTATTTTAGGCTCCCACCACAATGGAGTCTTTTATACTGTACTGTGGGTGGATTTATCAGGCACCCACTACAGTGGCCTTATATACTAGAGTGTGAGTTGTATTTCAGGCCCCCACCACAGTGGCTTCTTTTTAGACTGGAGTGTGGGTGGATATGTCAGGCCCCCACCACAGTGGATATTGATGGATTTGTTTTGAACTAGAAAGATGGGTATTGGGAACAATGTGGTCCTCCATCACAGTTCTTTTAGTAGTGGTTGGTAGGACAATGAGGCCACCACCACTGCGCCTTTTTATACTTCTGGGCTGCGAAGTCCCTTATACATCAAATTTCCTTGCTTGATGCCCCCGTTTATGGGCTTGTTTTTCTGTGAACTTGTGTACTTGTTCAAGATAATTATGCTAAATCTATGCTTACTCTTGGCTAGTATTTATTCATGTTGCGTAATAGCTTTTATTCTTATACTTGCTGTTACTTGCTCCCTTTTGGGATGAGGCTTTCTTTTCTTTTGAGTGCCCCAGGTTCAGGTGTAGGTCTGTAGCTGCGGCAAGCAGTAGAGCTGCGGTTAGTTGCAGTTGTCCGTTTCCTCCTCACTATTGTGAGGTAGTTGTTTCTTTGCTTTAGCTTTAGTTTTCCAGTGTTAGATTACTTGCTAGCTTACTACTGTTACTGGCTGGTTATTTCTCATACTTGCTCTCTGAGAAGTTTTATGTTAGGTTGCATGAGTTATTTTATGTATAGCAAATGACTTTTTAGCATAGCATGATTTTATGTAAATGTCACCTACTTTGAAGATCGTACAAAAATCCTTCTTTACTTATACTAAATCTAGAGGTGTGCATATCATTGCTGGGATGTTCGATCTTCATGCTCATGTAGGATAAAATGAAACTATCTTTCCGCTGTGTAAGTGTAGATTTCTACTCGTGGACTAGTTGACTGGACTGAGAGACAAGATCTTAAGCTAAAAAAATGTAAATTCTCTATTTAACTCAAGCAGATTTATGTATTTTTATAAATTTTCGTGAGTAATGGCTGCCTGAGCGTCTGTAGCGGTCCCCTGTAGGACGTGACATCATAACACATATTTACCCTTGCTCTGATAATATTTATTAAATTCGTGGGAAAATGCAGGTTGTGACAGTTGGTATTAAAGGGAGGTTAGCCAAGTTACTGGGATAGTCTGGTTGGCACGGTTAACCACCTAGTGAGAAACGTTATTCATTGCATACACCCACCGATGGGTCATCAGTAGATCTCAGCTGAAGCATGTGCACTACACTCATAAGCATGAAAGAAGTATATGAGGCATATTATGTAGTATGTGATGCATAATATGTGCCTGTATATGGATCCTCATAGGTGACAACATGCGACTGTTATGTAGTATGGAATGCATAACGTAGGTCGCATGCGCGTCCATTAGATTTTCTTTTTTGTTACATGCGGTAATATGTAGTATGGGATGCATAAGATTGCATGTGTACGCCACTCATAGCATGCATTAATGCCTTTTTTAGACTGCATAACATTGCATGCATTGCATAACATTGCATAAGCATACGTGTCAAGCTGGAGATCTACATGAAGATACATGTACACTCATGGTTTTAAAAGAACTATGTTCAGCCTTCATGCATACGGGAGAGGTGTACGAGGGATTTAGGGGTGATGATTTATCATCCCGAGTATATCGAAATATCATATATAAAACTTTTCCCAGAGCAAGGTAACAACATGAGCAAGTATCTATTCTTTTCTGATCTGTATCGAGTTAGAAAATTCTAGTTCCTAGCTGTTGTGTCTTAAACTAGGTGTAGATGAGCGGTTCATTCGTAATTGCTATAGATGACTCCAGAGTGTAGTGCGTCAGAGTTAGTTCTCTGGTCAGAGGAGGAATTCTTAGGTCGCACAGTGAGGCAGCAATTGAGAGGTTGCATCAGAGTATCGAGGCGTTGTCGAGGCAAATGATCATGGTGAAGATGCAGATTCAGACTTGGATGGCAGCTACTTTTGGGCAGCAACCTAGGGTGCAGAACCCTGTTGTGGGTCAGGTTGCAGTGTCGAGGAAGGAAAGGAGGAAAGTTGCTGATTGTGGCAACCCTGCTCCAAGTAAGAAGGGAGAGCAGGAGTGTAGATTTTGTGGCCGTGTGGGACACCCATTCGAGAAGTGCTTCAAGAGGTTGGGCATGCTGAAGCAGTCTCAGGAGCTTGCGATCCAGGGTGCACCTAAGGGAGATCTTGCTTGCACCTTGTGCCAGAAGAAGGGGCATGAGGTTGCCTTCTGCTGGCAGAAGATTAGGTCGTGTTTCTAGTGCGGTTAGAAAGGGCATCTAAATGCTAATTGCCTGTAGTCCTAGCCCCTGTTACAGGCAGTTCCCTTGCAGGCTCTACTGTCGCAGCCGCAGCAATTGGGCAAGGAAGAGGTAGAGCTAGTTGTGATGACCAATGGAGAATTCCGATTTTCTGCTCTGGCATTTTCAGGTTAGGTTTTGACCTAGTTTATTAGTTGGCTTGTGGTTGTGGATTTAGAGTTTGTTATATCGGCTATGTATGAGTTAAGGTAGAGGATGATGAATGTGCGTTCATTTCGATTCAGATTTTACTTGATTTTCGTTGTCCATTTCATTTTGCCCAAGTCCGACCTATTCCTGTGTGTGAGAAGATATTCACTTGTTCTTCCCACCCGTCGAGTCGAGGTATTGAGGTTTTGACTTATTAATGTTATATCAACCGTGTAACTTACCAAAGTTCATGTTATGCTTCGTCGATTGAGTTCCTCTCGTCAAATTAGTCCTTTCGTATTCATTGTATAAGTCTTTAAAATCCGGTGATTTAGTCCTTGAATCCGTCGAAGAGGTTGATCACTCTCTGAGTGGGCCTCAGTTTAGTTGGGTTTGTACGATGAGTTTGTTCGATGAATTTAGTTAGTTTCTTGACAAGGCACGATCGCCTTGGTGAGTTCAGTGCTTTAAGACTAGTGGTATCTAGTCTGGTCAGTTGTGCCATTCTCGAGGTATAGGAAATTGATTTGGGGTTGTGGGTGTTAGTTGATTAACCCACCTCCACAACACCCTGTATTTTGAGATTTTATACCCTGCGGGATTTTATCCTGGGTTTGTTGGTTTACTGCTGGTGTGCTGGCGGAGGTATCTCTCACCGCAGTTGCTGGATGCTTCTAGTTTGGGTGATCTATTTTGAGTGCTGAGAAGTGATCTTATCCACATTCGTTCTCCTAGCCCTCTTCGGTTAGCGTTTCTATCCAGTGGGTGTGAGCTTATCTCCCCCTTTAAACCTTTTTATTCATTTGTATTCTTAGTTTCGGTTCTAAGTTTCAGGGCAAAACTTCCTTTTTGGTGGGGTGACTGTAACGCCCCTGAATTTTCAGGAATTATTTTAATCCTTCTTTGACGTCTTTTTGACGTAAGGGCATTACATTAGTGCGGAGTTAGCGGTGCGCCGTCACTTGCGCGTTTTCACATCCGTTCGGTCAAGTCGACCAAATTTTGAATTGTGCCAGAGTTGGAAGATTTTGCGTTAGAAAATTAAATTAATTAATATTAGAAAGGCTCGTCGAAGTTTCATTGCGACCCGAGCGATTTTAAAGCCCAGGTGATTTTCCTATGACTTGTGGAATTATCGTCCGCCGTAAACTTTGAAAATTTATATCTTAAGTTTGGTTCGTTGGATTTTAATTTGACTTCTCCGTTGGATTCATAGCGCCAACATTTGTCTTCGGTACGAATTTCGTTGGATTCAGAGACCTTTGGTTCAACCCTTCTTTCTTCTTCTTATTATTATTGTTATTATTATTTCAGCTTTGGCTGTCATCCATCATCTATTTATATATATATATTATTACTATTCTTCTTCTCTATTTATTCTTCCTCCCTGGATTATCGAGCCAGAAGTTTCAAGAGAGAGAAAGAGGGATAGAATGGGGTTTTCCTGAGCTTCAGACCGCCGCCGGTGCTCGAAATCTTCGCCGGAGCAAAGATTTGGAAAGATCTCGCCGCGCTCGTCGCGTGCATGGTAAGTTTTGTCCGTTTAGTAGGTTTTTGGCGCTAGGGTTAGCGGCCCTAACCCTTTTTTTGTCCAAATCTTCGTAGATTCTTCGTGCTTAGGCCGTGTTTGAGCCAATCCTGAGTGTGGAGGGCTTGAGAGGCCGTTTTTTGGTGGTTCGAGATTTAGGCAAGTGGTGGTTTGTTTTCTTCTTCCTTTGGCATGTTCCTCCAATTTACTTCTCTTTTCTTATTTATGGTATCTTGGTAATTTGTATTGATTGGGTTACTTACCCTAATTGAAGTGTTGGAGTTGAGGGTTTTTCAGGTAGTCCAGATATGGGCTCTGTTAGTAGATGGTTAGGTTAGTTTAGGAAATTATAGAAAAAATTTTTGTGCTGATGTCAAAATCGACGGTCGATCTTTGGCATCAATTGGGGAAAGCTATTTTCCCAGTCTTTAAGTGGAAATCGACGGGGCTTCCCGTCGATCGACGGGACTGCCCGCCGATCGACGGAGCGTCCCGTCGATCGACGGGGCCGCCCGTCGATTTTTTCCTGCTTTTCCTTATTGCAGTTTCTTTTCCTTGTTTTGTTTCTCTTCCCCTTTAATGCAAGTGCAGTTTTGTCTGTGATCTATCTTGTTGTTCTGATTGATTCTTTCACAAAAGATATTTTCTGTGTATTCTTAGAAATCAGGTTTCTTCCTGAGTGTTTTGATTCCTGTTTGTACTATAGACTTGTTTAGAAATTCTCTCTGTGTATTTCCAGAATTTTCTCTCTTTCTGTCCAGAATTCCAAGGTTTTTTGTTTAATCTGCCATTGATTTCTGAGTATTTAAACCCTTCCAGACTCAGTCTTTTATGAAATTTGTGTTTACTTTCTCAGTGAAGGGTAATGCTTCTTCCTCACTGTCTTTAGTAATTTGGCTGGATGTAAAAGTTCTCTTAATGGTTTTGGGCTGCAAATAACAGTCCTTCTCCTTGAAGACCCTTTTTCCTGAAGCTTAGTTATGTCAGGCTCCCTTGTTACCTGTGTTCTTCAAGTAGTAGTAGTCCTCTTTGGCTTATTTACTGTGTGATTGAAAGTCTTTCATTTCAGTCCTCGCCTTCTTTCTTGTATGCCTAACCTGTTGAGTTTAGGTTAGTGGCTATTGTTTTTCCCTTGTGGATCTTGTTTGGCTATCTTGATTCCAGCTAAAGTCTTAATTTGTATGGCTAATAATTTTCTCATTCTGTGCTTGAATTCTTATGTTAAGAGGTTGTAATCCTCCTTATCAAAAATTACTCCCCTGATGTTTTCCCCCTGACTGTTAAGATGCATGCTTGGTATGCAAACTTTATGCCAAAAAATCTTGAGCTTACTTGTATATTTCTTTTTTTCTTTCTCCTGCACAAATAATCATTCATACCCTCTTAAACTTTAATTATGCTAATTGCTTGCTGTTCATGCAAAAATCTCCATTCCCCTAGTTTAGAAAAGATTACTCTTCTTAAGAGTGTTTGTTTATTTCTTCTGAAGCTTTTTCAGGTGTTTTGGAGTTGAGTTTGATCTCTGGTAAAATGTTTTGGTGGTTAGAAGAAATTTTGTAAAATCTCAAGTAAAAATCAGCATCCCGTCCTGTCGATCGACACCCAGTCCCGTCGATCGACGGGAGAGAGCAGGGAGGTTAAGTTGTCAAGCTCCTAAGTAAGAATGGACGGGACATCCCGTCGGTCGGGCTCCCGTCCCATCGATCGGGCTCCCGTCCCATCGATCGGGCTCCCATCCCGTTGATCGGGCTCCCGTCCCTTCGATCGGGCCCTCTTCCAACCGATTTTTCTTTGATGCTTTCGGTCGACTTTTGTTAAATCTTCCCGTCGACTTTTGATAAGTCTTTCTGTCGATTTCATCGCATATCCCGAATTGTTTCATCAATAATTTAAGTTCTTTTTGCCAAGGCATTCTCGGTTATCTTAAAGTATGATGTCAAGCTTTTTGGGCTCATTTGTTGAGACTTTAGATGAAGTTGTGGGTTATTTGCCGGGATCACACCAATACTCGACTGGATCATCTTGATCCAGTTTCTTTAGGCTTCAGTTAGCATTTTGAGCCTCCCAGCCTTTTCTATTGTGACTAATAAGATCGCTTTCTCATGTAATCCAAGGTAATTTTCCCTTGTCTTGTGCATGATATATGGTTGATCATGTGATTTTTGTCTGAATGGTTAGATAAGTGAAAGCATGAGTTTTTTTTCTTTTTGGAATTTTATTCCTTTATGATTCATGTATAACCCTCCTTGAATGCCAAACCAAGTATGTTGTTGATAAGTATAAATTGGAATAATTTCTTTTATACTGGAGTGTGGGTGGATTTATCAGGCCCCCTCCACAGTGGCCTTAAATATTGGAGTGTGGGTGGTATTTCAGGCTCCCACCACAATGACTTCTCTTATACTGGAGTGTGGGTGGATTTATCAGGCCCCCACCACAGTGGCCTTATATACTAGAGTGTGGGTGGTATTTCATGCCCCCACCACAGTGGCTTCTTTTTAGACTGGAGTGTGGGTGGATATGTCAGGCGCACACCACTGTGGATATTGATGGATTTGTTTTGAACTGGAAGGATGGGTATTGGGAATAATGTGGTCCTCCATTACAGTTCTTTTAGTAGTGGTTGGTAGAACAATGAGGCCACCACCACGACACCTTTTTATACTTTTGGACTGCGAAGTCCCTAATACAACAAATTTCCTTGCTTGATGCCCCAATTTAAGGGCTTATTTTTTGTGAACTTGTGTACTTGTTCAAGCAGATTATGCTAAATCTATGCTTACTCTTGTCTAGTATTTATTCATGTTGCGTAATAGCTTTCATTCTTATACTTGATGTTACTTGCTCCCTTTTGGGCTGAGGCATTCTTTTCTTTTGAGTGCCCCAAGTTCAGGTTCAAGCCTGTAGCTGAGGCAAGCGGTAGAGCTGCGGTTAGTTGCAGTTGTCCGTTTCCTCCTCACTATTGTGAGGTAGTTGTTTCTTTGCTTTAGCTTTAGTTTTCCAGTGTTAGATTACGTGCTAGCTTATTGTTGTTACTGGCTGGTTATTTCTCATACTTGCTCTCTGGGAAGTTTTATGTTAGGTTGCATGAGTTATTTTATGTATAGCAAATGACATTCTTGCATAACATGTGATGCAGCACGCCCAGGGCTGACCCACCTTGGCTCGGCCAGAAGGAACACATTCCAGTCGCACTGCCGGGCTGCAGCCCAAGCACCCCAACCCATATTCGGCCCCACCACAGAGCCTATAGGTTGTTGAGGCCAGGGCTCGATCCCCCGA
Organism: Dactylorhiza incarnata; assembly: GCA_033032865.1. Taxonomy (NCBI): domain Eukaryota; kingdom Viridiplantae; phylum Streptophyta; class Magnoliopsida; order Asparagales; family Orchidaceae; genus Dactylorhiza; species Dactylorhiza incarnata. The sequence goes on from JAWHQI010000125.1 coordinate 6,873,102, forward strand.
CCTCCTTGATAAAGAGTCTTCAGGCAGACTCTCATCACCAGCTCAGTTGGTGATGAGAGTCTTCCTGAAGAATCTTTATCAAGGAGGTCGGGGGATCGAGCCCTGGCCTCAACAACCTATCGGCTCTGTGGTGGGGCCGGAGATAGGTTGGGGTGCTTGGGCTGCAGCCCGGCAGTGCGACTGGAACGTGTTCCTTCTGGACAAGCCAGGGTGGGTCGGCCCTGGGCGTGCTGCATCAAAAATGTGCACTTTTTTGATGCAGGACGTCGGGGCCCCGACCGCACCCCGTGGCATCACACCAGCTAGCGGACCACGGACAAGCACGCCTGCCAGAAGGACTGCAGTCCAGGCACCCCAACCCGTCTTCGCACCTGTTCTCACCGCGGCGGGTTATTGAGGCTGGGGCTCGATCCCCAGACCTCCTTGATTAGAACCACTCCTAACAGGCCTTATCACCAACTGACCTCCTTGATAAGAACCACTCCTGCAGGTCAGTTGGTCATATCTACACTTTATATTGATCCGGGTTGCTAACTCAACGGTAGAGTACTCAGCTTTTAAGTGCGACTATGATCTTTTACACATTTGGATGAAGGAATTCGTCTAGACTATTGGTAGAGTTTAGAATACAGCGACTGGTCCTGAAAGGTAATGAATGGAAAAAAAGCATGTCGTAAGAAAAAACATAAAAAACAATAATAGAATCATAGAAGAAAAAGAAGAAATTTCATACTCATAATGTAAAATCATAAATTGTTCTTTTTATAACAATATTAGAATTAAGTAAAGTATTTTATATGCGAGTATAGTGAATAAATGGATAGAGCCTTATGGCTCCAATTAGAGTAAGACAAAAAAGCAACGAGCTTATCTTCTTAATTTGAATGATTAACTAATCAAATTACTAATTAGACGTTAAAAATAGATTAGTACCTTATGTGGGAAAGGTTCTCTTGTTAATTATGAGTGGACCATTGATTCTTTTTTTTATTAATCCTAATTATTATTTATTATGAATTGGAGACGGATGTGTAGAAGAAATAGTATAGTGATAAAACAAGAATTTTTCCAAAATCAAAAGAGTTATTGGGTTGCAAAAATAAAAGATTTTTACCCCCTTTCCTTATTTTTCTTATCATTATTTTATTTATTTTATTGTTATTCTAGTTCTGTTAACAAATAAAAACTTATTGCATAGAAAGGAAAAGGAAAAAGATCTGTAGATTGGACCCTCTGTCTCCGGGGTATTTATTTTTTCTTAAATTTTTTACTTCTTATATTACCATTAAGTGATTTTCATCACAGTACAGTATATAAAAAAATATATATACAGTAAACTAATCAGATATTTTTGTAAAATAATTATTATTATCAAAGAATAAAGAAGAAAAATAAAATAAAAATATAAAGTATATAAAGTAACAGTATAGACAGTGCATATTATATCTAAATTCTATATAATTTATTAGTATAAGGTAGTATAAGATAAAAAAAATAGACTACATAAAATATACACATATGCCGTTCTGACCATATTGCACTATGTATCATTTCAGAACACAAGAAGTGCCTTCCTTTTTTTTGGTTTTTTGGTTATAGTAAAAATGTATGTAAATGACAGGATTACAAGGATATTTAGATTGAAAAAAGATACATTTCGGCAACAAAACTTCCTATATCCGCTACTCCTTCAGGAGTATATTTACTCACTTGCTCATGATCATAGCTTCAATAGTTTTATTTATTACGAACCTGTGGAAATTATTGGTTATGACAATAAATATAGTTTAGTACTTGTGAAACGTTTAATTACTCTAATATATCAACAGAAACCTTTTTTTTATTCGGTAAATGATTCTAACCAAAATCTATTTTGGGGGCATAAGAATTATTTTTCTTCTCATTTTTCTTCTCAAATATTATCAGAAGGTTTTGGAGTCATTCTGGAAATTACATTCTTGTCGCGATTAGTATCTTCCCTTGAAGAAAAAAAAACCAAAATATCAGAATTTAAGATCTATTCATTCAATCTTTCCTTTTTTAGAAGATAAATTCTCACATTTAAATTTTGTGTCAGATCTACTAATACCCCATCCCATCCATATGGAAATCTTAGTTCAAATCCTTCAATGCTGGATCAAAGATGTTTCTTCTTTGCATTTGTTGCGATTGATTTTCCACGAATATCATAATTTAAATAGTGTCATTACTTCAAAGAAAGACATTTACGTTTTTTCAAAAAGAAATCAATGATTTTTTTTGTTCTTACATAATTCTTATGTATATGAATGCGAATATATATTCCTGTTTCTTCGTAAACAGTCTTCTTACTTACGATCAACATCTTTTGAAGTCTTTCTTGAACGAACACATTTCTATGGAAAAATAGAATATTTTAGAGTAATGTATTGTAATTCTTTTCAGAGGATTCTATGGTTCCTCAAAGAACCTTTCATACATTATGTTCGATATCAAGGAAAAGCAATTCTGGCTTCAAAGGGAACTCTAATTCTGATGAAGAAATGGAAATTTCATCTTGTTCATTTTTGGCAATTTTATTTTCATTTTTGGTCTCAACCTTATAGAATCCATATAAAGAAATTACCCAACTATTCCTTATCTTTTCTGGGGTATTTTTTAAGTGTACTAAAAAAGACTTTGGTAATAAGAAATCAAATGCTGGAGAATTCATTTTTAATAAATACTCTGACTAAGAAATTAGATACCATAGCCCCAGTTATTTCTCTTATTGGAGCATTGTCAAAAGCTCAATTTTGTACTGTATTGGGCCATCCCATTAGTAAACCAATCTGGACCGATTTATCGGATTCTGATATTCTTTATCGATTTTGTTGGATATGTAGAAATATTTGTCGTTATCACAGTGGATCCTCAAAAAAATAGGTTTTGTATCGTATAAAGTATATACTTTGACTTTCGTGTGCTAGAACTTTGGCTCGAAACCTAAAAGTATAGTACGCACTTTTATACGAAGATTAGGTTCGGGATTCTTAGAAGAATTTTTTATGGAAGAAGAACAAGCTCTTTCTTTCATTTTCCTCCAAAAAATACCTTTCCTTTGCACGGTTTACGTAGAGAATGCATTTGGTATTTGGACATTAGCGGTATGAATGATCTGGTGGATCATTAATGATTGTTCATGAAAAAAGATTAATAAATTTGTATTCTCTTCTGAAATGCTCATATATCATTCTATATCATATATATCATCATATTCGTGGTGAAGTTCATTGAGTAGTCAAAATTATCAATGTAATTATTTTTTTCTTTTTGATATATACATAGGGAAAGTCGTGTGCAATGAAAACTGCAAGCACAGTTTGGGGAGGGACCTTTTTTCTATTGCAACAAGGAAAAATTTTCTACTCCATCCGACTAGTTCCGGGTTCGAGTCCCGGGCAACCCATCAATCCATAACAAAGTGAAAAAAAAATCTATATATATATATTCTTTTTTTTATTGGTTGACATTAGCATATAAGACATGTTATACTGTGAAATAACAAGCCTTTCATTAACTATCTCATCTTTAGTTATAGTTAATGCGTGTGCTTGGGAGTCCTTGAAAATAGAATAAACCAAGATCTTACCATGAATGCAATTTTAGAGAGACGCGAAAGTACAAGCCTATGGGGTCGCTTCTGCAACTGGATTACCAGTACTGAAAACCGTCTTTACATTGGATGGTTTGGTGTTTTGATGATCCCTACTTTATTTACCGCAACTTCTGTATTTATCATTGCCTTCATTGCTGCCCCTCCAGTTGATATTGATGGTATTCGTGAACCTGTTTCTGGGTCTCTACTTCATGGAAACAATATTATCTATGGTGCCATTATTCCTACTTCCGCAGCTATAGGTTTGCATTTTTACCCAATATGGGAAGCGGCATCTGTTGATGAGTGGTTATACAATGGCGGTCCTTATGAACTGATTGTTCTACAGTTTTTACTTAGTGTAGCTTGTTACATGGGTCGTGAGTGGGAACTTAGTTTCCGTCTGGGTATGCGTCCTTGGATTGTTGTTGCATATTCAGCTCCTGTCGCTGCTACTATAGCTGTTTTCTTGATCTACCCTATTGGTCAAGGAAGTTTTTCTGATGGTATGCCTTTAGGAATATCTGGTACTTTCAATTTCATGATTGTATTCCAGGCAGAACACAACATTCTTATGCACCCATTTCACATGTTAGGCGTAGCTGGTGTATTCGGCGGCTCTCTATTCAGTGTTATGCATGGTTCTTTGGTAACTTCTAGTTTAATCAGGGAAACCACTGAAAACGAGTCTGCTAATGAAGGTTACAGATTCGGTCAACTGGGCATGCAAATTCTCCACTTATTCAGTCAACTGATTCTTATCAAGGAGGTCAGTTGGTGATAAGGCCTGTCAGGAGTGGTTCTTATCAAGGAGGTCTGGGGATCGAGCCCCAGCCTCAACAACCCGCCGCGCTGAGAATAGGTGTGGAGACGGGTTGGTGTGCCTGGACTACAGTCCTTCTGGCAGGCGTGCTTGGCCGTGGTCCACCGGTAATCTCATTTGGAGACATAAATTTTGATTTCATTTTCGTTGTTATTGAATCTCTTGTAATTTTGGATTGGGAAGATCCGTCGCGGGAGCAAAACTCGGCCTAGCCTTGACTTGTTCTCTAAGATTGGCACAATTAGTGCTAACAAGGGAATTAATCTCAACTAAAATTTTGACCACTACTAATCGTTTGCCACCGCTCCGAAATAAATTAATTGCTGCATTTGAAACGGCTCAAGTTGAAATAATAGGTGCTTATGTAGGTGCGGTGAGTTGTGTGCTTGTTGGAGAGGTGGTTCTTAAGGACGTTGTATCGAGTCTGGCTTACGGTGAGTTGTGTGCTTGTTGGAGAGGTAGGTCCTAGGGACGTTGTATCGAGTCCAGCTTAATTTTATCATTCGGATTTGGGAGCCAACCGATCCCTTTTCGTTCGCTTTCGGTCGGAGCCCTCCTATGTTGTTTTTAATTTCTGTGATGATGGTTTTCTGTTAGCATAGCCGAACGCGTGTCGCTACATCAACATGATTTTATGTAAATGTCACATACTTTGAAGATCATAGAAAAATCCTTCTTTACTTATACTAAATCTAGAGGTGTGCATATCATTGCTGGGATGTTCGATCTTCATGCTCATGTAGGATAAAATGAAACTATCTTTCCGCTGCGTAAGTATAGATTTCTACTAGTAGACTAGTTGATCCACTGGACCGAGGGACACGGTCTTAAGCTAAAAAATTTAAATTCCCTATTTAACTCAAGCAGATTTATGTCTTTTTATAAATTTTTGCGAGTAATGTCTGCGTGAGCATCTGTAGCGGTCCCCTGCAGGACGTGACATCATAACACGTATTTTCCCCTTGCTCTGATAATATTTATTAAATTCGTGGTAAAATGCGGGTTGTGACACTGTATGTTTATGTGCTCGCTTTCAAGCCAATCCAAAAGAATCTCATTTAAAAATGGTAAAACATATTTTTAGATTTCCATTAGGGTCATCTAGATTAGGATTATGGTACCCGCACAATGATTCATTCACACTACATGACAATTCTGATTCAGACTACGCTGGATGTTCACTAGATCGATAAAGCACTAGCCGTACTTGTCACTTTTTAGGACCCTCATTAGTTGCATGGTCTAGTAGGAAACAATCTTTGGTTGCACTCTCCACCACGGAGGTTGAATACATCGCTCTTGGGAGTTGTTGTGCACAAGCCTTTTGGATGAGCTAAAATCTAGAGGATTTTGGTTTTCATCTCAAAAACATTGATATCAAATGTGAAAACAAAAGTGCCATAGATCTTACAAATAATCGCGTACACCACTCTAGATCCAAATGCATAAATGTTCGTCATCATTTCATTAGAGATCACATTAAGAAAGAACGTGCAAAAGAAAGTTTCATTGGTACGGACTCCCAACTGGCTGACATATTCAGTAAACCTCTTCCTGATGCAAGATTTCGATTACTTCGACTTGAATTAGGTATCCTAGATTTTTTGGTTAATCCATATTCATAAATGAAATCTTTTAATGCAATTTTCACCTATCTAAACATCTCCAAATCTTCTGAATTTTTTGCATGAAACTATTTTTTGGATACTCAATCAATATCAAGAATCGGTTTTTTTCAAAATCATGAAATTTAGTGTACTATTTGCTGCGCTAGCGCTAGCACTGGCCCTAGCGCTAGCGCCGGCGCTAGCGCACCTGTCTGATTTTTTGTATTTTTAAAATTTCAAAAATTCACTAAAAATATACTCTTTTATATGTACTACTTATATTTGCATTTCTGCAATTACTTAATTTTTGAAAAATTAAAATAAAAAATTACAAAAGCCAAATTATAAAAAATATTTGTTTTCTCTTCCTTTCTTTGTTTAATTTCTATTTCAATATGCAAAAATCAAATAAAAAATATAAAACAATGGATTATCAAAAATTATTTTTTGAACTTAACTTTTCTATTTACATGTATCTTGCGAAAGGGAGATTTGGGATGTCACCCCATCACATCTCATAGTACCGGTGCGAACCCCTCACAGTGTTGACCTCGGGAAGTCCAAGATTAATTTTAAGAGTTCAAACTTTAAGTCAAAATTATTTTTCAAAATACAAAAAAACTGCAAGGACTTTATTGTGAATATCGAGCATGGTTTAATTTATCATTTAGACATTCTACAATGTTGCAATTCATCTTTTCAAACTACTTTGAACATTGCTCTTATAATGCTTTGATATATCTACTCACATGTGCATCAATTGTATTGTAAAAGTTGCGTAGAACCAAGCTTAGCATGCCTCAAAGTATAATTAAATGTTTTATGGTTGATAATGATTTTTATTCACTCACTTATTTTGGCAAAGTTTACATACGCTTTTAATCTAAGAATGTTGGCTTGTGTATTGAAATTGTACAATGGATTAAAATGGCACAAGTATCTTACCTACACCACTTTTATTTGCACTCTTATCATTAAAAAAGTGGTCATGCTTTCAAAATTTCATTGGTTTGCAAAACAAGTGTATTCATAGAATTTTGTACAAAAAAAAAATCAAGAAATAAATTGACAAAGATAACTCCACCAAACACAACTTGAACCTCCTGATAAGTCTTAATGAGCATTGTGAGGTTGAGCACCTTGGAAAGAATAGTAAAGTATCTTGTGCAAACCATAAGCTTTTTCTTTACATAACTTATTCTTTTCTATGTGCATTGAAGTGTGTGGAAGTAAAATTATTTGTGTTTTTTTGTGCACTTTACATATGTCGTGTATTTTTGATTAAATCAATTGTTCACTCTCTTCAAAATACACTTTTGTGCACATCATTATCTTCCATAACACTTCTTCTCATGAGTATTGGATCTTATTGCTAATTCTATACTCTCTATATATTTAAAATGCACTAGATAATATAGCATGCTATCTACAATGTTTGGTATGTCTTGAATTTGTGAATTGAAATAACATTGTAGTAGTCTCTTTGTGATATCTTTTTTCATGCGTGGTTACTTTATGGTAACCTTTAAAGATTTTAAATGAATAATAATTTAAAAAACATCTTACTTTTTTGGAACCTAAACTCATATTTTCTTCTTATGAATCATCATGACTACAAAAAGATGTTTCTTGTATTTCTGTAAGTCTTCCACATCATTACCATATACTCTTTTATCTTGCACTTTCATGCTTATTTAAAGTCTTCTTTTTGTGTGCATCTTCACTTGAATCTTAAAATTCCTTTCCTTCAACAAGTGATAGACTTGCTTGGTAAAATCTATATTGGTTGTTCTAACAGGCATATCATTTGTATGCTAAAAACTCTGATTTATCTCTATGAAAATTTTATGCTCAAAACTCCTTATCATTTCATTTCCTCTAAAAGCTCGATCATGCCATATTTTTTTTATCAAAAATCCCTTTTTATGTCTCTTGCTTCCTTACCCACTTTTGCTAATAACAAAAGGGGGAGATTTAACATGATAAATAATAATCGCTATCAATTTGAAAAACTAACATGATTAAGTCTTAAGATGATAGCTTACATATAAGGGGAGCATTCACACAGGGGGAGCATGCATTTAGGGGGAGCAATTCTAAATACTAAAAATGACAATAATCCTAAGTCATCACTCTCTCACACACACACAAGTAGGTTTCATCATGCTTATATATTAATGCTCTGATTTATCATTAATGGATTTGTTATTTTCAAAAGGGGGAGTTTGTTGGAACATGGTATTCCGCATCTTCTAGGTTTGAGAATAACAAATCCTATGTGTATTTGATCTTGTGTGTCTAAGTGTGCAGGAAACAAAGCCATATGACTTAAGGATAACATATGAAGGTTGCCCCCAAATTTGAAGCCAGAATTCTAACATGTCCACTAGCGCCGACAGTAGCACCTAGCGCAGGCGCTAGCTATGATTAGAGCAATTTTGGGAGCTATTTTAGAAGGCGCTAGCGCCAGGCGCTAGCGAATAGTGCAGGTGATATCTCGGAGCACTTGAGCAATGTCGGGAGGCTTCCCTGGGATTGATGATACACACGCGGAGAATGTTTTCTAATCCAGGATAGTGCAGACGATTGCGCTAGCGCAGGCGCTAACTCCAAGGCTATAAAAAGGACTCCTCTCGTTTTCAACACACATATTTGAGAGAGTTCTAGAGCCTTATACTACCGAGAGTTGATCTCCCACCCAAAGTTCGGTGAGTTTCTAAAGGAGGATTTCCTTACGCCTGATCCGAACGACGATCACTTCAACAATGCTTATTCTACAACCATCTTCCATCTCCAACTTCAGAAGTTCTTCAAGAGGGAGTTTTGATATTATTGTTGCTTATTTCACATCTTTATTCTTGTAATTGTGTAGATAATTTGCCTCATGTTGGCGACAAGGTCTGGATAGGACTTAGGGAGGAATTCGCCTCGTGTTGGCGACTAGGTTTAGGGTGTAGATCTAGGGGGTGCTCAATACCGTATCCGAGGGAGGATTGGCTAGAGCAGCTTGAAGACGTATCTGGGAAGGATAGGCTAAAGCCACTGGTTCGTGGGGATACGAGTCAAGATAGAAAATGAAAATGACTTTTATTATTCGCCTTCGATTTCTAGCATTATAAGAAGTCAAGTTTTGTAATCCTACTTTTCATACTAATAAAATAATGTCTCTATTTTTGTCTCTCTTAAATTGTCTTTGTTTTGCACTATTTTGATCTCCTAATATTTCAAGCATTTCAAAATAACATAAAATTTTTTAAACCCTTATTCACCCCCCCCCCCCCCTCTAAGGGCGCCTACCAATCCAACAAAGACAGCTGGCTTAACAACCTTGGGTGAACCTCACAAGTGTGAGTATGTAGTGGGGATGGTCTCACCACTTTTTGGTTCACCTTCTTGGGAACAGGTTTGGTAGGAACTGCCTTTCCCTTGCTTTTGAGTGTTGTTGCTACAGGTACATGGACAAAGGGACCTCGATTTTTCATCTGATTCTCTTCATGGGGTGCTTTAAAAGCACTCAGCCCAAAGCCTGCTCATCTACTTGTGATAGAGGGCTTACTGCCACTTGTTGAGCAAGCATTGTTCAGAAGACCATATGAAGATTCCTGGTCAAAAGGATTTGATGCCAACATCACCTTCTTAAAAGAAGGTTGAGCTTCAAAAGCTTTATCCTTGATTGTCTCCTTTTTGAAACCAACACCATCTCTGAATGGTGTAGAGAAATTGTCAATGATAGGAAGGACAGTCTTGGGATTTGAAAATCTGGCTACAATTATCTTTTCAGCCATCAACATTTCCTCAAGGTCCTTGATAACCTTGTTCTTCTAAGCCAATTCAACATTTTTGAGCTTTGTGGTTTCCTTGAATCTATCCACCTCTTTGATCATAGCAGTCAGCTTCTCAGCTGTCTTCTGGAGCTCAGAATGGGTAGTTCTCAAGGAATCTAACTCCTTGGTCTGAACTTTATAGAGTTTCTTGTTATTCTTGAAAGCTTTCCACAAAGCTTCATATTGCTGCATTAATTCAGATTCTACCTCATGTGAGGTTCTTGAGGATGCTTGTTGGTAGCAGACTCACCTTCATCATCATGCAAGGAATCTGCCACTGATTCAGAATCAGAGGCAGATATGGGACCTCTAATTAGTACCTTCCTAGGAGAGATGTTGTCATCCTGGATTTCTTTATATATGGCCATAAGGCCAATTAGAGCTTGCTCCTCAGTTTCTGAAGAGCTTGAATCAGAATCACTGAGGGTTCTAATTTTCTTTGTTGTGAATCCTTTTTTTGATTTCTTTTTGTCCCATGATCTTCTTTTGCCTTTGTAATTCTTTGATTCCCTCATCTTGAAGAGGCAATCAGCAATTATGTGACCTGTCTTGTTACAAGAGTAGCAAACTGTGAAGGAGAGGCAAAAGAGGTAGACTGGAGCTCGAAAAATCAGCGGTGACGGCGCTGGTATGACCTAAAATCGCAAAGCAGGCTACATATAGGCATCAGAATAAAACAGCGCGCACGATCAGTGGCGCACGACTAGTGGTCGTGCACGAAGAAATGCCATTGATCGTACGCGGACAACCTATATGAGATTATGGAATGCCAAAATAGCGCACGGGCAGTGTCGCATGGTCAGTGGTCGTTCGAGAAGGAATCCAGTGATCGTGCAAACCGCTCGAGTGAAAAATGGAGGAATGCGCACGACTAGTGGTCATGTGCCTGATCGTGCGCTAACAAAAATGCACGACCAGTGGCCATTTAGGCTAATAATGCCCAAACCAACTCCGAGCGTCCACACAACCCCTATACCTACAGGAAAACATTCAGGACTACTGACAGAAGAAAAATAATATCCAATCCAAACATTCGCAAAGATCTATATAACTATAAAAATGAGGTGAATACAAGGGTAGGATAGAACCACACCAAAACGTGCTTAAATGTACACTTTGTGTACGTAAATGATATTGCGTAAATAGAAAAGATTATGATTCAAAAGTGAAGTGCAAGTGCGTGAAAACTAGCCCAGATGAGTCTGAAAAACCCTATATAAATCAGACTCATCACACCCCCAAACTTAACCATTTGCTCGTTCCGAGCAAATCATCGCTTATGCGGATGAGAAAAAGGACTAGCTGGCTTAGCAATTGCAAATGCGGAGTTCCATGCGAAGTCGCATGCTCGCGTGCGTAGAAATACATTAGAAGAAATTTTTAGTCATGCACAATAGTTTATATTTTCTATAAGCATATCTATATATTATTACTACTTAAAATATGAATCACGGTGAATCATCTGGTCACGCGTCAGAAGAAAGTAAACCGATCACTAAGGTGAGCATTGCTAAAGATCGGGGCTAAGGACAACCTCCAAAGAAATCCATCAATGTCGGTGACCATAAGCTTGCCCATTCGCACTCTCTCCATGACACTGTTTTGATTCACTGCACAAATCAGTAGGACTTTAGGTTTAAGACAGGGCTTGGGTTTAGGCGAGGTATACAATGATAAAAACGATGGCTCAAGCACTAAACCAAAATGAGCTAGCACAAAATAAACTATCCATGCACCACGACGCACTCGAGTGCACCACACCCCCAAACTTGGATTTTGCAACATGGGTGCACCGTCTACTCCTAACACAAATATTTACAAAAAATTTCAATTTGAACTTTTTAATAACAATATTTTCTTTTTCAGCAAATTTTCCAATAAACACACCCACAAACTCCACTAAAAAAGTCACCACATCAACACCCCAATAACAAAAATAAAAAAAAAGACTAAAGCTCAGATTTGGGTGTGCGACTAGGATCAACTTTTAAGCTTTGGTGAGATAAAGGTGGACCTGAATTAAGAGGAAGGGTTTGTAAGACCCCAAATGGCATGTGCACTCAAAATACCAAAAATGAACATGAGCTGAATCAGGGAGCTAGCGCCAGGCGCTAGTGCTAGCGCCGGCGGTAGTGCCTCTCAGCGGTACCGACTCAGGGCTAGCGTCAGGCGCTATCCACTAGCACCGGCGGTAGCGCTAAATCTTAAATACCCTCAAACCCGACTTTTCAGCCATTTTTCTCTGAAATCCTTTGAAGTCCTGAGGGCAGAGAGCTGGGAGAAAGGAAGGAGAGCCGTTGGAGTCGAGCTTTCATCGTGCTAGGAGGGAGGTTATTGAAGAATCGTCTGCGTGCGTGTCCAGCCATCTCCCTCTCAATTCTATGGCACCAAAACAGCCTACAAGGGTAACGAATCTCCTCCCTAATCCTTGGACATGTACGTCCTTTGATTTGCATGTATTTCGGGAGACTTCTACTAATTAGTGGATTGGATCTTCCGGTGGGATGAAGGTATTCCCCCACAAATTGCATATAGAGTCCGGAACGGTAGTACGGGCATAGGCATGCTGTGTGAAGCCCATCTGGACAAGTCGAGCCGGATTGGTGATGTTTTATTGCGTGTAGCGTGCCGGAGAAAATTCGTGTACATGCTGTGATTCGGGTCACGTGACTATTGTTGTACAGAAAATAGGACCTGGAGGTGTTTCCCAGGCTGTACCCGAAATTTGATGGCAGAACTGAGTTCTGTCACTAGCGCCGGGCGCTAGCGTTAGCGCCGGCGGTAGCTCCAGGTGAGCTACCAGTGTTGATGTTTGGAGGTGTATTCCCAGAGGTAGCAGGGTTGAGTTCTGTTACTAGTGCCGGGCAGAACTAGGTTCTGTTGCTAGCGTCGGGCGCTAGCGTTAGCGCCGGCGGTAGCGCCCAGCACACAGACAGTGTGTTTCAGTGCTACCTACATTCCTGGAGGCTGGATGCGTAGCAAAAAAAGTTGTGGAACTTGCAAAACCCAGCTTTAAGAGATGGGTATTAGGTGACGCTTACCTGTATCGTGCATAGTGGAATCGTGGTATTTGAGCAACGGGCCTAGCTGATCCGAACCAGAGTGTGCACCAATTCTGGTCACCGGAGTGTGCACGGGCTTTTGAGGAATTGAAGAGGCGTTTGACCACAACACCAATTCTGTGTTTGCCATAAGGTGCAGAGGGTTATGAAATTTATAGTGATGCGTCAGGGAGCGGCTTGGGTTGCGTACTTCTTCAGCATGGTCAAGTAATAGCTTATGGCGCTCGACAGTTGAAAGTGCATGAGCGGAACTATCCGGTCCACGATTTGGAGTTGGCGGCCGTGATCTTCGCTCTGAAGTTGTGGCGGTACTATTTATATGGTGTGAAGGTTGACATCTTTACAGACCATAAGATCCTTAAGTATCTGCTAAATCAGAAGGAACTTAACATGCGACAACGAAGGTGGATGGAGTTCCTGGGGGACTACACTTTTGATATACATTATACTCCCGGCAAGGGGAATGTCGTCGCAGATGCATTGAGCAGGAGGACTTTTTCACAGGCCAACTGGATTCAGATGTATGATCCACGTCTGATCAGGGACTTGGAAGCCTTGGATATCTCCTGTGTGGAGCGGAGTTCTAGTACGAGTGCATGCTTGAACTGGACGGAGGTGCAGTATGACCTCGCCGACAAAATACGACAGGCCTTGGAGCTTGATTCGAGCATGCAACGCTATTTAGCAGTGTCTGGGGATGGGACTGCTGCAGAGTTTGTAGTAGACGACGGTCTGATGTGGAAAGGCGGTCGGTTGTGCGTCCCAAATGTGGGTAAGTTGCGGGAGGAATTGATGTACAAAGCACACTTTACCAAGTACTCAATTCACCCAGGGAGCACAATGATGTACCAAGACATGAAAAAGCTGTTTTGGTGGCCAGGATTGAAGAAAGACATCGCCTTATACATGGCAAAATGCAAAACTTGCGCACTGGTGAAGGCAGAATATCAGAAACCTGGAGGTTTCCTGAAGTCGTTACCTATACCGGAATGGAAATTTGATGACATTTCGATGGATTTCATGCACGGTTTGCCGAGATCGCAGAGTGGGAATGATGCCGTTTGGGTGATCGTGGATCGCTTTACGAAGGTAGCCCACTTTATTCCAAACCGGAAGGACGATTCAGTTAAAAAATTGGCAAAACTTTATGTCGATAGCATTGTCCGATTGCACAGTGTGCCCCGCAGCATCGTCAGTGACCGAGATGGGCGCTTTACTTCTAAGGATTGGAGGCTAATCCACCAGTTGTTAGGTACAAAGTTGAAGTTTAGCACTGCCTTCCACCCTCACACGGATGGACAGACTGAACGTACGAACAGAACTCTGGAGGATATGCTCCGAATGTGCGTCCTGGACTTCGGTAAAAAGTGGGAAGATCATCTCTACATGATCGAATTCGCTTACAATAACAGCTATCAGGCAAGTATAAATATGGCACCCTTCGAGGCCCTCTATGGTAGAGCTTGCCGCACTCCCTTATCTTGGGCGGAGACAGGTGAAACGAAGCTGTTTAAGCGAAAGGAAGTCGAAGAGGCAAATTCGGCTATTCAAACAATTCGTGAGAGATTGTTAATTGTGCAAGATAGGTAGGCGAAATACTACAATGCCAAGCACAGAAACGTCGAGTTCGCCGTGGGTGACTGGGTTTATCTCAAGATCAAACCTTTCAAGGGTGTGTCCCGGATTCGGCGCTTGAAAAAGTTGAGTCCAAGATACCTTGGACCGTTTGAGATACTGGAACGTGTTGGCGAAGCTGCCTATCGGCTCGCTCTTTCGACAGAGTTGAGTGGTCTGCACGATGTGTTCCACATATCAGTATTGAGAAAAGCTGTACCAGAGCCTAGACAAGTGCTTGTGGCTAATCAGGTGCCGGTCGATGATAGGCTGAAGACGCTGGTCACACCTATTTGCATCGAAGACACTGATATCAAACAGCTGCGGAATAAATTGATCAAGATGGTCAAAGTCCGCTGGAACAACTGCGGTCGTGAGGAGCTTTCTTGGGAGCGCGAACAAACTATGTGTGAGGAGTTCCCCGAGCTGTTCCGTTAAGGTACAAGTCGTATTTTATGTCTTTTTGAGTATTTGCACTACTAGAATTTCGGGACGAAATTCTTTTAAGTGGGGGAGAATTGTAAGACCCCAAATGGCATGTGCACTAAAAATACCAAAAATGAACATGAGCTGAAATCAGGGAGCTAGCGCCAGGCGCTAGTGCTAGCGCCGGCGGTAGTGCCTCTCATCGGTACTGACTCAGGGCTAGCGCCAGGCGCTAGCCATTAGCGCCGGCGGTAGCGCTAAATCTTAAATACCCTCAAAACCGACTTTTCCGCCATTTTTCTCTGAAATCCTTTGAATTTCTGAGGGCAGAGAGCTGGGAGAAAGGAAGGAGAGCCGTTGGAGTCGAGCTTTCATCGTGCCAGGAGGGAGGTTAGTGAAGAAGCGTCTGCGTGCGTGTACCACCGCGGATTCCAGCCATCTCCCTCTCAATTCTATGGCACCAAAACGGCCTACAATGGTAACGAATCTCCTCCCTAATCCTTGGACATGTACGTCCTTTGATTTGCATGTATTTCGGGAGACTTCTACTAATTAGTGGATTGGATCTTCCGGTGGGATGAAGGTATTCCCCCACAAATTGCATATAGAGTCCGGAACGGTAGTACGGGCATAGGCATGCTGTGTGAAGCCCATCTGGACAAGTCGAGCCGGATTGGTGATGTATTATTGCGTGTAGCGTGCCAGAGAAAATAGGACCTGGAGGTGTTTCCCAGGCTGTACCCAAAATTTGGTGGCAGAACTGAGTTCTTTCACTAGCGCCGGGCGCTAGCGTTAGCGCCGGCGGTAGCTCCAGGTGAGCTACCAGTGTTGATGTCTGGAGGTGTATTCCCAGAGGTAGCAGGGTTGAGTTCTGTTACCAGTGCCGGGCAGAACTAGGTTCTGTTGCTAGCGCCGGGCGCTAGCGTTAGCGCCGGTGGTAGCGCCCAACACACAGACAGTGTGTTTCAGTGCTACCTACATTCCTGGAGGCTGGATGCGTAGCAGAAAAAGTTGTGGAACTTGCAAAACCCAGCTTTAAGAGTTGGGTATTACGTGACGCTTACCCGTATCGTGCATAGTGGAATCGCGGTATTTGAGCAACGGGCCTAGCTGATCTGAACCCTCCCATAGTGGTGGTGAAGAGGTCGCCCCTCGGTGCACCGGGTTATGGATGAGTGCTGGTACTTCGTGTATACGGACTAGCTCAAATTGCTTGTCTAAGTTGAAATAAGACTTAGCGTGAGGGCGTAACTCGGGGAGTATGCCAAAGTGTGCCTTGAGAGCACGAAGCGGGTGGCTTGGTTTGCCTCCGTTGGTGTTGTTTGCGGATATATATATATATATATATATTTGTGCTGCTGACTCTTACTTGCAGGGAAGGAGCACCGCCGCCCCGAGTGTGGGGCGGGGTCGTTATAAATCTTGGTCAGTAAAAGCTGACCGGTTGCTTGTTTTCCCACCAATTGGTGGATTTGCTTATACAGGTCCCGGTGAGACTAGCGGGAGATAGCGGGCTGAAGCCCGTGCTGCTGTGCTGTGCTGGCCCTTGAAGGCCAAAGCTTTTGTTCACTTTTGTTCATGTGTGGCCGACCTGCGTGCCGATGTCTGGAAGCCACCTTTTTGATGTAAACAAACTCATGTAAATAACTTGTTTATGTATGTCATTCCTATTAGAGCTGTGGACATGTTATAACTGGTTTTAAGTAAATGAATTATATGCTTCCGTTATGCGACTCTGATGCTGAGATAGTTATCTTTTGTAACTGTTTAATGCTAATTTTAGTAACGCGCTCTTCTGTTCGTTTCATATGGCGTGGGGTCCCGGTCGGACCTACTGTTATATGCTATGTAACAGGGAGGGTGTTACAGGGTTAGGCACAAAGGGGCTAGCGAGGGCAGATGATGGGAATGGAACACAAGCTCAACCGGACCAAAATGATGGCCTACATAACGCTCACGCATTGAACTAACTTGTACCAATGCTTTAAGAGTCGCTTGGGGCAAGTTCTTAGCCACCGAGAAAGATAATCCTCCCTCCCCACTCGAGCAATACGAAACTAGCAAACGTCTACAGACATACCTACGCTACCATCAGATTCACACCGGATTCACCAAATTTTTTGAGTAGCATAAACAATATTTACGCAATTAAAAAAGTTTACAACTATAAACATAAAGAAAAATTAATTCTACACAAATTTCTATGTGAGACACAAGCACTCGACTAGAAACACCACAAGAGTCGACATTTTACTCCATCTCACAATCTTAAGCCAGCACAATAATTTCCCCAAGTCACACAAAAGAAAAAATTCAACTCGCAACGCGCTATTGGTTAAGCATGCTCTCAAGTGTCTGTTGTGGTGTGCATAGAAAATGAATAATACAACATAAATATAAGATTCTAGCATGCTATGCAATAGTGTACATGAGTGGGTACATAAGGCGACTCTCCCCCAAACTTAAACTAAATAATCCAATACAATATATGACTATGAAATTCAAAATAAAGCTAGGGGAAGAGAGTACCCAATGCTCAGCGAGTAAGCATACCAGAAGACGCTTGTAAACCAATACAAAGCCACCGCATCCTCCATCAGAAAGAGTACCTGCAGGGGTGAGCTCCTCCAAAATAAAAGGAAATAGACAAAAAAATACAACTAACTAAACAAACTAGATAAAATAAAAATGCAAGAAAAAGTAAGATAACTACTGGGGTTATTGTCCTCCCAGCACGACTTATTCATAACTTTATGAGTTCTAGCTGATGGGAGAATGGAAAGAGAAATGGACAGGAAACTGCTCTAATATCTGTAATATCTGTGTCGGTAATGGGTACCGATACGGTGATAAAACAGTTACTCCTCTACCTAGATAAAAATACCTGTTCTTCACAAGTAGAGGAAGCAGAAAGATAGAAGTGGACGAAGAGTCCTCCTCACTGCTTTCACCAAAATGAATGTCCTTGCCAAACAAGGTGTTGTCTTCAGGGAGGCAGAAGGGGTAAAAGACAATGAATGAGGCTTCCACTGTGGAGGAGGGATCAACCTCCTCACTTAAGAGGATACTCTCATCTTTGACTTGAGCAACATGCTCCAAGTCCTCCTGACATTCCCGTGAAAATGTATCTAGCACAGGCTCAAACAAGGAAGGGGGGGTTATGAAATAAAAGAGAATAATGACATAAATAATCAAAAATCAGGGGAGTAGTCCCGGTCTCACTCCAACTAGGTTGAGGTAGTAACATGATGTCAGCATTATTGATAGTGTTGCAAGGCTCGGCGGGATCAATGGTGGCCTTGCCCATGATTTGGACTTCCTCCACCGGTGTTGAGGAAAAATTCTCTTCACCTTGAAGGTTGTCCTCCTCCATAGGAACAGGCATAACACATAAATCACCTGCCTCATCCTGCGACGCATCATAAATAATGTCTTCAGAGACAAATGTAGTAGTATGCACAACAGGGGGAGGAATAGCGCTTGGATAAAAGTCAAGAGCCAATTCATCACAAAGAATCGAATCCACACACGGTGATACATGCACAGGGCAGATGGGCCCAGCCTTGTCAGAGCCCAGATAAGCCACACATCTGATAACTGTGTCCATATCATTCCCTTCAAAACATGAAGGTGGCATAGACATATAACCTGATGTTGAAGGTATGCCACTCGAGGTAGGAGTTGGGATGATCCGGATATCTGGCTCATCATCCTTGTCCAATTGGCGAAGATACTCGGCATAGTCCTTCAGGGCGTGATCAATGCTTTGACAAAACAAGCACCATTTTATATTACTCCTTGGTCCTTGCGGGGCCGGAGAGGAATATAAAAATGGTAAATGCGGCGAGGACGAGTGGCCATAAGTGATGTAGGCCCGACCACATCGATCTTACACGGACAACGAAACAATGACTCTCCTTACGTTCTACGCCCTCTTTTCCACACGCTAACGAAACGCAGCAGTCACAAATTATTTTATTTATCTTTCACGCTAGCGTATGGGTAGCCACACCGCACTTGGTTCAGAAAATGACTATAGGTCAAAATTCGCTCCGGCTAAAAGGAATAATATTGATTCCGACTGGATCCTCAAGAAATGATCGCCTTCCTTCGAAATCCACGGGAAGCGCACCAAAGATGAAGAACACGTCCATCTTCCCCGCTTCACGACGTAGAAGATCACCCAAGCCTTTCCTCTTGCATGAGAATTTTGGAGCCTTGGATGAAGGGAGAGATAGAGAGATGAAAGGTTGTGGAGGAATAGTGTGGAGGAGAGAATATGGAGGAGGGAGAGGGGAGAGAAGGGGGCGGCTGAACCTTGAAGCAAGGAGAAACCCTCCTTAGGGGCGGCGACAATGAGAGATGAAGAGGGAGAGAGAAATTATGTTTTGGGGGGAAAAATAATAGTTTTCAATTCATCAAAATCTAATAACATAGGTAGAGTTTTTGGCCTTATATAAGCGTACATCCAAAAGTTTAATAGCAGCCCAAAACAGTGGCTAAACGCACACCATAAATTAAAAATGACAGAAATAAATAATTAAATGCAACCACATAAATAGATAATTGCAGACCATAAATTTGCAAAATAAACTAAATTAACTTCTTGTGCGTGGGCGGAGATTGTAGTCGTGACCGCTACGGTGCCGCAAGTCCTTGGCCGGCGGTTCAACATCATCATCAAGTGCGCCATGGATGTCATCTTCATCACCAAGTTGGCCGTCGTGGAGGCCGTCGCCATCAATCCTCCCCCGCTCAAAAGGACTCATCACCGATGAGTGTGCGGGTAAGTAGCTGCGTAGAAGATCCGCGTCCAGAAGATCCACCTCCGAGGAGGGGAGCCAAGAGTCATCTAAAGCCGGGCGACCTCGCCACCGGATCAAAAACTTGTGAATGTCACCGTCGGGAGTGGAAAACACTACATCCTGCAAAATCCTGTCAGGCAAGAAATCGGTCCGGGGGAACCTTGGAAAGGCGTTAGGCAAAGAAGAAAAACATGTTTTATCACCAGTAGGCAACATACCTCCCGTAGAATCCGAAGGAGAGAGCGATCCAGAAACAATCTCACCCCTACCCCATTAGAAGATGTAGTGGAAATATTAAACAGAGAGATAGACAGTTCAGGCGGTGGAGAGACATAAAGTGTTAAATCCGAAACATTTAAAATAGGGTAAATTCCCCAATCAGAGGGTAACTTCAATAGATATGCATTTTTGCCTAGCTTCTTTAAAACCCGAAAAGGACCGGCTCTCCTATTCGCCAATTTCTTTACGGTGCCCAACGGCATCCGTTCCGGGATTAGACGAACCATTACCAAATCACCAATATTCAAGGGGACTGCTCGCTTATGTCGTTAGCATTCGATTGATAAATAGAAAATTGCTTAGCTAACATCTCGTTAATGTACTTATGGAGTGTGAACATGCGAGGCGAAGTCCTGTGCAAATTGACTGGATTTAAAAGATGGTGGTAGCAGAACCAAGTCAAGAGTCACGAGCGCCTTATATCCATGTACGATCTCATTTGGAGATAATCCAGTGGACCTATTCTTATAATTATTATAAGCTAGTTGAGCATGAGGAAGAATAAGGTCCCACGTACCTTTATGATCACCCACGAGGCAACGAAGTAAACCACCCAAGCTTCGGTTAACCACTTCCGTTTGCCCATCCGTTTGGGGATGATAGGCCGACGAAAACATAAGTCTAGTTGCCAAAAGCTTCCAAAGTGTTTTCCAGAAATAGCTAGTAAATTTAACGTCCTTATCAGTCACTATCATTTTGGGGATGCCCCGAAGAGCCACGACCTCCTTGAAATACAGTTTAGCAACATGTGATGCATCGTTGGTGTTATTGCATGCGATAAAGTAGGCCATTTTGGAAAATCTATCCACTATGACCAGAATGGAATCGTGTCGCCTAAATGTTAGGGGTAGGTCCAATATGAAGTCCATGCTAACGTCCTCCCATGGGACAGACGAAATCGGCAGTGGTGAGTACAGACCCGCATTGGTCTTGTTACCTTTCGCAAATTGACATACACGGCAACTCCCAACGATTTTATTGACCATTGGTTTGAGGCCTAGCCAAAAGAATTTGTCCTCGACTAGTGTGATAGTTTTATCCCGACCGAAATGTCCACCTAACCCTCCACTATGTAACTCCCATATAATGAAATGGCGTAGCGAGGAATGAGGAATACATAATTGCGTATGCTTAAATAAATAACCGTCACAGATGTAGTATGCAGAGATAGTAGAAGGGGAATTGTCCTGAGCGGCTAAATATATATCCTTAAAATCCGGGCATTGAACATATTCATTCTTAATTCTCTCAAATCCTATGATCGTTACTTCCATTGCAGACAGTAATAGTGTGACACGACTAAGAGCGTCCGCCACACGATTTAACGTACCCTTAAGGTGTTTGATAATGAATGTGTACTCCTGAAGGCACGACACCCATTTGGCGTGCCTAGGGCTGATTTTACTTTGGGAGTTTACAAATTTTAGCACCTCATGATCAGATAAGATTACAAATTCTTTTGATATAAGATAGTGTCGCCAATGTTGAAGACAACGTATTACGACATAGAACTCATGATCATAATTGGAGTAATTTAATTTCGGGCCCGCAAGCTTCTCGCTAAAATAACCTATCGGATGTCCCTCTTGACTTAAAACTCCTCCTATTCCTATCCCAAATGCGTCACATGATAATTCAAACACTTTGCTAAAATCCGGCAACCGTAGTAGTGGGGCTTTGGACATCCGTTCCTTAATCGTTTGAAATGCAGTAGTGGCCGCTTTAGTCCACTTAAATTCACCCTTCTTCAAGCATTCAGTGATTGGTGCCATAATACTACTAAAATTGCGAATAAACCTTCGATAAAACGTGGCCAATCCATGACAACTTCTAACCTCCCGGATATTTTTAGGTTCCGGCCATTCTCGAATAACTTGGACCTTTTTAGGGTCAACATGAATACCTTCGGAACTCACTATGTATCCTAGAAACTCTACAGAAGTCACACCAAATGCGCATTTTTTAAGATTAATAAATAAAGTTTCTTGGCACAATGTTGTAAGGATCGTCCTCAAATGTTCTTCATGGTCCATCGGCGAGAGACTAAATACTAAGATGTCATCGAAAAAGACCACTACAAATTTACCCATATATGGTTTAAATATTTGGGTCATTAACCGCGAGAAAGTACTCGGTCCATTGGTGAGACCCTCTCCAAGCACCAACCACTCATAGAGCCCATCCTTAGACTTAAATGTCGTTTTCCATTTGTCTCCCTCCCGTATCCTTATTTGGTGGTAACCACTTTTAAGATCCAACTTTGAGAATATGGTGGCTCCAAATAACATATCTAATTAATCGTCCAAATGTGGGATGGGAAACCTATATTTAATAGTAATTTTATTTATGGCCCGGTAGTCTACACACAATCTCCAAGACTTATCTTTTTCTGGGACCAAAAGTGCAGGGACGACACATGGACTCTTACTATGGCGGATATATCCCTTTGCTAATAAATCTGAAATTAAAGTTTGTAATTCATTATTGTTGGAACATGGTCTTCTGCATCTCCTAGGTTTGAGAATAACAAATCCTATGTGTATTTGATCTTGTGTGTTTAAGTGTGCAGGATAACAAAGTCCACATGACTCAAGGATTACATAAGAAGGTTGCCCCCAAAGTTGAGCCATCAAATCCAAAACTCCTACTAGCGCCGGCGGTAGTCCTAGCGCAGGCGCTAGCTTTTGCTCGACGAACTGTAAGCGGCGCTCGACGAAATTCTGATTACTGCGTTCGACGAAAATTCGCTCGATGAACTGTAAGCTGCGTTCGACGAAATTTCGATCGACGAAAAGAATGCTTAAGCGAAATTCCGGGAGTACTTATAGAAGGAGATAGCGCCTGACGGTATCCGATTGCGCAGGCGATAGCGCGGAGCACAGAAGGCAAGAGAGAATTATTTCCTCAGATTGAAGATTCTGCCGCGCAGAATATGTCCTAAAATGGGATAGCGCCGGCGGTAGCGCTAGCGCAGGCGCTAGCGCTGAGGCTATAAAATGGACCCCTTGGCTCCGTCTTCCTCATACTCTTGAGATCCAGAATTCCAGAGCTTTGTGCCACAACATAGAGAGGAAGGTTCAGAGAGATACTCCCACAAATCCATGAAGGCTTAAGGAGATCCGTGGAGAAGATTTCAACACGCGTCATCTTTGTGACGAAAGACCGCATCGACTACGATCATACTCTGTGAGTCTTCATCTACTTCTCCAAGAGATCCACATAGAGGGAGTTTTTATATTATTGTCTTTTTATTTCATATCTTTTCTTGTAATCGTTTAGTAAACTCGCCTCGTGTTGGCGACTAGGTCTGGGTAGGACTTATGGCAGAAATTCGACTCGTGTTGGCGACTAGGTCTAGGGTGTACGTCTAGGGGGTGCTTGAGGCCATATCCGGGGAAGGATTGGCTAGAGCGGCTTGAGGCCATATCCAGGGAAGGATCGGCTAAAGCCAACCGGTTCGTGGGGATACGAGTCGGTATAGAAAACAAAAAGAGTTTTTCATATTTCGCTTTGATTTCTAGCGTCATTGAAATCAAAATTTTGTAATCAATAATAATCATGTCTCTCTTTGTGTAATAAAATTGATTTCTCTAAATTGTTGATTATCCTCTCCTTTATTATAAAACAATTTAGATCTTTATTCAAAATCACTATTTTGATCTCTTATCATAAGCAAGTATTTCAAAATATAATCTAAGTTTTTAAAACCCTTATTCACCCCCCCCCCCCTCTAAATGCGCCTACCGATCCAATAAGTGGTATCAGAGCCAGGTTTTATTCCAATCAGCTTAACAACCAGGAATAATGGTGTCTCATGATCTCGCTTCTATTAGTGGGGTAAATTTTTATGAAGAAGAAAAATCTCTTAAACCACCGTTATTCGAAGGGAGAAATTATAAACGGTGGAAATTTTTAATGGAAAAGTTTATTAAAAATTTAGATATCATGCATGGGATATAGCAATAGTTAGACCAGCGAATGAATCAAATAAACAGGAACGTCATCTAAATGCAAAAGCTTTAAACAGTATTTTTTGTGCTTTATCCTATGAAATTTCAAAATTAATATATTGTTTTTCTAGAGCATACAAAGTATGGAAATTTCTTGAAGAAATGTATGATTCTCCATCTACAGGTATGGAACAAATGCAAGAAGTGGACAACATACAAGATTGCACATCAAATGGAAAAGAAGAAATCCCATCTTTGGAAGAGGAATGCCAAATAGATGAAGACAACAAAGAAAATTCGTGCTCAAATCTCACAGCATCCAAAAGCACTGTAAGGAAATCAAATCATCTTATTGTTTGCAATTCTATTTCTACTTTACAATTGCTACATATTACAAAGTGCAAAATTAAGAAATTAAAAAATGCGAATTACAAATTGCGCGTAGAAAATAAAAATTTAAAAGCCAATGTTAAAGTAGAATCAAATGCTAATTCATCTAGTCTTACCCATGTCTCTTTGAATGAAACTATTACACCATGTTTAGAAATTAATAATTTAAAAGAAAAACACAAGGAACTTCTTTTTATAAAAGAACAAAATGAAAGATTATGTTTAGAAAATTCATCCTTAAAAAATGATTGTGCTAAGTGTAAGGACTATAAAATTGAAATTAATGAGATGGATGAAACATTTGATGAATATAGAAATAACTATCAAAATCATATTCATTCAATTATATCCATTCTTAAAAACAGCACAATCGCTTATAACAAAGCCAGACATAATCTTATAGTTAATAATGATGAATTAAAATCAAAAATCAACTTGCTTATGAAAATGGTAAATACAAATTCTCAATATCAAACTATATCTAAAAACAAGTTGAATATGAATATGAACATCCTACCTAAGTTTAAAAATGGGAGTAAGGAACATAAAGGATTTGTAAATCAAAATCAAAA
Source organism: Dactylorhiza incarnata (assembly GCA_033032865.1). Lineage (NCBI taxonomy): Eukaryota > Viridiplantae > Streptophyta > Magnoliopsida > Asparagales > Orchidaceae > Dactylorhiza > Dactylorhiza incarnata. Next base: position 6,898,070 of record JAWHQI010000125.1, read on the forward strand.
GCACCATAATTTACAATATCATGTTTCTCCCAACGTAAAATTAAATGCAAATAAATTTCCTTCAAAGTATAAATTCAAAAACCTTTTTGATCTAAATATCAAAGTAAATGATTATGGAAATTTGAAAACTAAAAATCATGTTAAACCAAAATTTGAATGGAGACCCAAAGCTAAAGATGAAACACAAACTCAAATCAGAAGAGCCCATTCAATCATATCTCCCCAAAAGCAAACACGATGTATTTGGGTACCCAAAGGAACCGTCACACCCGATCCTCTTTGGATACCTAAATCTCTCATTCAATAGTATCCTATCATTTGCATGAAGTAGAAATCAATTAAAAATAAACTATCAATTCTCTACTTCATGATGTGCTTTATTTCCTTTTTTCCTTTTCCTTTTATTTTGTTGAACCATCATGATATGATCACTTTATATAACATGTGATATGACTTTCACATATTAAACCAAAATTCCTAAATAAATCAAATTGAATAAAGATGAATAAAAAGTCATATCATTTTTCAAGTGATCTACTTATCCTTTGTATTTTTATCCTTTAAAATCCATTTCCTAAAAGTCTTATAAAATTTGAAAAACTAAATTTGTCATATGATATTATTAAGACTAAATGAAATAAGTGTCAAAATGGATTCAAAAGGTGTTTTTAGGGGTATTACGCTAAATTTATAAAATGCGCATGTTTTGCTTAGGTATTTAATATATTTGCGTCATTTTGATTACCCATAGTATGTTTAATCATAATCATGTCTTTTAATTTTTCTTGTTTTCTTATTCTTTCTAAGCTATCATGTAATGGTCATCTTATATGTTATTTGAAATATGATTTTATCTCTTAAAACTTAATGATTTTATAAATCAAATTAATCAAAATTCATAATCATGTTTTTTATTTTGATGACCTATCTCTCTTTCTTATATTCATTGCCTATATATATCATATAGTATTCATAAATTGAACTATAAATTTGCTATAAGATATGATTAGGCTATTAAGCTTTATAGCCCACATCAACCAAATTAGAGAAATAACATGATCTAAAAGAAAGATCAAGATCTAAGAGAAAACTCAATTATCAATATGTTTTTTATTATATGATGGCAATTGATATTATAATTACATATCATGGTTGATGTATTATGTATGTATTGTGATTGATGTAAAGTGTAGACCTTAGAATCATCTTGATATCAACAAGACCAAATCAAATAGAATCTTCACTTCATTCTAGGTCTATAAGTTGAAACACTATCAAACTTTGACATAACATTAATCAAATCTTCTTTGTTTGCATATCATATAATAATTAAGCTTAAATGGTTGTGCAAAACTCAAGAATTAAGGTCTAATGAATATGGAGCTTTAATGAATATGAAACCCATGTACTAAAATCTTAACTTCCGCAACTTTTTGCGATTTTGTCTCGTCTCATCACTTCATTAGATAGGCCTTACATTGCACAAACATAATTAAGAAAAATCGGATGCAAGATCGAAGAAAAGCTAGGTTATATGATCAAAATAAGCACTCTCTGTGAGCTAACGAAGGCGCTAGTACCTAACGTCGGCGCTAGCTCAAGTCTCAGATTTTTTATAATTTTAAATTTATGAAAAATCACAGAAAATATATTATTTTATATATACTACTCATTTTTGCATATATGCCTATAATTAATTTTTGAAAAATTAAAATACAAAATTACAAAAGCCAAATTACAAAAAATATTTTTTTTCTTTCTTTGGTTATTTGTTTGATTTCTATATGCAAAAATCAAATACAAAAATACAAAACAAAAACAAGTATAAACAAGTATTTTTTTGAACTTACATTTTCTACTTACATGTATCTTACGAAAGGGTTATTTGGGCTATCATCCCATCACATCACCTAGTACCGGGCGAACCTCTCACAGGGTAGTCCTCGGGAAGTCCAAGATCAATCTTATGAGTTCAAACTTTAAATCAAAATTATTCTTCAAAATATCAAAAATATTGTATGGACTTCAATGAAAATCAAGCATGATTTAATCTATTATTTAGAACTTCTATAATGTTGCAATTTATATTTTCAAACTACTTTGAACATTGTTTTTATCATGCTTTGATATATCTAGTAATATGTGCATCAATTGTCTTATAAAAATTGTGTAGAACTAAGCTTAGCATGCCTCTAAGTATGAGTAAATGTTTTATGTTTAATAATGATCTTTATTCACTCACTTATTTTTGGCATTGTCTACATATGTGTTTAATCAAAGAATGCTTGTGTATGTTTTGTATTAGTACAATGAATTAAAATTGCACAAGTATCTTACCTACACTACTTTTATTTGCACTTTTAAAAGTTAAGAAAAGTGGTTATGATTGTATAAATTATATTGGTTTGCAAAACAAGTGTATTCAGAGAACTTTGTACAAAACAAAAATCATAAAATAAAGTGACAAAGATAACTCCACCAAGCACTGCTTGAACCTCCTGATAAGTCTTAATAAGCGTTGTGAGGTTGAGCACCTTGGAAAGAATAGTAAAGTATCTTGTGCAAACCATATCCTTCTTTCAAAATAAAAACCACTTACTCTTAAGTACACCAGATCACTAGTTTCAATATTAAAATAAAATAAAATATGTGATCCCCCAAGCACTACTTTGCACCCTGATAAGTCTTAATGAGCATTGTGTGTGCAAAGCACCTTGGTAGTTGTACATTTTGTTTGTGCATTAAAGTATGTGGAAGTAAAATTGTTTGTGTTTTTTTGTGCTCTTTACTTGACATATTTCTTATATTTTTGATTAAAACATTTGTTTACTCTACTCAAAATACACTTATGTGCACATCATTATCTTCCATAACACTTCTTCTCATGAGTATTGGATCCTAATGCAAATTCTATACTACTCTTTATTTATGAAATGCACTAGATAACCTAGCATGCTTTCTACAATGTTTAGTATGTTTTGAAATTGTGAATTCACATAACATTGTAGTACTCTCTTTTTGGTAACATTAGTTCATGCTTGGTTACTTTATTATTGAATTTAAAGATTTTACTTGAACAATGATTTACAAAACATCTTCTTCATAAAATTGAACTCATATATTTTATGGATCATCATTGATTACAATAAGATGTTTCTTGTATTTCGATAAGTCTTCCGCATCATAACCATATAATTGTTTTACCTTGAGCTTTCATGCTTACTTAAAGTCTTTTATTTTGTGTGCATCATCACTTGAATCTTAAAATTCCTTTCTTTCAACAAGTGGTAGACTTGCATGGTAAACTTTATATTGGTTACTCTAAACATGAATATTTTTTTTTTGCTAAAAACTCTGATTTATTTCTATGAAAATATTGTAATACTAAATCTCTGATTTATTAATGGATTTGCTATGTGAACTTTTCTTTAAAAAATTCAAATATTAAAACCTATTGGCTATGAAATTATAATTTGATTTAAAACACTTAAACGCTTCCAATAATTATTATCCATGACTTCATATCTCACCATTGCGGGGGCGTAGGGTTGTAGACATTAGATAAACTTATCCTTAGTCATGTCTTGTCCTTAACTGGGGAGGGTTCCAGTGGGGCCTTGCGAGGCACTGGGGGGAAAGAGTGCTAGGTTAAGTTTTTGTCTAGTGTTTGCATATGGGACTAACACCCCAACCTACGGCACGTTTGCAGCTCCTCATGCCCATCCGTCACTTAGTACGGGGCTAGGGTGTAGAAATATTGTTTGGGTAGTTTAGTTACTTGGAAATCATTACATTTTTTTGCTTAAAACTCTTATATAAAAAGGAAAAACTAACATGATAATATTGAGTACTTGACAAACGTTAGATTTTTCATTTTTAAGACAAAAACTCTGATCTATTTTTATAAAAAGTATTCTAAAACTCCTTATCATTTCCTTCTCTCTACAAGCTCGATCATGCCTTCATCTTATTATCAACTTGTAAGTGGTGTCTCCTTACCCACTTTTGCTAATAACAAAAGGGGGAGAACTAACATGATAAATATAATCTGCTATCAAAATATAACACTAACAAGCGTACTTAAGATGATAGCCTACATATTAGGGGAGTATTCACTTAGGGGGAGCATGTATTTAGGGGGAGCAATTCTAAATGCTAAAATCGATAATTATCCTAAGTCATCTCTCTCACACACACAAGTAGGTTTCATCATGCGTATATATTAATGCTCTGATTTATCATTAATGGATTTGTTATTATCAAAGGGGGAGTTTGTTGGAACATGGTCTTCCGCATCTCCTAGGTTTGAGAATAACAAATCCTATGTGTATTTGATCTTGTGTGTTTAAGTGTGCAGGATAATAAAGTCCACATGACTCAAGGATTACATAAGAAGGTTGCCCCCAAAGTTGAGCCATCAAATCCAAAACTCCTACTAGCGTCGGCGGTATTCCTAGCGCAGGTGCTAGCTTTCGCTCGACGAACTGTAAGCGGCGCTCGACAAAATTCTGATTACTGCGTTCGAAGAAAATTTGCTTGACGAACTGTAAGCTGCGTTCGACGAAATTTTGATCGACGAAAAGAATGCTTAAGCGAAATTCCGGGAGTACTTATAGAAGGAGATAGCGCCTGGCGGTATCCGATAGCGCAGGCGATAGCGCGGAGCACAGAAGGCAAGAGAGAATTGTTTCCTCAGATTGAAGATTCTGCCGCGTAGAATATGTCCTAAAATGGGATAGCACCGGCGGTAGCGCTAGCGCAGGCGCTAGCGCTGAGGCTATAAAATGGACCCCTTGGCTCCGTCTTCCTCATCCTCTTGAGATCCAGAATTCCAGAGCTTCGTGCCACAACATAGAGAGGAAGGTTCAGAGAGATACTCCCACAAATCCATGAAGGCTTAAGGAGATCCGTGGAGAAGATTTCAACACGCGTCATCATTTTGACGAAAGACCGCATCGACTACGATCATATTCTGCGAGTCTTCATCTACTTCTCCAAGAGATCCACATAGAGGGAGTTTTTATATTATTGTCTTTTTATTTCACATCTTTTCTTGTAATCGTTTAGTAAACTCGCCTCGTGTTGGCGACTAGGTCTGGGTAGGACTTAGGGCAGAAATTCGCCTCGTGTTGGCGACTAGGTCTAGGGTGTAGGTCTAGGGAGTGCTCGAGGCCATATCCAGGGAACGATTGGCTAGAGCGGCTTGAGGCTGTATCTAGGGAAGGATCGGCTAAAGCCAACCGGTTCGTGGGGATACGAGTCGGTATAGAAAACAAAAAGAGTTTTTCATATTTTGCTTTGATTTCTAGCGTCATTGAAATCAAAATTTTGTAATCAATTTTATTAATAATAATCATGTCTCTCTTTGTGTAATAAAATTGATTTCTCTAAATTGTTTATTATCCTCTCCTTTATTATAAAACAATTTAGATCTTTATTCAAAATCACTATTTTGATCTCTTATCATAAGCAAGTATTTCAAAATATAATATAAGTTTTTAAAACCCTTATTCACCCCCCTCTATGGGCGCCTACCGATCCAACAATTATGTGCGGCGGGATTGAGCCGATAATAGGGGAGATTAGGCAATGATGAACCCGGGATGAAATCAATCTCGTGCTGGATTTCCCTCATGGGTGGCAATCCAGCACATAAGAGATCAAAATAAAAAGACAATATTTCACTTTGATTTCAACCCGATTGTGTCCTTGGAAGCAATCGACGGCAATGGGTACCATTAAACTCGTATGTGTTGGCTTTTCCGCAGGCACAATTGTGTCCGCAGGCAGCAATCGACGGATCCTTAGGCGGTGAGGGTTTCAAGACAATGGTCTTACCATTAAACTTAAACTCGTATGTGTTGGCTCGTCCGAAATGGGTAATGTCATAATCATAAATCCACGGTCGTCCTAGTAGTACGTGACAAACATCCATGGGGATGACGTCACACCACACCTTGTCGATATAGCTCTTCACCGTAAGCGGCACTAGATAACGTTTAGAGACCGCAATAGACATTTTGTTTACCCACACTATTTTATACAGATGGGGGTGCGGTTCTGTGACTAAATGCATACGAGCGATAGCGTTCTCCGAAATGACATTCATGCTACTACCGCTATCTATTATTAATTTACACCACTTCTCACCGCTTTTAAAATTCAACGAAAAGATATTCGTCCGATTATACTCATCCGACGCACGCGGTGTGGCCAAAATACACCTCATAACCATCATATAAGATTCATCTTCAATATTACTCGGCTTGGCATCAGATTCATCGCCGACTTCATAGACAATCTCGGCGGGTTCAGACGTGGAGTCTAATAGTGCTAGTGGTTTACTCTTAGTGGGGCACTCACTAGAGTAATGCCCTTGGATCCCGTAAGAATAACATGTGGCATTAGTCTTATTAATCCGTCCTACCGAAACTCTCTCACCAGTGGGATTCCTAATGATCCTAGCGGTAATGACTACAGAATTCGAATCAATCGATTGAAACCTTCCTTTGTCCCTCATGGAGGACGAAGGTGGGGCTCCTAAAAGGGACTTTCCCTTCTGGAATGCTCGTCCCTTGGACTTGTAAGCGTTGTGCTTTTCTATGTCTAAGGCAGCATTGAATGTCGTGTTAAGGTCCGTATGACCATAACTCAAGAACTTGCCTTGGATGTCTGGGTTGAGTCCCTTTCGAAAACGAGATAGTGTAACTTCGGGCATTTCCCGTACGTCACACCGCACCATCATATCTTTCAGGAGTCTCATGTACTCCGCTACCGATTTGCTCCCCTGATGATGGGTGGCTAACTCGTCGAACATTTGGGTTCGGTGATACGCAGGGACATATTGGTCAGACAGGAGTGTGGTGATTAAGATTGACTATCAACCCGAAGAGGCAAGTGTACCTATCGAATTGTAGTACCAAGGTCGTATTTAAAACACGGGGCTGTCAAATATTACTACTCACGCTTCCAACTATTATCCTACCGTACGATTGTTGGGTGATTTTGAGAATTTCTAGATTGAACTACGAGATTACTTAAACGGAAATTCAGAAGAGAAAACTAGCGTTCGATCAAAGAATCACCATGAAAAGAGACGAGAGAGAAATAAAATTTAGTTCTACGATTGCAAAATAATGCTCGACCGTGACAGTTCCGAAAATGAGAGATAGTCTCGCTAGAGCACTAAATCTCCTAACTTAAAGACGGTTTAATCGGAATCTCTTCACAAATCAAACAGGTCTAAAGTCGCATTATCGAAGTGAACCGCACTATTGGATTTGACTCCAATTCGGAGGATTTACGTCATCCTATCTCTAGGGGTGCGTGCAACTCCTTCCTTCTTTGAGCGATCTTTCAAATCAATGAGTCTCTCGACTACTATGAAATGAGATCAAGGGCCTACTACCGTATACCGGAAATACGGAGTCGACGCAAAATATTTCAAAGAGGGATCGAGAATAATTTAAACAAAAGCAAAACTAAGACAAAAAAATACTCTCATCGCAATTCATGGATCATCGTGATCGAACGCTAAAGAGAATTAGCTATTCAAAATCGAAAGAGAAACGACAATATTGGAGAAAGAAAACATTTTCATTGATAGATAGATGAGAAGTACAATAAGAAAATTACAAGGACAATAATATTATACTAAAAAAAAATTACAATAATCTAAAAACAAGAACAACAAAGAGAACTTTCAAAGGCTTACACAAGATCACTACTAGCACTATAATTCCTCTCCACTTCCAACCCCCCAAATGCTTGGGCCAAGGGGTCCTTTTATAGATGAGGGGGAAGGTTCTAGATGAGATTTATGAGGGAGAGAGAAGGGAAATGCATGGATGGAAGGATGCATGCATGGGTTTAAATGAGGAGGAGATAGGTGGCCAAATGCAATGTTTTCTATTTAAGAAGTAGATAAAATAAAATAGAAAATAGAAGAAGGGAAGATGAATAAGAAATAAAGAGGAGAGAAGAAATTAAAAAAAAGAGAGAGGAGATGAGAGAGTGGATCGGCCAATGCATGAATGGGAGCATGCAAAGGTGGCTGTATAAAATGGAGTTGGCGTGAGTCATGAATGTGGGCAGCCATATTAAATGGAGATGAATATGAATTGCATGGAATGAGCAGGTAATTACGTGAGTGGTGATTGCATGGAACAAAAATGGCCACGTGCATATTTTATGATGATGATGTGGCAGTCCAACATAAGTGGCGTCTTATTTGTATGGATTTCACTTGGGTTTGCATGGTGGGTTGATGGAAAGATTTCAGGTGGCTGCATGCATGAAATAAATGACGACGATGGCGTTGTGCAGCTTGGACTTGTGCGGCATGATTTTGCGGAGTTGGCGAAGATGGCGCGGCGAAGCGGAGTTAATTTCTTGGACTGGTGTAGCTAATTGGAAGATGGTGCGGCGAGGCGATGCGGCATCATAATTGACGGAGCGACGATGGCGGTGATGGTGGCAGTGAGCAACATCAAACCTACAAGATAAAATAAAAACAAAACAATAAATTAGTTTAAAAATATAATAACACAACAAAAATATCATAACATAATACCTAAAATATAATACTTAAATTATATCATAACATAATCGAAACATAAAATAAAAATTAACCAAAACATGAAACATCAAAAACACACAAACAAACATGCAAACACATAACAATAAATTAAAAATAACACCCAAACATAACATACAAATATTAACTCATATTATAAATTATTGAATTATATCCAATAAAATAGATAAAATTAATACTAAAAAATTAGGAAAACTTAAACTAAACTAAGCTAAAAAGCGATGACTAAAACAAGTCATCATAGTGCTTTCATGGCAGCCCACCCAATTGGGGGTGCTCCATTTACGGTACCTAGACGCCTCTTTTCGTTCAACCCGAACGTTTTGGCCCTACCCAGAAGCATCATCCGTGCAACCCACACCTTCTCACCATCCGTCAGTTTTTTCCACTCAAAGTAACACTCGATCTCCATAATCCAGTCTAAAAATACTTGGGGTTCACCCATACCATCGTATGACGGTGGGTCAATTTTCACGGCTCTAGTTACATCGAACTCATGAGGAGCTCGAGGCGCTTGCTCATCGTTCTGATTACGGGGATGGTTTGGTCTCTCATCTCATTGGTTGGCAACGGGATTTCGAGGCGCCGCTTGATTTAATGCTAACCCTTGTATTAACTGTGTGAGTGCATCGAACTTAGCATTAAACTCGTCCCGAAGCTCCGCAATCATTGCAGGAGCGTGCTCGTCCTCATGGTCATCTGCCATGGTGGAAGCGGTACCTAGTGCGCTTGAAGAACAGGATAAGTTATTTTTTTTTGTAATTTTCTGCAGAAAAAATTGTTTTGTTTTTTTACTAAATGCAGACCAGAATTTTAGATCACGACAGAAATTTTACGAAATATAATTTTATTCTAGCCTAATAACTAAGGTAAGTAAAAATAATTTTTGATTTTCTTACAGTAAAATAATAAGTAGAATATCCAGAAATTTATTTTTTGAATTTCTCAAAAAAAGAGAATTTTAGACCGCTATTCGCAGACCGACAAAATTTTATTTTTAAATTTTGAATGCCAAATCGTGTGACGATTGTGAGTGCCGGCGTTCTACGACAACCTAAGGATTGCATCAATTTAAAAATTGACATGAACCTTGCTTTGATACCAAATTGATGTAGGCCCGACCAAATCGATCTTACAGGGACGACGAAACAATGACTCTCGTTACGTTCTACGCCCTCTTTTCCACACACTAATGAAACACAGCAGTCGCAAATTATTTTATTTATCTTTCGCGCTAACGTACGGGTAGCCACACCGCACTTGGTTCGGAGAATGACTATAGGTCAAAATCCGCTCAGGCTAAAAGGAATAATAATGATTCCGACGAGCTTGGAGTTGTACCAAAACAGATCCACCAAAGAAAAACACGATTCGAAAGTGGTAGGATCTATCCCAACTATAAAAAGAGCGAGGGTCGCCAATCCTCTCGAGAGTTATCGGAAAACCAAACGAAAGTCACAGATCTATTATAAAGATTACCGCGATAATTAAAGTTTCGAAAATCCACGCAAAAATTGTCCACCACAATACTATCAAAGAAAGGAAGATCTCTTGCGTAGTAATTTTTGTTACCCCACTCGGAAATGTAGATCCGAGATGTTGGATCCACAAGAAATGATCGCCTTCCTTCGAAATCCACGGGAAGCGCACCAAAGATGAAGAACACGTCCGTCTTCCCAGCTTCACGGCGTAGAAGATCACCCAAGCCTTTCCTTCTTGCATGAGAATTTTGGAGCCGTGGATGAAGGGAGAGATAGAGAGATGAAAGGTGGTGGAGGAATAGTGCGGAGGAGAGAATATGGAGGAGGGAGAGGGGAGAGAAGGGGGCGGCCAAACCTTGAAGCAAGGAGAAACCCTCCTTAGGGGCGGCGGCAATGAGAGATGAAGAGGGAGAGAGAAATTAGGTTTTGGGGGGAAATAATAGTTTTCAATTTCATCAAAATCTAATAACATAGGTAGAGTTTTTGGCCTTATATAAGGCGTACATCTAAAAGTTTAATAGCAGCCCAAAACAGTGGCTAAACGCACACCATAAATTAAAAATGACAGAAATAAATAATTAAATGCAACCACATAAATAGATAATTGCAGACCATAAATTAGCAAAATAAACTAAATTAACTTCTTGTTGCGTGGGCGGAGATTGTAATCGTGACCGCTACGGCGCCGCAAGTCCTTGGCCGGCGGTTCAACATCATCATCAAGTGCGCCATGGATGCCATCTTCATCACCAAGTTGGCCGTCGTGGAGGTCGTCGCCATCAATAAGACTTGGGCATGGGATACGAAGGACCGTAGAAGAACGGTGCTCCAAACACTGGGCCAAGAGAATAATGCCCACCATCTCCAGTAGGGAATTTATCACTATCTTCGGAAATATCTCCACACCAATTGCAACGGACATTAAATGTAACCCACATTGTGTGAAGAAAACTAGATTCAAAAGAAAAACACTTTTGTGCAAAATACTACACCCAACAATAATTTACTAAAGCAACCTAAATTTAAAATAAGTTAAAAAAAGAATACAAGGAAATAAACAAAATAAAGAACTTTTCTCTCAGGTTCTCCCTCTCCAGAAACTCACACGACTGTGTTCCACGACAATGGTGCCAAAAACTTGATGCGCTAATCTACCACACCGCTATAGGCGGTAGCGAGACAGCGACACGAAATGGCAGTGTACTAATCATTCAAGTAATATAAAATGGGCGAATAATTCCTAAGTATCAAATATCAAAGGAACATAGTAAGGTGGAGTTAATAGTCGAGGAAGGATCGACTTGAGATTGAATTCCTTTAGGTTGTAAGGGATGTGAATGGCTATGATTGGTTTGGTTTGTGGAAAAACTAAAATAAAGAAAATAAACTACTATGCAGGCCGCTATGCACTGCTTCGCCAAGTGGATGGAACCTATGCATGCCGCTATGCACTGCTTTGCTAGGCGGATGGGCGAGAAGGCAAGCTGATGAGGTGAGTGTAACTGCGGAAAGGTTTGAGGGTCGTAAGCACCTCTTGGCTAGGCGGATGGATTACACATGCCGTTAGCACCGCTTAGCTTGGCGGATGGAATAGTAGGCTTGCGGAATGGAAGAGTAGTCAAGCGGAATGGAATGCAGGGTAATGGCGGATGGAGGATGGAATGGGGGCGCACCTCACTTGCATAAACCACAAAATAATTGTTGGATCTGTAGGCGCCTTTAGAGGGGGGGTGAATAAGGGTTTTAAAAACTTTAAACTTTAATAGAAAACTTTTGATATTTTGATCAAAGTTAAATCAAAAGTAAAGAGATAATGAAATTAGAAATGAAATCAATTTTATTAAACAAGAAAAGACATGATTAACATTTATAAAATTGATTACAAAATCTGATTTCAATGATGCTAGAAATCGAAGCGAATTATATGAAAACCCTTTTTGTTTTCTATATCGACTCGTATCCCCACGAACCAGTTGGCTTTAGCCGATCTCTCCCCAAATATGGCCTCAAGCCGCTCTAGCCAATCTATCACCAGAAAGGCCTCGAGCACCCCCTAGATCTACTCCCTAGACCCAGTCGCCAACACGAGGCAAATTACTCCCTAAGTCCAAAATAGACCTAGTCGCCGTGTGGCGAATTCACGAACCAATTACAAAGATGAAATAAAGGACAAAATACAAAATACAAATATAAAACTCCCTATGAGGTAATCTGAAGGAGACGCCGAAGAATCGCTGAAGATCGTAGAAGTACAAGCGTGCGTTCTTCGCGTTGAGTTAGCGTGTTGATCCAAGCCTCCTTTGATTCCTCCTTTTGAAATATGAGTGGGAGATGTGTTTCTCTGGAAATACGGCCCTCACAATGTTTTCTGAAGTGCTGGAATATGGCTCTTGACAATCAGTTGTCGGAGAAGACAAAATCCTCCGTTTTATAGAATTTGACCTAACGCCGGCGTTAAGTCCTAACGCCCGGCGTTGACCATGTATAGCAATAGTTTAATGGCTCGGATCTTCAGAAGAGGAAGGGGATTCTGCACTTTAGGAATGTTTTATTTTAGGCAATATCAACGCTGGCGTTAAGGCTAACGCGGCGCGTTGGGCAAATCATTCCAAATGTTCCTCCTGAAATCATGGCTGATTTCTTCTTGCCAAATTCGTCGGCCACATAACGCTCAGCGTTGACAGTAACGCCTGGTGTTGTCTTTCTTTCTTCACCCTATTTCGTCGGACGACAGCATCGTCGAACGGTCTTCATATTTCGTCGAACGAAATTTCGTCGAACGGAGAATCATCGAACGCAAGATCGTCGAACGCAAATTCACTTTCGTCGAACCCAGCTTCCGTTCTCAGCGGCTTGATTTCGTCGATCGCAGCAGCAAGTTCGTCGAACGGAAATTTCGTCGAGCACATTTCGTCGAACGTCGTGGTATGCATTTCGTCGAACGCCGATTTCATCTAGCGCTAACGCCCAGCGTTAAGCTTAACGCCTGGCGTTGAGTAACTTTCAACCCTTCAGCTTGTGGTTAGTGCTAGACCATTGTTGCAGCAACCTGATGTCAAAACTGTCCATACCTATATGCTAAAAACATAATGGCAACAAGATCAAATACAAGTAGGATTTGTTATTCTCAAATCAAAGGGATGCGGAAAACCATGTTCCAACAATCTCCCCCTTTTGATAATAACAAATCCAATTAGAGATAAATCAGATTCATAGATAAAGCATTTGTGTTTTTAAAAGGATATATGACACAAGCAATTTATAAGATAATGAATTATAGTTTCATTGCACATAGTGCTCCCCCTACAAAGATGCTGCCCCTTAGTGTATACTCCCATAAACTAAATACATGCTCCCCCTTAATCTAGTGAATCCAACTCCATGAATCAATATGATTTAGCATGTTGTTCTCCCCCTTTGTTATTAGCAAAAGAGGGTGGAGTGAAACAAAACTAGAATAACGAAGACAAAAGTTGGGACATAACTAAGAGAGGATTAAGAGTTTTGTGTAAACATAAAGTAAGTCATGATCGAGCTAAGGGAGAGAGTAGCACAACGGAAAAATATATGATAAGCGTGAAAGAACATCAATCAAAGATTGTACCAAAGGAATGTAATCACTTGCTTTATAAGAGTTTTAAGCATAAGAAAAGGTAATGATTTCCAAGTAACCAATCTACCCAGACAATATGTCTACACCCTATCCCCGTACTAAGTGACAGATGGGCATGAGGAGCTGCAAACATGTCGTAGGTTGGGGTGTGATGCGCTATTTCGGCACTGCTAATTAGCAGGCACGAAATGCGATACGACGGCAGTGCACCGGTCGCTCAAGTAATAAAAATGGGAAGTTATCCCCAAGTATCGATCTCTCAAGGAATGCAGGATGTGGTGATAAGAAAATCGAGTGAGGCGATTGTTATGACGAGTAACAGAAAGTAAAAAACAAGGGCTTTGTGATGGGTGATCTAGACTATTGCAGAAATAAGAGATGCGGGTCAAAACTCCGCTTCGCAAGGCGGGATGGATGCAACGACCGTGATATCGTGCTTCGGAAGGCGCGTGGACGGAAAGTAACTGTGACGATTGAGGGTCGCACACACCTCTTCGCAAAGTGGGGGTGAGTGCAGCGGCCGCGATGCCGCGCTTCGGTAAGCGGGTGAAATGGCCACAGTGCGGGGTTTTGTGAGGGTCGAGTTCACCTCTTCACTCTCACCTCTAGCTTTTGCTAGGGTGAGCTAGCTAGAACGTGTATGTGGAAGTGGAGTGGAGTGGAGTGTAAGCGAATGCAATACAGAGCAATACAAAGGAGATTATGTAAACACCAAATAATTCATTCATAAACAAACAAATCATTCAAGTGCATTACACAAATATTCATCTAGTTATACAAGATAAGTTAAGAGAAAACCACTCAAGAAGGAGAGCCGTCGGTCACGGCCGGAATAGCGGGTTGTCAATCCGCTTCCGAACTCGGTCGAGGGGTGCTTCCAGTGCTGGAGGTCTGTCACTTTCTCCGGTGATCTCCACTTTCTCCGCAACAACTTGAAGAACACTCGCTAGGAAAGCTTTGCTGACGGCCGGAAGGGCTCCCCGATGGTAGAGAAACAACTCTTGGTCGCCGGAGGAGTCTCCCGGATGATTGGAATGGAATGGGGATGAAGATGGGATGAAAATCGCCCGAAATGGCGGAAGAATCGCGCCCCCGGAACTGCTGAATGCCCTAAATTCGCGGAGCAGCGGTTTAAATAAGGAGCAGAATAAACACTGCGCACGGTCAGTGGCACACGACCAATGGTCGTGCACGAAGGAATGTCTGTGATCGTCCGCGGCCGACCTGCAGCAGAGAAAAGGGAGGAAATAACGCACGGTCAGCTGCGCACGACCAGTGGTCGTGCGCGAAGAAGGCCTCTAATCGTGCGAACCGCTCGGGATGAAAAGTGGAATTAACGCACGACCATTGGTCATGCGCTTGATCGTGCGCGAAGGAAAACGCACGATCATTGGCTTTTTAGGCCAAAATTCACCCCGAACAATTCCGGGCGTTCACATGATCCTTGTACCTGCATGAAACTCAAACATATCTGCTGGGGCATAGAAACAAAGCTCCTCAGTGGCATAAAATATGCACCAACAAGAATAAAAGGGAAACATCCACGATAACACACAGAACTAGGCTAAGGAAGGTACTATCTACGCAAATGAACAACTAATCCAATATGAACGATAATCAACTTAATATGCAGTACCTATGCATGAAAATAAGCCTAAATGAGTCCTAAATTATGTATATAATGGAGACTCATCACACCCCCAGACTTACTCGTTTGCACGTCTCGGGCGAACACTCAATCCTATGTAGAAAAATGAACGTTAAGGAAGCAACTGTGCAGGCGAAACACGATGGGAAGTAAAGAACTAACGAGCGTAAAAATAAAGTAGAAAAGATTTTAAAACAAAGACTATATTTTAAAAACTTCTACAAGTGTAAAATACAAAATACTACTACTCTGAGGTGAATTATTGGTGAATCGAACTGTCGCGCCCTAGGGAAAATAGCGTGAGCTCCTGAGGTGAGCGTTGTTCAAATTGGATCTCAAGAAAGAGCTCTCCAAGAAATCCATCAAGGTCGATGGTCATATGCTTGCCCTTTCACACCTTCTCCACTGCATGAGACGATCTCATCAAGAATCAGTAGGACTTTTAGGTTAGACTTGGGCTTGGGCTTGGGTTGAGGTACGGTAATGAAGTAGAAGAACGTCGGCTAAACGCACTCAACCTCCGGAAAATAAACAAAACTCAACCATAACATCTTCACCTTGAAGCACACTCCCCCAGACTCCATTTAAGTACTATGGTGTGCGCGAGACTACCACACTTGTGGTTCGATTCTTTTTAGAGATCTTTTACTCCCTTTTTTAGATCCATAGAAACATAATTTAGGATCAAACAATTTTTCAATCTCATTTTTTTCTGCGCGCACACACCACATCACACAACCACATATTTGTTCTCCGCATTGCACAATCATCATCAATGTGTATAAGTTTCAAAGCTTGACTTTAGTGCGTTTTAGGTTAGGATATGGGGCCTTGATGAACGTTTAGTGGAGTTTAACAAGTAGGAAAGGTAAGGCTCAACGGGGCTAGCAAAGGATGACGTTAGGTTGGGAAATCAAAGCTCAACCGGACCAAATGATGGCCTACGTCATGCTCCCAACAAGATCATTCAACGCATTTCGTTTTGAAAATAGCTTGGGGCAAGTACTTAACCACCGAACGAGGTCTCCTCTCCTTCCAACTCAAACAACACGAGGCTAACAGCTCTTCTACACTCGACCAAGGGCTACCGCTAGATTCACCAAATTCACCGTTTGAGCAGAGTATTAAGTAATTACACAAATGAAGTAAATAAAACTATAACTTTGTAATTAAATCTATTCTACATGAATTTTTAAGTTGCGTGAGCGCTCTACTAGCAGCACCGCACGGGTCACATCCTGTTCAGCCACACAATCCTAAACTAACAATCAAACTTCTAAACATATACATCAAGCACTCGCACGATAATTGCGCACGAGTAACAATGAAATGCATATGGTGTGCATTATGCAATGAGACAATAAATATAAATTTCCTAACACATCATTCTAGCATGTATGTGCGTGTAGCGTAAGCACAGGCTCACTCCCCCCAGACTCGCATTGAAACACAAGCAAATATGATCTTTCGAAGCAAACTGAGAGCTGGGTTAAGAGTACCTATGCTCCTAAGAGCATGCCAGAAGAGCGGTATAATCCTTCTTTAATGATCTCCTCCTCCTCTTCATCCAATCCAGTTCACACCTGCATAGCTAAAAACAAAAGCAAAAGCAAACAAAACATGATAGAGATTAAATCAAGCAAACGGAACCGGTTGGTTCCCATGGGTTGTCTCCCAAGAAGCCCTTTTGTTTAACGTTCTTTAAGGTGGACGAAATACCTGTATTAAAGCAGTTTATAAAGTCTACAAACAAGCAAAAGTTAATAAATCCTAATTACTATTACATGCTCAAAACAGATCAGCTATAAGCTGATTTGAAATAGTAACAACTGATGAAAGAAAAAGGTCCGGGGACCTAGTAGTAGGGGTGGAAATTAAGTAGGATGCTCAGCCTCCAACCCCAGATCTCCTCCTTTTTCGCTCTCTTCTTCTCCTGCAGTATTATGTCTTCAAAGAAAAACCGCTTGCCCCCTTGTAACCAATCCTCAAGGGGAAGCACCAACGATGATGAGGAAACAAGATGTTCCTTCACTGTATCTTCCTCATCCCGCCAGGCTTTCGGCTCCTCCATGCATAAGGTCTGATCAGCTGGAGGAGGGGCATCCTGCATCCTTGTACATAAAGAAAGGGGGTCATGAAATAAATTAGAAGAAAGACTAAAAGAAATCTCATCTGAGGGGACAATCCCGACTTCATCCCCCATTGGGTGCGGCAACGACGAACTGATGATATCGTCGAGGAATTCACTGGACTCAACAGCGCATGCAATGGCCTCCTCTATAATTTGTACTTCCTCGCACTGGACCGAAACGGTTGCTTCAGCACAATCGAGGCTATCCTCTTCCATGAGAGTGGGCACGACACTGCACAAATCTGCATCAACCTGTAGATTGACCTCAATGAAAACATCATAAACAGATGTAATTTCGTGCGTGGCGGGAGAGGACGTGCTTCTTAAGAGTTCGGGCTCACTCTCCTCGCAAGGGCACAAATCTACGCAAAGTGGTACATGAACCGAAGAAGGATGGGGGGTCGCATCAGAAATGGAGTCGTGAGGGTCACTGACGTACGTGTTGGTTCCATACCCTTCAAAAAGTGAAGGTGGAAGTGACATGTAATCAGAGGAAGAAGCTGTGCTCGCAGAATTTGAAGATGGGACGATCCGGATATCCGGCTCATCGTCATCCTTCAATTTACGAAGGTAAGCAGCACAGTCCTTCAAGACGTGCTCTCTACTTTTGCAAAATAGGCACTGCTTTGCCGGCACAAAAGGTGCGGCAGCCGAGTAAAGGTGCGATAACGAAGGTGCAGTAGAGTAGCCAGAATACTTATGGGCTCCGTACGGTTTATGAACAACACCATACTCTTTGGGACACCTATCACTAGCGTGGGATGTGTCCCCACACCAACGACATCGAATGTTCAAATGCGCCCACATGATATAAAAGAAGAAAATGGCATAAAAAAGACTAAATTAAAAAGAATAAAAGACTCAATCAAAAATAATCGATTCACAACCAACATCTCATCACGCCTGCACTCCCCGGCAACAGCGCCAAAAACTTGATGCGCTATTTCGGCACTGCTAATTAGCAGGCACGAAATGCGATACGACGGCAGTGCACCGGTCGCTCAAGTAATAAAAATGGGAAGTTATCCCCAAGTATCGATCTCTCAAGGAATGCAGGATGTGGTGATAAGAAAATCGAGTGAGGCGATTGTTATGACGAGTAACAGAAAGTAAAAACAAGGGCTTTGTGATGGGTGATCTAGACTATTGCAGAAATAAGAGATGCGGGTCAAAACTCCGCTTCGCAAGGCGGGATGGATGCAACGGCCGCGATGCCGTGCTTCGGAAGGCGCGTGGACGGAAAGTAACTGTGACGATTGAGGGTCGCACACACCTCTTCGCAAAGTGGGGGTGAGTGTAGCGGTCGCGATGCCGCGCTTCGGTAAGCGGGTGAAATGGCCACAGTGCGGGGTTTTGTGAGGGTCGAGTTCACCTCTTCACTCTCACCTCTAGCTTTTGCTAGGGTGAGCTAGCTAGAACGTGTATGTGGAAGTGGAGTGGAGTGGAGTGTAAGCGAATGCAACACAGAGCAATACAAAGGAGATTATGTAAACACCAAATAATTCATTCATAAACAAACAAATCATTCAAGTGCATTACACAAATATTCATCTAGTTATACAAGATAAGTTAAGAGAAAACCACTCAAGAAGGAGAGCCGTCGGTCACGGCCGGAATAGCGGGTTGTCAATCCGCTTCCGAACTCGGTCGAGGGGTGCTTCCAGTGCTGGAGGTCTGTCACTTTCTCCGGTGATCTCCACTTTCTCCGCAACAACTTGAAGAACACTCGCTAGGAAAGCTTTGCTGACGGCTGGAAGGGCTCCCCGATGGTAGAGAAACAACTCTTGGTCGTCGGAGGAGTCTCCCGGATGATTGGAATGGAATGGGGATGAAGATGGGATGAAAATCGCCCGAAACGGCGGATGAATCGCGCCCCCGGAACTGCTGAATGCCCTAAATTCGCGGAGCAGCGATTTAAATAAGGAGCAGAATAAACACTGCGCACGGTCAGTGGCGCATGACCAATGGTCTTGCGCGAAGGAATGTCTGTGATCGTGCGCGGCCGACCTGCTGCAGAGAAAAGGGAGGAAATAACGCACGGTCAGCTGCGCACGACCAGTGGTCGTGCGCGAAGAAGGCCTCTGATCGTGCGAATCACTCGGGATGAAAAGTGGAATTAACGCACGACCATTGGTCGTGCGCTTGATCGTGCGCGAAGGAAAACGCACGATCATTGGCTTTTTAGGCCAGAATTCACCCCGAACAATTCCGGGCGTTCACATGATCCTTGTACCTGCATGAAACTCAAACATATCTGCTGGGGCATAGAAACAAAGCTCCTCAGCGGCATAAAATATGCACCAACAAGAATAAAAGGGAAACATCCACGATAACACACAGAACTAGGCTAAGGAAGGTACTATCTACGCAAATGAACAACTAATCCAATATGAACGATAGTCAACTTAATATGCAGTACCTATGCATGAAAATAAGCCTAAATGAGTCCTAAATTATGTATATAATGGAGACTCATCAGGGTGTTAGTCCCATATGCAAACACTAGACTAAAATTCACCCTAGCACAATTTCCCCCCTAGTGCCTCGCAAGGCCCCACTGGAACCCTCCCCGATTAAGGACAAGACATGACTTAGAGGTCAGGTAATCTAATGTCTACAACCCTACGCCCCCACTATGGTGAGATATGAAGTCATGGATAATAATTATTGGAAACATTTAAGCGTTTTAAATCTAATGAGAGGTACATAGCCTATGGAATTATATTTTTATTTGAATTTATTAAGCACACAACTCACATAGCTATTTTGAAGTCCATTAATAAATCATAGTTATTTAAGACTTGATATAAGTATGAGAGCACATGATATACGGATACATTATTAGATAGAGAAATGCGGAAACACAAAAACAAAACAAATAAGAGTAATATTTTTGTTATAGTTTGACCATTCCAACAATATGTCTAGACTATTCACATTTGAGCATTTTAACTTTGAAAATTTTCATAACTAATAGGCAAGCATGATTTAACATATTCAAAAAGATAATAACTACAATGTAACCAATTCGTATTTCAAGTAAGGAAAACATTGTAGAAATCATGCATTGCAATCTAGTGCTTTTACTTAAGTTTTTAGAAAATTATGTAATGTTTGCATTAGGATCCAATTCTCATGAGCGGAAGCTTTATGAAAAACAATGATGTGTGCATAAGGTGTTTTGATAAAAGTATACAATTGAAATAATCAAAACACATGACATATGTAGAGAAATAGTAACAACAATAATAAGATTGTAATCATATAATTACTTTCACACATCACATCTAGAATAAAATTTCAAAGCGTACAACTACCAAGGTGCTTCACCCACACAATGCTCATTAAGACTTATCAGGGAGCGAAGTAGTGCTTAGGGGATCACATAAGCAGTTTTATTGATTTTTATTTTTAGTGATCAGGTGTACAAATAGTAGTGATAGAAAGAAATATGTTTGCACAAGACACTTTACAATTCTTTCCAAGGTGCTCAACCTCACAATGCTCATTAAGACTTATCAGGAGGGTGAGTAGTGCTTGGTGAAGTTATCTTTGGCTTTTTATTTTAGATTTTTATTAAGAGCCAAAAGGTCTCCGAATTCACTTGTTCTTGCAAACATTAATATTATTGAAATAACACTTCTATATCATGCATGCATTTTTTTTTTTTTGAAAGACGGTGTAGGTAATATAGACATACAACTTAATATGTTAAAACTATTACACTACACAATCAAGCAAGACTAGGATTATGAGCACATGTAGATTAACAAAATAGTGAGTGTATAATTCATTGATTAACATAAAGCATTACTCATACTTAGAGGCATGCTAGGCAATCATACACAATTATCTATAGACTATTTCATTGCACATAATCAGATTAAGGTCAAGGCATGACAAAAACAATGTTTAGAAAATTTGAAATTAAAATTGGACATTGAAGAGAATCTTAATGTGTATGCCTAATCAATTTTGACCATTTGAAACAAAATGACTAAGATATATGCTCTTGTGAAGACATGTAGTCAAACCATAATTTTGTAAGGAGTAAAAAAACAAAAAAAATACATATTTTTGATCATTTTAAACTATTTGAATTTTTTTGTATTTTGAAATAAAACAACCAAATTAATAATACAGTAATTTGAAATCAGGCACAATAAAATAAGTAAAATCATTAGAAAAATATTAGAAATATTTTGGAAAAATCAGAAATTCAATTTGGCCAAAGTAGCTAACGCCTGGCGTTAAGAACTTAACGCCAAAACATTACTCGATTTTTGAGAATTTTTGAAATATTTTCTTTTGGCATAGATAGTATATATAGACCTTCTTAGGGAAGAAATTTCGGAGACGTTGAAAATGGTTAGAAGGCTATTCAAACATGTTTTATTTGTTCAAAAATAGTTTTTATATTTTTATGTGGTTTTCATATATTTGTGTTTTACAAGATCATTAGAGCTCAAAGAAGATAAAATATGCAAAACACAAAATAAGCATGTTCGATCAAAACAAGAATGCATGAATAATATAATCATAAAGAGTGTATGCAATATATATGATATAGGTATGACCTAGATGATAATTCCCTAACTATATGTCTACACGCAAGCCCCGCTATGGTGAGACACATAATGTGGGAGAATGATCATGGACATCCTAAGCATTTTGTTCTTATTATATTTGATCTTATTATGGAATCAATTTATAAACTATGGCTTTTATGCGTGATTAATTTCTTATTATATTTGATATTAAAGCAACATAGTTTATTATGAATTTTAACTTTTACTTGTTCTTTAAGATGAATTCATAATGTCATTATTTTATAGCTAGCATGAATGATAATATTTATTAGTTGATAATGCTAGAATAATGAGTTTGAATGTAGTGTTATCCCATAAGGTTAATTTATATAATGCTGCATGTATTTAACAATAGTGATTCAAATTTTAGACATAGAATAAAGTGATATTCTAATTGATTTATTCATATTGATATAGAGTTAATTCTATGGTCTAAACATAAATGTGATACATGCAAAATAGATTCATATAATAATCATGATCACAGACTATATGTTTGGAAGGAATAAGATCTTTTGTAGTTATATTTGATGTTTGACTTAAAAAAAATCATATGATTTTGCATGATTATTATATATGATCATTAATATTAATTCATAGTGATTAAGTACTCGTAATTAATTATTCATGATAATGTACATGAGGTATTATTAAGGAAAATTCATATTCAACCTTTTCAAATTATCACATAGAAACGTTGTAAGGTGAATAGTGAATATGAGAAATTATTTTTATTTTGAAGAGTTTTATAAATTTTCTCTTTGGTTTTTGAATATTAAACAAGTACATATATTTTTATTGATTTTTCGGAATTTTAAAATTACAGAAAATCTGAGACTTGAGCTAGCGTCGGCGTTAGGTACTAGCGCCTCAGTTAGCTCACAGAGAGTGCTTATTTTAACCAAATAGCCTAGATTTTCTTCGATTTTGCTTTCGATTTTTCTTAATCATGTTTGTGCAATGTAATTGTGCAAGACCAATGCTCTGGATGCTGAATGAAGGAAGCATGGTTATGTGCACATAAATCAAAATGGATTCTTGAGTCTATCCTCTCTAATGTCTTTGGCTTTGATTTGAGGGCATGATTCCGCAGCAAACGTGACGGTATAGGGGGCCACTATTTCAGTGGTAATCTGTGAGCAGCCACTTTGTGCATCTATTGTCAAAGGTTCGGTACGTCTTTCTCCTCTGAGAGAAGCCACTTTGGGCATAGGGCCAAAGGTTAGGTCTGTTTCCAATCTTCCCCCGCCCATACCCCCAATGATTGGGGACTATATGGGTTCTATTGTTGTTGTTGTTGTTGTATGTTTGTGCAATGTAAGGACTGTCTAATGAAGTGAAGAGACGAGAAGAAATTGGAAAAAGTTGCGGAAGTTAAAATTTTAGTACATGGGTTTCACATTCATTAAAGCTTAATTCTTGAGTTTTGCACAACCTATGCATGAGTGAAATGATCATAAATAATTGAAATAATATTCATGCAATTTTTTCAATTTCGGTTTGTCATTATTATGATTTAACATACCTAGGGGTAATCAACAATGACGCAAATATATTAAATACCTAGGCAAAATTTGCGCATTTTATAAATTTAGCCTAATACCCCTAAAATACCTTTTGAAAACATTTTGACACTTATTTCATTTAGTCTTAATAATATCATATGACAAATTTAGTTTTTCAAATTTTATAAGACCCTTTAGGAAATGGATTTAGAAGGATAAAAATAAAAAGGATAAGTAGATCACTTGAAAAATGATATGATTTTTTATTCAACTTTATTCAATTTGATTTTTTTATGGATTTTGGTTTAATATGTGAATGTCATATCACAAGTTATATAAAGTGATCATATCATGATGGCTTAAAGAAATAAAAGCAAAAAAAAAAATTAAGCAAATCATGAAGTAGAGAATTGATATTTTATTTTTTTAGTTGATTTCTACTTCATGCAAATAATTGGATACTAATGGATGAGAGATTTAGGTATCCAAAGAGGACCGGGTGTGGCGGTTCCTTTGGGTACCCAAATATATCGTGTTTGCTTTTGGGGAGATATGATTGAATGGGTTCTTTTGATTTGAGTTTGTGTTTCATCTTTAGCTTTGGGTCTCCATTCAAATCTTGGTTTAACATTATTTTTAGTTTTCAAATTTCCATGATGATTTATCAAAATATTATTTTTAGTTTTCAAATTTCCATAATCATTTACTTGAATATTTGGATCAAAAAGGTTTTTGAATTTATAATTTGAAGGAAATTTGTTTGCATTTAATTTTAGGTTGGGAGAAACATGATATTGTAAATTATGGTGATTTTGATTTTGATTTACAAATCCTTTATGTTCCTTACTCCCATTTTTAAACTTAGTTAAGATGTTCATAATCATATTCAACTTGTTTTTAGATATAGTTTGATATTGTGAATTTGTATTTACAATTTTCATAAGCAAGTTGATTTTTTATTTTAATTCATCATTTTTTATCTTTAAAATTATGTCTAGCTTTATTATAAGCGATTGTGCTATTTTTAAGAGTGGAAACAATTGAATCTATATGATCTTGATAGTTATTTCTATATTCATCAAATGTTTCATCCATCTCTTTAATTTCAATTTTATAGTCTTTGCACTTAGCACAATCATTTATCAAAGATGAATTTTCTAAACATAATTTTTCATTTTGTTCTTTTACTAAAATAAAATCCTTTTTAAGTTTCTTGTGCTTTTCTTTTAATTCATTGTATTCTACACAAGTTGTAGTGTTTTCAACTAAGGAGCCATGTGTAGAACTAGATAAATTAGAATTTGAGTCTTCATACATTTTTGCCTTTAAATTTTCATTTTCTAAGCGCAGATGTTTATTGGCTTTTTTTAATTTCTTAATTTTGCGCTTTGCAGTTTGAAGCATTTGTAATGTAGAAATAGAAGTACAGAAAATGGGATTTGATTTCCTTAAATAGCTTTCAGGAGAGGCATGATTTGTGCATATCGTTTCATTGACATTTTTTTGGCACTCCTCTTCCGAAGATAGTTGGTGATTAATTTACGATCAATCCGAAAAGGCAAGTGTACCTATCGAACCGTAGTACCAAGGTCGTATTTAAAACACGGGGCTGTCAAGTATTACTACTCACGCTTCCAACTATTATACTACCGTACGATTGTTGTGGTTTGAAATTTTAAAAATGAGCTAATGAAAATTGAAGACGATAAATTTAGATTTAAAAAGATAGCATTCGATCAATGATTCACCATGAAAAGAGATAAGAGAGATAAAAATTAACTTTTATGATTGTAAATCGTTCTAGAACGTGATGGATCCGAAAATAAGAAATAATCTTGCTAGAACATTAAATCTCCTAACTATTAGACGTTTTGATCGAAATCTCTTTGCAAATCAAAAGGGCTAAAGTCGTATTAACGAAATGATCCGCACTATTGGATTTGACTCCAATCCGGAGGATTTACGTCGTCCTATCTCTAGGATTGCGTGCAACTCCTTCCTTCTTTGAATGATCTTTCAAATCAACGAGTCTCTCAACTTCTATGAAATGAGATCAAATGCCTACTACCGTATACCGGAAATACGGAGTCGACACGAGATAAATCAACGAAGGATCGAGAAATAATTTAACAAAAATAAAACTAAGAAAAAGAGAAATCTCATCTCATTTCATGGATCCTCATGATCGAATGCTAAAGAAAATTTAGCTACGCATATTTGAAAAGGAAATAGCAACGAAATAAGGAGAATGCATTTTCATTAGTTTTATAAAAAGGGAATACAACAATAAAAAGAAAAACAAGATTACTACTAAAAAAGATTACAACAATGAAGAGAGATTACAACAAGGGAAAAACTCTTGAAGACAAGATTACCACTAGCACTATACTTCCTCTCCAACTTCCAACCTCCAATGCTTGAGACAAGGGTTCCTTTTATAGATGAGGGGGAAGATTCTAGAGAGAAGAGGAGATGGAGGGACACGGGGGGGGGGGGGGGGGGGGGGGGGGCGGCCATGTGCATGGGAAAATGCATGCATGATATTAAATGGGAGGAGAGAGAGAGAGGGCTTCATGCATGCATTTTATTTAAAAGAAACATAAAAAAGAAAATAAGAGAGAGAGGGGGATGTATGAGACTTAAATGGGGATGAACATTAAAAAAAAAAGGAGAGAGAGAGTGGGGGTTCGGCCATCAATAGGATTGGGCTGCACCAAGGAGTCGGGTTGCACCAAATGGGGAGGCTAGGGTGGCTGGGTTGGGCTCGGGCTGCACCAAATGGGGGCTGCACATGAAATCGGGCTGCACCATAGAGGGGGCTGCATATGAACTCGGGCTGCACCAAATGGAGGCTTCAAGGTGGCCGGTTGCATCAAGGAATCGGGCTGCACCCAATGGAGGAGGCTGCACATCCTACAACATGAAACAAAAACATCAAATTAGTTAATAAAATATAAGGAAAAGAAATTAAATATAACAAACATAAAATAACAACATTAGTTTTATATAAAAAAAGAAATTAAAACCTAACAAACATAAAATGCAAAGAAAATATAATTAAACCTAGGGAAATTTATACTAAACTAACCTAAAAACGACGACTAAAAACTAGTCATCAATAGTATTTCTTCTTCTCTTTCACTTGATGTGCACTTCATGGATCTGTCATAAATTTTTGTCTCCGGTTCTTGCGATTTTTCCATACATGTTAGAAGGAGAATCATACATTTCTTCAAGAAATTTCCATACTTTGTATGCACTAGAAAAACAATATATTAATTTGAAAATATCTTGGGATAAAGCACAGAAAATATTATTTAAAGCTTTTGCATTTAGATGACGTTCATGTTTATATGATTCATTCGCTGGTCTAACTATTGCTATATCCCATGCATTGATATCAAAATTTTTAATAAATTTTTCCATTAATAATTTCCACCCTTTATATCTCCCTTCGAATAAAGGTGGTTTAAGAGATTTTTCTTCTTCATAAAAATTTACCCCACTAGTAGAAGCGAGATCATGAGACGCCATTATTCCCGGTTGTTAAGCCGATTTGGAATAACCTCCCTCTGAGACCACTTGTTGGATCTGTAGGCGCCCTTAGAGGGGGGGTGAATAAGGGTTTTAAAAACTTTAAACTTTAGTAGAAAATTTTTGATATTTTGATCGAAGTTAAATCAAAAGTAAAGAGATAATGACATTAGAAATGAAATCAATTTTATTAAACAAGAAAAGACATGATTAACATTTATAAAATTGATTACAAAATCTGATTTCAATGACGCTAGAAATCGAAGCGAATAATATGAAAACCATTTTTGTTTTCTATACCGACTCGTATCCCCACGAACCGGTTGGCTTTAGCCGATCTCTCCCCAGATACGGCCTTAAGCCGCTCTAGCCAATCTATCACCAGAAAGGCCTCGAGCACCCCCTAGATCTACTCCCTAGAGCCAGTCGCTAACACAAGGCGAATTACTCCCTAAGTCCAACCTAGACCTAGTCGCCGTGTGGCGAATTCACGAACCGATTACAAAGATGAAATAAAGGACAAAATACAAGATACAAATATAAAACTCCCTATGAGGTAATCTGAAGGAGACGCCGAAGAATCGCTGAAGATCGTAGAAGTCCAAGCGTGCGTTCTTCGCGTTGAGTTAGCATTTTGATCCAAGCCTCCTTTGATTCCTCCTTTTGAAATATGAGTGGGAGATGTGTTTCTCTGGAAATACGGCCCTCACAAAGTTTTCTGAAGTGCTGGAATAGGGCTCTTGACAATCAGTTGTCGGAGAAGAAAAAAATCCTCCGATTTATAGAATTTGAGCTAACGCCGGCGTTAAGTCCTAACGCCTGGCGTTGACCATGTATAGCAATATTTTAATGGGTCGGATCTTCAGAAGAGGAAGGAGATTCTGCACTTTAGGAATGTTTTATTTTAGGCAATATCAACGCTGGCGTTAAGGCTAACGCGGCGCGTTGGGCAAATCATTCTAAATGTTCCTCCTGAAATCATGGCTGATTTCTTCTTGCCAAATCCGTCGACCACATAACGCTCAGCGTTGACAGTAACGCCTGGTGTTGTCTTTCTTTCTTCACCCTATTTCGTCGGACGGCAGCATCGTCGAACGGTCTTCATATTTCGTCAAACGAAATTTCGTCGAATGGAGAATCGTCGAACGCAAGATCGTCGAACGCAGATTCACTTTCGTCGAACCGATCTTCCGTTCTCAGCGGCTTAATTTTGTCGATCGCAGCAGCAAGTTCGTCGAATGGAAATTTTGTCGAGCACATTTCGTCGAACGATGTGGTATGCATTTCGTCGAACGCCGATTTCATCTAGCACTAACGCCTAGCGTTAAGCTTAACGCCTGGCATTGAGTAACTTTCAATCATTCAGCTTGTGGTTAGTGCTAGACCATTGTTGCAGCAACCTGGTGTCAAAACTGTCCTTACCTATATGCTAAAAACACAATGGCAACAAGATCAAATACAAGTAGGATTTGTTATTCTCAAAACAAAGGGATGCAGAAAACCATGTTCCAACAATAATTTCACATGGACATAAAATAAATAAATAGCATTTAGGGTTTACCAATTATCGTCATACAACCAATAAATCAAAAGAGAAAATGCTACAATATGAAGGGGGTGAGATTACAACAAAAGGGTCGGAGACTCATTGTAGATTCACCGACGGAATCTAGGGTTGTCAAGCCTTGTCCGTGCTTGGTCTTCAACTACCGTCCGGGGTCCGGAAGAGCTGTCACCTTCTTCTACATTACCCATCTTCTCCGTTAATTGTCTTCGGCCATGACCTCTCCAGAGAACTTCACATGTGCAGCAAGAGATCCCTCAAAATGGAGCTTGGAAGCACACAAACGATTGAGGAGGCCGAGAGGATACTCCGGCTCGAGATTGGCATGAAGAATATGCCCGGAGCACCTATTAATGGTGGTTGGTGAAGGAGAGGCGAAAGAGCCAGACTGGAGCTTGAAAAGTTGGCGGTAACGACATTGGTCTGACCTAAAATCACGAAGCAGGCTATATATTGGCATCAGAATAAAACATCATGCACGATTAGTGGCGCATGACCAGTGGTCGTGCTCGAAGAAATGCCACTGATCGAGCGCGGAGAACCTGTAGCAGAATATGGAATGCCAAATTAGCGCACGGGCAGTTGCGCATGGCCAGTGGTCGTGCTAGGGAATCCAGTGATCTTGCAAACCGCTCTGGTAAAAAATGGAGGAATGTGCACGACCAGTGGTCGTGCGCCTGATCATGCGCGAACAAAAATGCATGACCAATGTCCATTTAGGCTAAAAATGCCCAAACCAACTCTGAGCGTCCACACAACATCTCTACCTGCAGGAAAACATCCAGAACCACTGGAAAATGCAAAATAATATCCAATCCAAGCATTCACAAAGATCTATATAACTATACAAACGAGTTGAATACAAGGGTAGGATAGAACCACACCAAAACATGCTTAAATGTGCACTTCATGTACGTAAATGATATTGCGTAAATAGAAATGATTATGATCCAAAAGTGAAGTGCAAGTGAGTGAAACTAGCCCAGGTGAGTCTGAAAAACCCTATATAAATCGGACACATCAAGGACCAATCGGTGGAGACTACCAAGCAAACCTAACACCTAGGAAGGTGCTAGGGTGGGCTTCTACTAGCCCACCTTATTCAAGGACGCTCACACCTTTGTGAGAAAATGAGATAGTTTCCAAAGGTCAAGTAATATTTCTAACCGGGAAGAAATGCCCCAAAATGTTTTTAGAATGCGAAATTCTTAATTTATGGGGATTAGATTTCGTAAGTCCGCTACCTTCATCATTTAGTAATAAACATATTCTTTTTGCGGTCGATTACGTGACAAGGTGGGAGGAAGCACAAGCCCTCCCTACCAACAACGGATGAGTCGTTCTAAATTTTTTGAAGAAGTTATTTTCACGATTTGGCACACCACGTTCATTAATTAGTGATAGGGGCACACACTTTTGTAATAACCAACTTGCTAAAATTTTAGCAAAGTAAGGCGTTACACACAAACTCTCCACCGCCTATCACACACAAGCAGATGGCCATGTAGAGGTAGTTAACCGAGTGCTCGAAAGAATTTTAGAAAAAATGGTGTCAGTTAGCAAAAATTAGACGAGGCACTATGAGCTTATCACACAGCATACAAAACCTCCATTGGATATACACCATACAAGTTAGTCTATGGAAAAGTGTGTCATATACCGATGGAATTAGAGCATCGCGCATTTTGGGCGTTAAATTTTTAAATTTAGATTTAAACTTCGCCTCTGAACAAAGGAATTTTCAATTGGAATTAGATGAATGGCATGCAAACGCATATGAAAACAATTAATTCAATAAAAAGTGTACTAAGTTTTATCATGATATTAAAATTAAAATTCCTAAATCTTATTCACCAGGAGATCTAGTCCTCTTTAATTCTAGACATAGGCTTTTTTCGGGAAAATTAAAATCCTGATGGTCCGGCCCCATTGTAGTAAAAGAGGTTTATCTATACAGGACCGTGCTAATAGGGCACCAGAAATAAGCCTCATTTAAGGTTAACGGGCACCGTTTAAAATTGTATCACCCGGGCGACCCTACGCCCGAAAAATTGAAATGCTTACACTTCCTAATTTTTAAAAGAATCACCACTTAGTCAAGCTACGTGGCGGTAAATAATGCACTTTTGTGAGGCACCCCAACATTATCTTCTCATTATTTTTGTTTTTTTTGTTTTTTTTTTGTTTTTAATATGTTTTTGCAGGTTTGGTTCAGGCGACCCCGACTACACACTAAGGAAGCCCTCTTCTCCCTTTTTCTGTTATCTTGAAATCTTAATTTTAATGTGAACTCATTTATTTTATTTTTTTCTTGTTGGTGCTGCATACTTACCTTTAAACATTGGGGACAATGCCTAATTTAAAGTATGGGGGTGTAGTGTAGCTTCCTAGGCTTTAAAAAAATATTATAAAAATCTAATTTCTTGGAAAGGGGGGTTTGGGAGTCGCCCCATCATATATCATATTACCGGTGAGAGCCTTTAACAGGGAATATCTCGTGAAGTCTAAGAATTTACAAAAATATACTTCGTACTTGATGTTTTTATATTTTTCTAGAAATCTAGTTTGAGAATTGGTTATAAGCATTTTTATGTTTTTTCTTTAGCTAACGTTTTGTTTTATCAGAATTTGTTAGATTTAAATTTTGGATAATTTAGTTTTAAGAAGAATTTTATTTTTTTAATACGATTAGAGAATTTACTTATCATAACTTCTCTTTTTTATTTAAATGGCTTCATTTTGTAGTAGATTGGCTAAACATCCTTAGGTTTGTATTATATTCTCTCCTAACTTTTAAATCTTAGGAAATTTCACACGACTAAAAATTCGCTCTCAAAATATATAGTTTAATTTATAAACTACAAGTATCTCTTTGTCCACCACCCTTGGTTGGCAAAAAATAAAAAAAGGTAGTAAAAGATCATGTCATGGGAATAAGAGGAAAAATTAATTATTCCCTAAACATATGCACCCAAAATCATTTAAAAGACTATATGTCATGAATTAAGAGTAAAAAAATCATTACTTCTAAGCATATACATTTTAG
The DNA here is from genome assembly GCA_033032865.1 of Dactylorhiza incarnata. NCBI lineage: Eukaryota > Viridiplantae > Streptophyta > Magnoliopsida > Asparagales > Orchidaceae > Dactylorhiza > Dactylorhiza incarnata. The sequence continues at coordinate 6,929,777 of JAWHQI010000125.1, forward strand.
GCTTTTGTTTGAAGTGAATTTTTAAAAGATTATATAGCCAGGAAAATGATAGGATAAAATTCATCATTTTTCAAAGCATATACAAATAAAAATGAAATGATGAGTGAGGAATCCCCAGCTCCAATTTAGAATCTTATAATTTTTCATTTTGATTGTAACCCCTCATTAGCCAATTGTATTGGTTCTAGTCCTAATTCAAATTATTAAGAGAGCAATATTTTAGTAGATTGTCTTTATTTTAAGTTTCTTTTATGTTAGAGTTTCAATAATTTTAATCTAATTTTGTATGATAATTTCTTCAATTTTGTTTGCTAAATAGTTATCTTTAGAAGTCTTCAGCTATGCATGTTTCTCTTTTTATATTAATAACATAATTTATGACTTTATTATTGAATTTCAAAATTATGTTTTTAACATACTCTTGGTTTAATAAAATTTCTGTTAGTTAGAAAAAATATCGATGTCTTGTAAATAATCTCTCATCCTTTGTTATGGAATAGAAAAAGCTCAAGTATGGGGATATTTGATGGTTAGTATTTATACCTATCTTTTTGTATACTTTTGATGCAATATTAATATGAATTTATGAAACTCATATGCATTATCCTAAGTAAATCGTTTCTTTTTATATTGTGTACTAACTTAAGCTTATTTTCTATTTTCCAGGCTTTCTGAGCATTTTGAGAATAAATTAATAGTACACGCCTTAGGTCATGGGCATGACCAAGGGCGTGTCAACCTAAAAAGTTGTTCCAGACCTGCTGTCACTATCCTGGGCTCAAGCTAAGAAAAATCTCTAGTACACGCCCTAGTTCACGGGCATGGCAGAGGGCTTGTCAACTTAATCCATAGTTCCAGCTCAACCGGTTGTGTCCTGAAGCCATGACGAGAATTTTGCCAAGTACATGCTCGTGGCCCAAAGGTCATGCCCGTGTAATTAAGAAGATGCCCGCGTATACCTCCCTACTAGCTGATCATGCGCCATCCCGCCAAAAGTCTCTAGCCAAATGCAGATTTAAAGATTACATGCCCTAGGTCATGGGTGTGACCAAGGGCATGGCATGCATTATAACGCCTGCAATTACTCCAGACCGCCACCCCTCCGTAACCATTTCGATTCCGGCCCAGACACGCCCTAGGTCACGCGCATGACCGAGGGCATGTAACTTGAAACATTTGTTTATTTAAAGCCAGCTCCTCAAGAACTCAAGGGTTGAAGTTTGGGAGTTTTCTTTTTCTTTTCTTCTACTATTTTACTATTTCTAGTGTTCTTGTACTTTACATTCTTCTAGTACTTGTAAGTTTTAATTTCGTAGCTTGTAATTTTCTTTTGAGAAATTAATACAAATTAGTTCTTTCTTCCCTTTACTCTCTCTTTATTTCGTCATGAAATCTTTTACTTTTGTTGATTCCTCCATCTCAATGAGTAGCTAAATTCTTATTAATACTCGATCGAGATGATCCAAGGAATGATATAAGTCATGATTAATTTTAGACTTCTCGTTCTCTTTTTTAGAACGCTCTAGATTTATCCTTGATTTTAATGAAATGAGATTATATCATCGATATATAATTCTCATTCTAATTTTCATACATTAGTTAGCCGAAAGGCTCGTAATGTAAATAGATCATTCAATGATAAAGAGAGTTGAATGCAACCCTCAAGAGAGGATGGCATAAATCTCCAGCATTGGAGTTAAATCCAATGGAGGGGTTCACCATGTTAAAGCGAGTTATATGGGTTTCAATTATATAATGAGAGTTCGGTTGATCAACCTAAATTCAGTTCAATGTATTATCAAAAGAGGTGGGCTCAGGAATTGGGAACCTCCACGGTCGAAGCAATTTCTTTAAGAGAATTAGAATCTTATTTCTTGTTATTTTCATTCCAAGGTGATTCAAATATCGAGTACTAGTCTTCTAAATGTAGTTTTAATAATCTTTTTAATTTTCCTTGCTTTTCTTGTAATCCACCCAATGTTCTCTTTGATAAAATAATAGTAGTTTTCTTGAAGTAAAAGTATTCAACTCACCGGAAAAATACGACCTTGATATTTTAATATACTATATTATATTCGATAAGGTATGCTTGCCTTTATCAATATGTGATTCGATAACATCTTCTTCTTGATTTTCTACAATCAATTTTCTACGTCACTCTCTCCAATAATTCATTTTTTATTTATCAAGCTTTTGGAGCCGCTGCAAGGGAATGAGTTACTATTTCAAAAAAAGGAATATCTATTAATTTTATCATTTCTTTTTTTCTAAGGAGCAACAATATTCTTGGAAAGGGAGGTTTGGGTTGTCACCTCTGCATATCTCCTAGTACCAGTATGAGCCCTTCACTGGGTAGACCTTGGGAAGTCCAAGACTAATCTAAAATTGCCTAATAAATCATAATATATATAATATTAATTTTCGTATTCCCTTCTTTTCTTTTTTATTTGTTTTAAATATTCTTCCTCTTTTCAGTGTATGACCCAAGGAAATTCTTTGAATAATCATGATTTTGATTTTAATCCAGAAATCGAGCGCACCTTATGGGCCTCCTATTTCGTGATCAGGTGTTACTAATAATTCTCAAAGAATTTATCAGAGACGCTAACATAGAAATTATGGGTAAGCCAAATCCTGATGGGGCCCATCAACGGACCTTGACCTACTATGCACATCCGAACTTAGAAGGGACACAATCAAGTATCATCCTCCTTATAGTGGTGGATAATAATTTTGAGATCATGTCTAGCATCAACCAAATGGTGCAATAATCAGTAACCTTTGATTGTCTGTCGGACGAAGAGTCTGCTGGACGAAGATCCAAATTCTCATCTCTCAAATTTTCTTGAAATTTGAGATACTTTTAAATAAAAGGTGTTACTGATGATGCAATTCAATTGCGTTTATTCCCTTTTTTTCCTTCCGGTCAAAGGCCAAGCAGTGATTGGGTTCTCTTCCTAGAGGATCCATCACTATAGGGTCTGAAATGGCGGAAAAATTCTTATCTAAATATTTTCCTCCGGCCAAGACCGCTAAATTGTGCACCAATATTGCTTCATTTCTGCAAATTGACTCGGAGACTCTCTACGATACATGGGAGTGCTTCAAGGAGATTTTGAGGAGATGTCCTCACCATGCACTTTCTATTTGGAAACAAGTTCATATTTTTTATAATGGTTTAATTTTCCAGACGATCCAATGATTGAAGTGGCCGCCGAGGGTACTTTAAATAATAAAACCCCGAAAGGCGCTCAAAAGATTTTTGCTGAAATGGCCATGAATGCTTACTAATAGAATGTGGCACGGACACGCTCTAATAAGCCAGTAGGACTTTATGAAGTCGCGGTCACCTCTAGTTTAACATTACAACTAGAATGGCTAACTAAGCAAGTGGCAGAGATGACTGCTACCTCCACCACCACTAATGGGCGCATAAAAATAATAATAATTTAATTGAAGAGCATGTGGACTACATGGGAAATTCCTATTATCCTTCATTCAACCCACAAAATATTCCGTATAACAACGCTTATAATTCAGGTTTATGAAATCATCCAAAATTTTGATGGGGCAACAAAAATAATGCTCAACGCCCACTTAATGTGAATCCGCCTAGATTTCCGCCACCACCCCGAAGCCCTCTGCAATTGAAGATGTCTTCTCTAAATATGTTGCCTCAAACGAGTCCAATATCAAGAATCTCACCAGATCTATTAAAAAGATAGAAAATCAAATTGGACAGCTTGCCAAGATGTTCTCCGAACGATAGCAAGGAACTCTGTCGGGCAACACTGAGCCTAATCCATGGGAGAGAGCCAAGGCAATAACCCTCTTTAGCAGAAAGGAGGTAAAATCTTCAAAATTGGTTGAGCCCGAGGTAAACGTTTCAACTTTACCTCCACATTTTTTTTCTTCTACTTTAGCTCGACGCAATATTCAAGCTTCTTCTATTCCTTATCCTTCAAAAATTTGAAACGAGCGCAATGAGGAGCAGTTTAAAAAATTTATTAATATTTTAAAATAAATTAAAATTAACATTCCTTTCTACGAGGCACTTTCTCAAATGCCTAAAACCACAAAATATCTCAAGGATTTCCTCTCAAATATAGAGAAACTTGAAGATATTTCGCGCGTTTATCTTAATGCAGAATGCTCTGCGATTGTATTAAATAAATTGCCAAAAAAGTTAAATGATCCGGGATGGTTTTCCTGTTAAAATTTTTGATTTGAATCGTTTAGGAGTAAGCAGGAGTTGCATCAACTGAGTTAACGCCAAATAACCACAATGTCACACAGCAACACAAGAAACTTTTTTGAAACACAAACTTCATTTACAGTGCGATGTATATATGGCGAGACATGATTCATTAGAATCACGAAGACGAGAAGAACAAAACACACCAAAAACAAATCTGGCGGCTAGACAAGCTGAGACCGCACAGACCGCTCGACTCCAGAAGTCGCCCGGCTTGACCTGAGATCGTGCGAACAGAAATCGGACAGACTGCCAGAACTACAAGACCGCACCTCAGATCGCACGAACTGGAGCTTTATTGGAACGAAGAACTGAAGTTGTCGCTAGACCGCAACTCAGATCGCCTAACCGCTGAAGGTCGCCTGATCGCTGAGCTCGCTGCGAATAGCACAAGAACGAACATAAACCAGTTCGCAGACAGACCGCTGCCGAACTGTTTATTCAAGCCGCTGGGAATCACCAAGGAAGGAGACCGCAACCTGCTGACCGCAAACCTGCGAACACAACAAACAGTCAACTCGCTTCCAAACCGCCCAACCTCAAAGTGAGACCGCACGAAATAACCCAGGCTCAGTTCTTACAGTTCTCGTTTAGAATGACGGGCCCTGCACCCCTATATATAGGCGAGTAGACGGATGTCATCACCGCACATGAGAGGTACAATCACCACCCCTCAGATCGCCAGCGGTCTCAAAGGGCAGACCGCGCGATCTAACAACTTGGACGACCATCCGTCCAAGACCGCAGATCAGCAGACAGGTCGCGCGAACATGATACCGCGCACAAGTCGCTCGGTCACAAAGGTACTCCTTCCTTAGACCACCAGGAGCAAACCAGGAACCATCTGGCCGACTTAGAACAAGTCGCCAGATCACCAAGCACAAACCGCCCGGACAGGCGGTCACACATAGGAACAGACCGCCCGGTCTTCCAACAAGGAAGACAGGTCAACCAGCACACCAGCCCGGGAACAGACCGCAGCTACAAAGAGCAAACCGAAAGAACCAGCAGTCTGCCAGAACAGACCGGCAGAGCCAGACCGGCAGAAAACAAGTGTCACAACCCGCATTTTCCCAAAAATATAATACGTAATATCAGAGCAAGGGGAAAATACGCGTCGTGATGCCACGCCTGCAGGAGACGACTACAGACGCTCAGGCAAACACTCCTTAACTATAATTTCATAAAAGACATATATGTGATTGGATTAAAAGAGAAAATTTCATTTTAGCTTAAGACCGCGTCCCTCGGTCTGGTGGATCATCTAGTCCACAAGTAGAAAACTATACATACGTAACGGAAAATAGGTTTGTTTTTAGCCTACATGAGCATAGAACTAAACATCTCAAAAATGATATGCACATATCTATGTTTAGTATAATAAGAAAGGATTTTCTTCGATTTTCAAAATATGTGACATTTATTAAAAATCATGATATGCAAGGATGACATTTTTATATCAATAAAGTAACTGATGCATCCTAGCATAAAGCTTCCCAGAGAGCAAGTAGGTAAACAACCCAAAAGTAACAGCAATACTACTAGCAAGTAATCTAAAGATAAAAGCCATACGGGCGCCAACAACTGACACGAACCCGCGGGAAGGAAGGAAAACAACAAAAAAAGAAACTGCCTCTTACATAGAAGAGGGGAAGGGCCTCGACAGGAGACCTGAACAATGCTGCTCTAACACCTGCGGCAGCTAAAGACCTAAACCTGAGACATTCATAAGAGAAGAATGCCTCAGCCCAAAAGAGTGCAAGAAAACCAAGATTTAGCAATAAGGGAAATAAGAGAGTGCAGAAAAGGAAGCTAAGTAGGTAAACATCTATAATCTTACAACAACCCGAGCCAGCTCAAATGAGTGCACTCGGTAAGAAGAAAAGCCTGCATCAGAAGGTAATAGTCAACACAATCAAAGCCCACCACGTGCCCTCCATTGCGGCTCAGATGTGATGGTCATACATATAATATCATAATACACATATATAAGCATATATGTTTAAGAACTTGAGACTGATCAGCTCGAGGGAAAAGCGTCCCCCAAAAGAAGGCACTGCGACGGTGGTATCTCCACTAACGCCCGCAACCCAAAAACCAAACAGGAGCGCTGCGGCGGTGACTCCAATCCACACAAACCAACAGCCCAAAAGAGGCACTGTGGCGGTGATCTTTAGCTCACACGCCCAACAGACTCACACATAACACCAGAAGCAGGGTGCATAATCATATACATAAGTATATGGATATATATAAGTATACAACTATACCACGGTGCAGTTTACCAGAGAATACTCAGAACGTTTAAACAACGAAGATCATAGAGATCGGGAACTACTCACCAGAACGATCCCGGAGAATTAAACAACATAGCATACTTAGTTCATAAATCCCACATAGCAAACTGAGGAGTGTCAGGTGGGGAACAGGATTTCAGAAAGCCGACACCATGCCAGGTCTAGTGTCGGAACAAGACGAAGAAAAACATGACACGAAGGTCAAACACCTGAACAAAATTCAACGGTTCATTTGAAAACACTTAGCGAGCCCAAACTTGACTCATAGCGAACTTTTTGTAACGGTATGATGAATAAGGCACGACAAGACACCATAAATGATCACTTTTCTGTAAGGATGAAATTGTCAATGATTGGAACGGGTGAAAAGCTCGAATCTGGTGGATCAATCTCACTAACAAATTTCATACTTCGACTGCTTTTCAAAGAATAGGGCCTAGTTCAAGATGAATTCCATTTCTTCAAGGTGCGCAACCGCCCAAGAATGTACCTCCAAATTAAATTTCATTGCCTCAATTTATAAATAAAGGGACCCAAAGGAAACGTGAACCTTATGAGAGACATCCATGCAGCACATTCAGTCAAACAGTAGAATTTCTACAATTAATACTAGATGATTTAGGGAGATAGAGCTAATATGTTGTAGGAAATCATATCAGTCATCAAATCAATAGGAAACATATATTTGTTCATCATCTCACCCAATTCAAAACCAAAATAAAAACAATAATGTTTCTAAAACTAATATTATAAAAACAGTTAATTGAGTGGAGAGATATCAGATTGAGTTAACAAAACAGTATGCATCATAAGCAGTAGCCAAACCTATAGGGGAATATATTATTGCTCAACATCTCGGTGAACTCCAAACGTAGATGACAGAAGTAGAAGAAAAATCACATCTCCAAGGTGATTGTATTGATGGGAACAAATTCCCACAGATGCAAATTAACTATTGAAGTAAGATTCCGCATTTGCCAACTGTGTAATTAGTTCAAAATAAACATAGGCTCCGTTTGGAGCGGAGTTTGCGGCATTTTTGCACCGGTGAGTTTGGACAAAAAAAAGGCCACGGTCATACAATGAATGTTTGGCATGACAATGGTTATAACCACAAACAAGAAATGAGAACAAGTTTCCAAGATAAAAGTGGATAAAATTATTTCGGTGAGGTCAGATGTTCGTGAGCGATATTTCATAGCCACTGCGTTCACAACCGCCACTGTCGTGCTAAACAGAGCCATAATAAAATACAAGTGAGAATAAACTAACCTAAAAGTAGTATAGGTAGAACAAATGCTCATTTTTGGTAAGCAGACAAAAAAGTATCATTTTTATAGGCATTCTTATCAATGCTCACCAACGGCACTTCATTTAGATAAAACGCAAGGAGCAGCCCCCCTCATTTGAACACAATATGGCAGAGGAAGAAACACGACAGCTAAGTGGGAAGAAGAGCAAGCACCTAGAATCGAAACTGCTCTAAAAGCAGAACAAGAAGAAGCAACAACTAAAGGGCATAAACATGACTTTATGTTTCTCTGTTACACAAGCACTAATTGCTGCAAAAGCAGGGGCAACGTACGTATCACCTTTTATAGGAAGATTAGAGGATATAGGTCAGAACGGTATCAATTTAATAAAAGAAATAAGACAAGTTTATTTTAATTATAAGGACCAACTATCCCCTAAAATTCTTGCTGCTTCAATAAGAAATTCAAATCATGAATATCAATGTGCTACAATTGGGGCTGATATAGCAACAATATCAGGAAAAATTATTAAACAATTATTGAATCATCCATTAACGTTAGATGTCTTAGTACTCTCACCTAAAATATAAGCTCTTTGGTCGTCTATTGGTAGTTTAAATAAGTAGTAACCTTTAGCTTTGGTTTCATGCCCCTCATTATTAAGATAATTTATCTCTTCTCCATAAATGATAATATTTGGTAGATTATCCCTAGTTTTTCTGTGCTTATCAATTTCTAAACATTCATTAAAAACTTCTTCTGAAACATTGTATTGATCACAAAGTTCAGCAAGTTCTTTATAGTAATCAGCACATTCATATACAAGCATCACCTTGATCTTTTGTGCGTCCTCTAAACTTAGGGGGGGAAACAAGAAGGTAAAACTGTAGAGAATTTTAACTGGAAAATCTTGAAATCTTAAACCATTTCAAACAAGGAACGAGGGGGGAAGAAGGAGAGGCGGTTTTCTTGCCTGAATCGGGAGCCGACACCTCTCGCCGAAGCGAGAACCACGGCCGGGAGACCTCACAACCACCGTCGACGCCAACGGGAACTCTCCGCAACCCCGCTCCGGCGACGAAAACAAGCTCCGACAACGAAAAACCTTCCTCCTTCGACCGCTCCGACGCCGCTCGACGCCTGCCCGACGGAAACCCTAATCCTCCTAAACAGCGCAAGGGGGGCACGGGAAGGGGAGAAAATGGGAGCAGCTGCCGATGCTTAAAATGCATATGTATATATGTATATGCAGATACGAGTGACAGTGCACGGGGGCCCCCCGTGCCCCACGCGACAGTACCTTGCCCTCCCGCAACCGGCATGCACCCTTAGTGACAGTGCACGGGAGGCCCGCAACAATACCCGCAACCCGCTTGCTTCGCACACCCCCGAACGACGGGCTTATTTTACATTTTTTGTTTAATTTATTTTTTAAATATTTAAATTTTTTAAAATTATTTCAGTTTTGTATATTTTATTATAATTTTTCGAAAAAAAAAACTCTACGCGGGTGGTCTGCGAATAGCCAACCAGCGCAAAACTGTTTGGCTATTCGCAGTCTTCGGTGGTCTGCGAATAGCCAACCAGCGCAAAACTGACAGGCTATTCGCAGGCCACCTGCGAACGGATATGATCGTTTAGATCTTGATCGGAGGGCTCAAATTTGCCCGATGGGCCTCAATGTTACACCAAAAGAGACTTCCATACATCTTTGTAGATATAGTATAGATATATATATCTTATATTAATAAGCGGATTCTTCACTTTGAGTCGCCCGTCGTCGGTCACAGTAAATGACGGTTTTGGCCTTGTCGGAACGAAAAATTGGTGCACCTGCGGTGCGGTGACGCCGGATCCTGTGGGGCGGAGGGCGCGCTCAGGCGGGGGCAGGCGCACGTCGGGAGAGCCAGGGGGGCTGGTCGGGTGCGCTCAAGCGGCGCGGGGACGGGCGGGTGCACGCGGGGATGCGGCCTGCTCGGGTGCGGCCGAGCTTTTCGAACACAAACCGGGGCTCTGCTTTATGAAGAGCGAAGTTACGCTATGTTTCGCGATGTGGGACTAAAAGTCCCACATCGCCATTCGGGCGGGGCCCGCCTGTGGGCCCCGCATGCTGAGTGTAGTAAGATTTTAAAACAAAAAAAAAGTCAAAATGGCGGATGAACAGTTGCGTCACTGTTCATCCGCCATTTTCTTTTTTTATGATTAAAATGTTATTTAATTTAATTTTATTTTAAACTTATTTTTTAATCTTTTTTTTACGTTTTTTTTCAATGTTTTTTTAATCAAAGATTTAATTTTATTTTAAAGTTTTTTTTTTACCTTTTTTTTAAGTTTTTTTTCAATATTTTTTTAATAAAAAAAAATGTGTGCGTGTAGAGCCGCCGAGGGGCGGGCGAAACCCGCTGCAGGCAGTTGCATACTGCCGCGGGATATTAGGGGGGTTACATTTTTTATTATTTTTTATTTATTTTCTATTTTAATATTTAATGAATGTAAAATTATTTAAAATTTTCAATAGGTGACGGGGGCGAAGAGCGGCGAGGTGCGGGCGAATACCGGCGAGGTGCGGGCGAATACCGGCGAGGTGCGGACGAATACCGGCGAGGTGCGGGCGAATACCGGCGAGGTGCGGGCGAATACCGGCGAGGTGCGGGCGAATACCGGCGAGGCCGAGGGGGCGGGCGATGCCCGCCTTGAATGACAAGCGGGCGAAGCCCGCCTGGTTGCGGGCGAAGCCCGCCTGGTTGCGGGCGAAGCCCGCCTGGTTGCGGGCGAAGCCCGCCTGGTTGCGGGCGAAGCCCGCCTGGTTGCGGGCGAAGCCCGCCTGGTTGCGGGCGAAGCCCGCGACAAGCAGATGTGTACTGCCGAGGGATTTGAGGTGGTTACATTTTTTTGATTATTTTTTATTTATTTTCTATTTGAATATTTAAAGCATGTAAAATTATTTAAAATTGTAAATAGGTGACGAGTGTGAAGACCGGCGAGTGAGCCGCCGGGGGGCGGGCGAAGCCCGCCGTAGGCAGCTGCGTACTGCCGCGGGATTTTAGGGGGTTACATTTTTTATTATTTTTAATTTATTTTCTATTTTAATATTTAATGAATGTGCCGCATTTGAATATTTAAAGCTTGGTTGCGGGCGAAGCCCGCATTGATGCGGCCGAAGCCCGCATTGATGCGGCCGAAGCCCGCATTGATGCGGCCGAAGCCCGCATTGATGCGGCCGAAGGCCGCCCGAGAGCATCAAGCACGGTACTGCCGCCGGGGGGTGGAGCCGCGAGAATTCTGAGTTTTTTTAATCAAAAACAAATCTTGGCGGGGTGGAGCCGCGGGGGGCCGGGCGAAGCCCGCGGCAAGCAGCTGGGTACTGCCGCGGGATTTGAGGGGATTACATGTTTTTGGTTATTTTTTATTTATTTTTTATTTGAATATTTAAAGAATGTAAAATTATTTAAAATTTGAAATAGGTGACGGGAGCGAAAATCGGCGAGGGGCGGGTGGATACCGGCGAGGGGCGGGCGAAGCCCGCTGACGCGGAGGGGGCGGGCGAAGCCTGCCTTGAATGCCAAGCGGGCGAAGCCCGCTTGGTTGCCAAGCGGGCGAAGCCCGCTTGGTTGCGGGCGAAGCCCGCTTGGTTGCGGGCGAAGCCCGCATTGATGCGGCCGAAGGCCGCCCGAGAGCATCGAGCACGGGCGTAGCCCATGCGAAGATGCTCGTATATATATATATAAATATTTATATATATATATATATATATATATATATATATACGAGCATCTTCGCACGGGCTACGCCCGTGCTCGATGCTCTCGGGCGGCCTTCGGCCGCATCAATGCGGGCTTCGCCCGCAACCAAGCGGGCTTCGTCCGCTTGGCATTCGAGGCGGGCTTCGTCCGGCCCCTCGGCGTCGGCTTCGCCCGCCCCCCTCGGCGTCGGCGGGCTTCGCCGGCCCCTCGCCGGTCTTCGCCCCCGTCACCTATTTAAAATTTTAAATAATTATACATTCATTAAATATTAAAATAGAAAATCAATTAAAAATAATAATAAATCTAACCCCCTAAAATCCCGCGGCCGCGCCCCTGCCAAGACTAATCTGTTGTTCATAACAAAAACTGACTAAGATACATTTTCTGTAACTGCATTTAACAAAAATACATTTTCTCTAACTGCATTTTACAAAAATGTGAAGGGAGAATCAACAACAATAGTTTCGTTGTGGTGATACTTCGTTCCAAAATTTCGCATGACAGTAAGGCTATTCAGTCGCAAGAAATTTTGCATGAAAAGCATGATACAATCAAACAACATATATATATGTACTAATATATATATATGGTGTTCTTATGTGCACATTATTTTTGGCTGTGTTCACACCATAATCACAAAATAAATAGATTTGTTTTTATTTCTCAACCTCACCCATCATAAACCTATGTGCACACCCAACCCGCACTCTCACCTCTTTTCTCACAATCTCTTCGTACAGTTGCCTTTGCTCTACAACCGACGCTCCCTCTGCCAAGGAGAGAACAACCACCAAAACTTCCCCTTTCACTCTCCATTTTTTGTGCTGCTAGAGAAGGAAATTAAAAAAAAACTTCCTTTTTTTTGCCATTGGATGCTTCCTTGCCGGAGAGGCAAAAACTCTTCTTTTGTCGCTACGTGGAAGAAGAACTCCTCCAAAAAATTTTCCATTTGGCATCACCTCCTCCAAAAGCAGCCGGCCAGCAACAAAGTCCTCGTCAAAACAGAGGACACGACCTCCTTCAGAAGCGGTGTGCACGTAAGGTTTTGACTGTGCACATAGTATTGATGTGCATAAAGTCAGAAGTGATGTACACATAACAACGCCCTATATGTGTGTTTGTAACGTATATTTCATATTAATATATGATGTGGATTTATATGCAGTACGTGCATATTAAAATTTCATTATGTATTGCGATGTGAATCATATGGAATTTATATGATATAATATGACTACATTTGTTATAGCCCGTGAATGGGCATTTCTGGTGGCCCTGGAATCTTGTAGAACAACTTATATATCCAATATATGATTAATTAACCGTGGCCATGTGATGTGAGGACCATCAACCATGTGATGTGAGGCAGGTGGGGTTGACCTCAGTCATCTGTACATTTGCTACACATCAAATATGAAGATTCTTGAGAATGGCATGCCAATAATTGGTTATCTCACATGAATACAATATATAAAATTATGATTTCTATAGCATGCTCTTTATCTGCAAGCATATTAATCACAACAAATATGATTGAATACCCGGTCATAATTAAGCAGCGTTTAAATTAATGAAGTCTAGCTAATTGAAGGGTTGAGCTTTGGCAAGAATCACTACAAATTAATGTGTTGATCACTTAATGACGCATGCTTCCGACAGACTCTTTACAATATATTCTATCATGGCCGCCATTGGCTGCTATGAGTACCGAATTTCAGTTTGTAAAGTACCGAATTCAGTTTTAGCTTAAACCCGATTATACATAAAGCATCATCTATCATAACACAACATCAATGAACGATCAGATATATAAAATTCTTGAACGGGGCAGTATACAGTACGAAGCTTCGTGCGCCATTGGTGAAGACACATCCTCTAGTCATTTCCTATCTTCACTACTTGGTTTCATCAGGAGCCCGTTCCCGTCGCATCCGGTTTTTATTTTGCCGCCGCATCATGTGCCCTTCCCATGCATCTCCGCTGCATCGTGCATCCGCCGTTAAGTTCACATTTTAAGTCCGCTTTCGTAATCAGATAATGCGATCTTCCGTAGGAGATTCTTGTTGTCTATCGGTAATAAAGTGAACAATATATATTAACATAGGGAATGGGAAAGAGCCGGAGTGGTAATCTGCAATCTGAATTAACTCTGAAATTAAATGAAGCTTGTTTGATGAGTACAAATATGCTCACATTCTTCATAAAATAATGTTCAAATGTTCACAAACAGTTTAAATCAGAGCAGATGACCCAATCATATATTTTTACATGTTGTAAAAGAGAAGCTCAAAGTTCAAATGAAATTCTTACATGTTGCAACCCTTCACCTAAATTGTAGATAATTATTTCATGTAAGAATGCCACTCTCTTCATTCCTGTCCAGTCATGAGTTAAATAAGAAGTCTCAGCCTAGGCTTTTGAAGAATCAAAACACTGTATAGCAGCTACCTTAAAACACAAAATAGAAACTATGAGAGAGAGAGAGAGAAAGGTAGATGGGCTGCATTTCATTAAATTGAATGAAAGAATAAAACTTTATTAATTGAATGGAAATGATAATAAGCTCGTGAAAATATCATGATATATTATAATATTAAGTCCAAAACAGAAGAGAAAGACTTCAGCAAAGTTTCAAACCTGCTCGCTAACTTTTAAAATGCAACCAAGCCAGACCGCCTGAAGGCCAATAATACCCTTCAACCCTAAGAAAATGTGGAATAGTATGTTGGTTAAGCAATTAGAAAAGTGAAATATCATACAAAGAAATAATGAAAGGCGACATGAAATCTTAGTGCAGCTACAGCAAACACAGACATTAAATGTTAAGTGAAGACTTGAGCATAGGGTTGCGCTTCGACCCTACAATGAGGTACAACCTTCGGCGGAGCTTCGCTAAATAGGTGTGGGGCTTCGCCCCTATAACGATGTGCAACCTTCGGCGGGGCTTCGCTTAATTCGAATTCTACACATCAACTAACCAAAACTTATAAGCTGAATAGGTGTCGGGCTACACCCCTATAATGAACTGCAACCTATGCTCAAGTCTAAATAAAATATCAGAAGCATCAGAAACTAAAGTCATCAACTGAGAACACAAATTTATAAGTTTTATTTGCTTGTAAGAAATGAATCCATGTTTCGGCATAAAATGACCAATAAAAATGAGAGAAGATGGAGGTTTGATCGGTTCTTTGGTATGCAGTTTCTATAAAAAGGTCTTTCTAGAGATCCCCCCTAATCATACCCTAATCATACGATAGGGAGAAGATAATCACGAAGAAGAAGAAGCTAGCATTTAACTGAGTGCTAAATAAAAAAAATTAAGCGGACATCTCAAAAAATGCAGACCAAGAAACAAAAAAATTAAGAACAATCGATTATGTAGTAGGAAGTTCCGATCAAAAATCAAGGCCGGGAGGGGACGGGCTGCTGCTGGAAGTTCAAGAGGCGGGGAGGAGTTTGGGAGGAGTTTCAAGGCTGTAACTGCAGGAATTGTGTGGACTGCAGGAATTGTGAGGAGGGGGGTCGGTCCAGGGAAGGGGAGGAAGGCAAACATATACTACAAATAAATCGGTAGTAGGCAGAGCAATGAAAGGTTCGCAGCGGAGATGGAAGACAGTGAGTTAGGTTCAGAGAATACCTAGTTGCAGATGCCGGAGCGGCGACTCCTGCTGGCGAATTCTCCGATCGCGATGCGCAGGAAGGGAGAGTTAGGGCACGGAAGATACGGAGCACCAATGGCGATGGCGCAGCGATGGCGGAAGATGCGCAGCGATGGCGGAAGATGCGCAGCGATGGCGGAAGATGCGCAGCGATGGCGAGAAGAAATGCGTAGGGCAGCGACGGGGGAGGGATTAGCGGCGAGACGATGAAGTGAAGCCAGCGAGGGAATTTAACACCGACGGATCTTTAATTGCGACACATTTGTGCACTGTTCATACGTATAAATATCTTTATATATAGTATAGATAAATTGGCTAAGGACTCCACAACTGAAAAAATATGAATCCGCAACAATTATTTGCAATATAAACAAATGTTCTATAGAAAGATGAAAGTGCAGTGAGAGCATGTACCAGTGATTCCATGCCTGTAAAGTTGTTCATATAGATTTGAGAGGTCGGATAGCTTTGGTATGAGGGATCTTTTAGAACAAATATATGCACGGTAGACAAACATCTGTTGCTCGAGGTCTGCTACAACATATAAACTTACTATCAGCAGAACATATAGGAAAAAATTACAGTACAACATAAATTTTGGGCGAGGCATTGGTTGTAATATTGAGCAAGGGATTGATTGTAATGGTGTCTAGCTAGCTGATTTGAAATCCATGAAATAGCCTCGAAAGCTAGCGCAACTAATAAATATTTTAATAGGCAAGAAAATGAATAGAACAAAAGTGTGAGTGTAAAAAAAATAAAAGTGTGGAGCAGAGACTGAACCTGGAGTGCGATTTAGGAAATAAGTAATGTAAAGACAATATGCTTTGTGGAAGCCCCAAGACAGTAAGTGAGGACGCAATATTCCAATCTGGGCTTATTTTTTTTTCAACCCGTTGAAGTTACTGCCACTGATGATTTTTTGCTGAAAGTAAACGTTGATGTCTAAGTCTGGTGATGGGACTGCATAGTAAATTAAATATTTTCATGTATGAGCATATTAGCGTTACGTAAGTATAACCGGGAAACAATTGAGTAAAAGAGTATGAAGAGCACCTGCGAGTTGACCTTGGAAAGGAGGTCTTTGAAGACAACATTTTTTGTATAAGTGCCAGGATGTCCAGCGAGGGTACCATTTTTGACCAGAACTTTTGTATTCGATGCAGTGACTCCTCTTGATAAAGCAACATAAAGTTGGCCATGGGTGAAAACATGTGATGGCAAGTAAATGCCAACGTGCTTGATTGTTTGTCCTTGACATTTGTTGATGGTCAGAGCAAAGCTTAAACGGACAGGAAATTGTTTGCGAGTTAGCTCAAAAGGCATTTTTAAATCTTGAGCATTTTTCAGCGGTATACGGGGAAGGAATACTGGTTTGCCTTTATGTTGTCCTGTAAGTATTTCTGCTTCAATAACATTTCTTATAAATTGACGGCAGAGGAGTCTCGAACCATTGCAAAGACCGATTCTAGGATTTAAATTCCGCAGAAGCATAATGAGGGTTCCTTTTTTCAAAGATAGTCTATGCGGTGGAAGATTGCTTGGTGATATGCTATTTAGAAACTCTTGCGGGTATAAGTTATATCTGTCATCATCAACAGAATCAAAAGAATAATACGTGACCTCGTCACCGGGGAACATGTGGATGCATTTTTCATTTAGTTGACCGACATCTTCATTTAAGGGTGTTAACAAAGCTCTGTCTTCCAAGTAATCAGAGTCATTCATGTGGAGTGTAATATCAGTAAATATGATACTGATTAGTACATTGATTGAATGTTCACCTTCCCATGGAATAATCATTGAATCAGGAATACGAATCATATCATCCTCGAACGTAGGCTCATCGCCATTTCCAACGCGAAGTAAAAAATTGGAGAAATTTTGATCTGATAGAGCACGCATATTTTCAGTTAATGAAAGCAATTTTACAGCTGACCACAAAGGTGATTCAACTATGCTCGCATTAATAATTTCTGATTTTGTTCCGTTAATTACGACAGGCGGAACTTGCCGAAAATCTCCTCCCATGATTACAACTTTACCGCCAAAAGGTCGGTTTACGCATAGAACATCACGCAACGATCGATCAACAGCCTCAAATACATGTTTATGTGACATCGGTGCCTCATCCCACAAAATAGCGGAGCATTGTTGCAAAAGCTGTTGTATATCAGATTGCTTGCCAAATTTACAGAATGAGCCAGATTCTAGAGGAATTGGAATTTTGAATTTCAAATGGGCTGTTCCCCCGCCTGGAAGAAGTGTCGCAGCAATTCCCGATGATGCTGTCGCAAGCACAATATGACCATTTTGACGCAAATGCGCAAGCATAGATTTGTACAAAAATGTTTTGCCACTGCCACCAGGCCCATCTATAAAGAAAATACCACTTTGTCGCCGCGTGATTGTTTCAACAATAGTACAGAAGGCATAACTTTGGCTGGGATTCAAAGATGAAACAGAGTTCAGATCCGTATATGAGATAGGTATTGAGAGCTCATCTTCAACTAAGCCAGAGAAGTTGTGCATATCTGTAAAGATGGCAGACATATGAGGGATGTTAAATTGTGTGATGATTTTGTTATGTTGTTGTAGAGTGTAATCGAGCTCGTGAAGAAGCTTGTTCATGACATATAACTCGCTAATGGAAGCATTGGCAACAAAATCTTCAGTCATCGCGGTGTAATTGTCATTCCACAACTGTCTAACATCTGTAGGGTTGCAGTATAACAGAATTGTAGTAAACAAAGTCCGAAGTGCTGCAGGCATTTGAAATTCTGTAGCCTCGCGCATGCAGTAATGTAAACTGTTGTCTCGTTCCAATAGACCATAGTGTTCAGCAGCTTCTTTAAACGTTGAATGGAAAGTTGAACCAACTGTCAGAAGATGATCAAAAGATCTTGGGCCCCGAATGTGATTTAGAAGCATGCGTAAATAAAATCTTTCGCCCTCGGAAGGATGTACAGAGTAAATTCGTCCAACAACTTTTTGCCGACGTCTTCGCACGTGCCAAGTTCTAGAACTTAAATTCCATGTATAGTGTTTAGGAAAATCGATGTACAAATAATTGCGCGCTTCTTCCTGAACATCACAAATATTGAAAAATTCGGTTAACATTGTCCTGGAATTCCGCTCATTCGCTAGAACATTGTTCACTAAGTCAGTAGTGCGAAACTGAACTTGATGCTTATCAGGCAAGTGTATCTGCAAACGGATAACCGAAGGATATGTCTGGTACATAGTAAATTTAAATATTTTCCAACATGCTTCCTGTGGACATATCCACCGCCCATTTACGTACTCGGATACTTCATTCTGATCCTGAAGAGGCTGAACTTAGAACGCAATGGCACAGGGCCTTTGTGAATGTATTTATATAAATATTTTATACTTTTAATACTGCTGCAAATCTCGACATTAATATGACAGTCGTACTTCAACAAAAGCCATGGGTTGTAAGGAACAACCCATCTATTGTCAATAACAAAATCTTGGGCACGCTGGAGCGTAAATGATCTTCCATTATCACGGAGTCGATAAATCGGGTAGGAGTCTGCTCCCTGCAGCGTATGCTCAAAAAATTTTTTTGGGTAACCCTTTTTGCAGTCGCCATGCTTCATGCAAGGGGCATAAGGGTTTACGTGTGCACACGGGCCATGAATCATATGACGCACAACAACGTTGTATAATTCGGGTTCATGTTCGACCTGAGGAAGCTCGGCTCTAACAATCTTATCATATTCATCCGGAGTATTCATTTTATCATGCGCGTCGAAAATAATTAGCATATGAACATGCGGTAAACCTCTTTTTTGGAACTCAATTACGTGGACATGGCTAATTGTTCTACTAAGAACATGTTTATGGAAAATATCATGCTTTAACTTTGCATATTTAGCGTGGAATATTCGAGCGACTAAATCAGGACGGTCTTGAGACGTCTGCCCTGGATAAAGTGCCTCGGTGATTTCCGGCCAAGAAGAGTTGCACGTCATTGTTAAAAATATATCTGGTCTGCCATAACGCTGGACAACTGCCATTGCATCCTGATAACGTTGGTACATGTCGCGAGGGCTTCCAATAAAAGATGATGGCAATATGACACGATGACCAACATTGGCTGCAAGAGAATGATATATTGTAAGAGTCTAGATCAGTATGAGATCATAGAATCAAAAGCCTATATGGATCCACAGTGAACACACCTCCACTATTTTCTCCAGCATTAAGGCCGTCCTGCAAGCCGCTGTACAGTTCAGCACGGATATTCTTCTGGTTTTTTTTAATCCAACGCAGTTTTTGAGTTTCAATCTTAATATAATTGTCAACTACGTATTGTTGCAGCAAACGACAACCGTGCAATGGCAAGGATAAATCCGGTCGGCGATCCTGCAAGAGAACGAATATAAAATAAAATATGGGCTGAGTGCAAGAAGCACAACATCCGCAATGTAATATTTATCTAGAAACCTGAAGTATGTATGAGTAATAGTCACAGCAGCTAACGCGACGATTATTGAATCCTTTATACTCAGCAAACCAACCATATGTCCCATATGGGTGGAGTAACGGATATTGAAGTGGATCATAATAACCAGTAAATTCTGGAACAGTAACTAAGTCACCTTCGACCGTTTCAACAATTGTGTTGCGTTCATTGGATTCAAGATATTCTTCAGCGCCAACAATAATAGCAGCAACCTGTGATGCAGTTGGTAATATATATTGGTGCTGAGTAGCAGGTCTTTCCCTAATTACTAATCTGCATTTGTTGACATCGTGTCGTTGTGCCAGTTGGCGGAACATTAACACAAAAGGATTGCATGCGTTCAAAATTGTTGTTATTTTTTGACCAGTTCACGGACCAGCTCTGTACTTTCTTGTAGGCGGTGATCTATCTCATGTTCCGTATCATATATATATAATTGTAGATATCTAGGTCTTGCGTGAGGAGCAGGCAAAAGAGAACCAATTCGATGATATATTGCTCCATGAGCTCGAAATGTGTAAATGGCGTGTTGATCAGTTGTTAATGCCCTATCCAACTTAACACCCATAGAAGTAAAAGAGAACACATGATTATATGAGCGAATATATCTCTTTAAATTGCGGCATTCATCAGAATCATCGACAAACAGAGCGTAGAGCTCATTTGGAGCAGGTAAAGCTGGAATCTGCACTCTTCCATTGTTGCAACACAGCGTAGAGGTTTCACCATCAAATAATCTAGCACGGCAACTATAACAAAAATGAGGTTGTTGTAGTTGTAGGTAAACAATTTGGCGAACTGAGTCTGATACACGGGCAATGTTGTGATTTGTGGCACGACGACTTCTATAAAGGATCTCATCATCAGAGATTTCGTCGTCTGTGCTTTCATGTTGGTGGACAGGATTTGGTGAGGTTTCTATGTAGATGAAAATAAGCATAAGAATAAAAACAACAATCAGACATATTTCTATGCAGTGGTTTACCAAGAACAGACCTTGCACGCATATGTGAGGAAGCACACTTTGTTGTGGGAGCTCCATTGAATGTTCTTGCGTATTTGAGGTTATCGTAAATGCAGGATTCGATTGTAATAAGTTAGAGGCAGCGCGATTGGTTGTGGGCAAAGGGTAAGGTGTGGATGATTCTCCAATTTCAGGTGTTCTCAAAACACGGAAGGACACTGTGGATGGCAGTGTTGTCAGCGTATATCTGTGCACAATACCATTTTCGGCAAATCTCACTGTGGAAGAACACGAAGGCTAAGACGGTGTGCTATCTAGTACTAACTGTATAAGATATAGTAACTGTATAAGGCACGACAAAAGAAATTCGCACTCACCGCATGTCATGGTTGAGTGCCTGAGTTCATTGTCCGATGCCGACGCAGGTGCAGTAGTCTGGTGTTCGGGCGAAACAGCGGGCTGTACTCCTGAGTTGCTATTTTGTAATTGTTCACCTTGCTGCACAATGCCATTTTCGGCAAACCTAACTGCAGAAGAACACAGAGGTAATGATTGTAGCACTGAGATGTTATTATGTAATTACGTAAGATAGGACACCAAAAAATTGCGTACTCACAACTTGTCATGTTTGAGTGCCCAGGTTCACTGATGAATGCCGACGCGGGTGCAGTAGTTTGGTGTTCAAGCGCAGTAGCGGATTGCACCACTGAGTTGTTATGTTGGAGTTGTTGGCTTTGTTGAGGTAATCGTGCGCGACGCCTTCGAGCAGCATTGCGACAAATTTCTCTTTGGTGTGCTTGTTGCGCTTCAGTCATCTGAGCTCGCCAGGCTCTTTGGCGGTCCCGATTATAAGTTCGCTGCACTTCACGCTGCTCTTCTGTCATGTGCGTTCTTCTTTGTTGTGCACGTTGCCGGTTAGAAGCCCGATGAGCAGCACGCTGCGTTTCCGACGCATTCGCGTTTCTTCTTGATGTAAAAGTTTGATTATATATACGTTGTGTTGCGCGCTGCTCGTCTGTCATAGATGTTCCTCTAGTTCTTTTTCGAGAACGAAGATGAGATTGAACGGGGCCACGCACTTGTTCAACGACAGGCTCAACTTGCATTTTAAATATAGTGAACTAAACCAAAGAGGAGCAATCAAAAATAGAAAACAAAGCAGAGAGGATAAATCAAATCCAAAATCATGCATGGAAAGGAAGTTTAAACTAAGGAAGAAGAAATTTGACACTGCTTGGAGTGAGAATAACTTGATGTTGGAAGCTAGCGATGAAAAGAGAAGAGTGATGGAGAAGTAGAGTGAGGTTTAGTAGTGTTACCAAAATGCCAGATTGCAGAAGAAATTCTATATCGGATGTGCTTCCTGCGGTGGAGGCTAGGGATTCTGGTGGTAACGATAACAACTCATTGTTGAGGAGTTGCAATCGCGAGTTAATTTTTGTTTTAGAGTTTGTTTGGTGCAACGGTAGTGGCCATGAACGCGGTGATTAGTTGTTCGTGAACATCCAATCTAACCTAAGGAATCACATTGATTATTCAAATTCAGTGTGATTTTGATTGATCAATCGAATGGACGGGATTTTCTTCAACTATAAGGTAAGATTTTTTGATACCGCTTAGGGTATCGCGTCGGAGCGAGAGGCGGTAGCGGGGGCGATAACTTGGGATCGGTCGCCCCACCTAGATCGCCTACGCAGAACCGCCCGGATCGCTGCGGAGCTCGGTGTTGTCGGTCGCTATCGCGTGCTTCGTTCTCTAGTACACCTGCCACTCCGGCTCATCTGACTGGATGTCGGTAACAAAAAAATTTCTAAAATCCTAAGAGATGCAATGTAGGTCCATAACATGGCAAAAGGATTGAATAAAGAAACAATAAACATGATCTCATTGAACATATGGTTTACCTGGTAGCGGTCAATTGCTGATCTAGGGGGTCCGGGCCGTATATAAAGCAGATCTGCAGAGAAACCAAATAAGAAAATGAGAAGCAACTGAAAATGAGAAGGTATGAAAATGAAACACGTTTTAATGAAGAACAAACTATGTTTTATAGCATGGAAACAGAGAAAGAGAGATTACTCCGGACAACAGAAGGAGTAATAGAGCTTTCTGCACACAAAATCTGAACCATAGAAAAAAATACTAAATAGCGAATGAAGAGTTGGACCTCAATTTTATTATGTTGCATACCATTCTTTTATTATAAGATCAATAAACAAAAATAACACATAATATCATACAAATCTCAGGTAGCACTCTCACATGAGTTAGATTTAGTCAAATCATCAGAAGAAATAATGGAAATGCATTATATTCAACTATGCGAAATAATTGAGAAAAGCTAGATTATATACAAAATCAATCAAAACTATAAAGAAACATCTTGATTCGCTCTTTGATTGTGTCTGTGAGTTCAAACATTTTCTCAACATGGAAACTACTTGATCTTCGCATGTGAGAAATGTTAGATATTAGCAACATTTTGATAGACATCATGACATAAATAATGTCATGAAAGTTGTGCTAAGAGAATCAATAACACACATGTTTTTCGCAAGCAATGCGGGGTTGCAATTCATCTTAGACACATTTACCTTAGCCAAGGTTATCATATTTTCAAGCCTTTTCCATTGAAATATTCCATCTTTAAATAATATGTACAAAATACGCCAGTTACATATGTGAAAGAAAGCGAATAGTGAAACCGTAGTTATGATATTGACAACAATTGTGCCAATATATACACAAAATTCAAAATAGATGATTCTATGGTTAATGCAAATTATCTGCTTTATTTGGATAAAGTACAGGACATCTTTACTTATATGTGGAGGATAGTGCGTGCAAGAGCAAATAAATTATGCCTAAATCGTACCAACATTTAGAAGCTCAAGCTCTTCATCCCTCCGTCGCTATGGCATTGCCTTCATCTTGCTCATCGGTCGCTCAAGCTCTTCACCCCTCCGTCACTATGGAGCATGCACCATGTACGCACAAATAAAATAGAAACAACCTTGTCAGAATTTCTACAAACACCAATCATGCAAAGACGACTTCACCAACGTGGAAGAAACTAATGCAGACAAAGAGGATTGCGTTCCATAAGTAAACCCTATCATTACATCAACCAAATTTACAAAAAATTCAAGTGCCCGAATTAAAAAACAACTCATGCAGAATAAAAAGATCTCTAATAAAAAGATCTCTAATAAAATGGATTCATGTATGGGGGAGGGGCTCAGCAACTGTAGCAACATACTCTAATATGGATGCATGCATGGGGGATATAGTCTTTGAATCACCTAGGAAGGCTTTGAGCCTTAGTTGTTAAAGGCGCGCCTCAGGCGCGCCTAAGGCTCCAGGCTCAACAGGCTCAGAGGCTTGCGCCTTCGTGCACCTTTTTTGCGCCTTTGGAGTATAAAAGGCGCGTCTGAGAGCGGTTTCTGTTGCAAACCTTTTTTCCCAATAGAAAGAAAGCAATAACGTAAGAACTCAATATTTTTTGCATGATTTAGTGTTTGGGAAACATAATCGAGTGTTAAGACTTAAATATGATGTAAACGACCATATTAATTCTATTTTTTAAGAGTTATAAATGATAGTAATGAATGATTAATGAGTAGAATAGATGAAAAATCTGATCAATAAGATGAATTGATGTTTGATGCTTATTTTTTTAAATGAATGTGGTTGCGCCTTGTCTTCGTCAGGCGCGCGCCTACGCCTTGAGCCTTGCGCCTAGGCTCCAAGACCCCTTTGCGCCTTGGTGCGCCTTGCGCCTTTAATAACTAAGCTTTGAGCACATTTGCAGATCCTGAAACTCAAGTAAATGAATTATAGTGTTGAAGCATGACAACTATTTAAAAATATGCATGACAAAATGGCAAGTATAAAAATTACATGTAATTGACTGAGTACATAAGAGATATAATTGAAAGGGGAGATGAGACAATCTGCTAGAAGACAAAAATTATTAACGAAATCTTCTTATGTTTTAAATTCTTTTCACTCTCATTGAATATTGCATTGACTATATATAATAAAACCATCAAATGAAATTAAAAAACTACAAATTAAGCGATTTAGATAATATAAACGATCAATTGGTAACAATATGATAGCATGGAATTTCAATAAATGAATGTGCATACATTCTCCATATAATTTATCACTAAATTCAAGAGAAAATATTTTTGTAAGATGAAAACTTGCACTTTGAGATAAAAACCCCTGGTAAAGTTCAACCACATTCAGCAAATAGATAAAAGGGGGGATGAAGAACTAATAATAGAACCAAGAATAAAGAGAAGCTTGCAATTTGAGATAAAAATCCTTGGATATGAACACTGCATGGACTGTAATGAATACGAAATGTGTGAAAAAATAACACAATGGCATACTACAAATGCCGCACCATCTGAATTAGCAAGAGCAGAGAATTATTATAAATGTAAAAGGGGATGAAAAATTAATAATATAATGAAGACATACTTGTCGATGGAGAATTAATATGTCAAGGGTTGGACTGCAGAGCGAGGGGGCTGATGGGGGAGAGAAACGACGGCAAGTTGGAGATTGTTAGAAGCAGGAGAATCGGTATGTCCATAGCAAAGTAGAGGCATTTATCACAGGAACAAAATGAAATAGAAGAGAAACCAAAGCAGAACTCATAGTTTATAGACATTCTTGCCGAAGCAGAACTCATAGTTGCGAAACATACTTGCAAGGCTAAGAAGGAAGATGTATCGGAGAAGAGAAGATGTAGGAGAATAAAATACCTAATCTGGAGAAAATACTTTCCAACGGGCATCAGAAGGAATATATCCCTCTCTCCTCTCTCTCTCTCTCTCTCTCTCTCTCTCTCTCTCTCTCTCTCTCTCTCTCTCTCTCTCTCTCTCTCTCTCTCTCTCTCTCTCTTCCGCTATTCCTGCGCCTTGAGTTTTGACGGACCTAAGTCTTGCCGTCCGGGGAGGAGTTTAGGGAAAGAGAAGACGGCGGGCGATGCCCGTCGAGGATTGTCGAATCCATCTCCGCATCCGGATGCCAGATCCGTTCACACCTCCACCCTCCTCGCCTCCGTCGCAGCCCACGTCGGAGCTGGCGCGGGAAGTCGCGATGCCGGAAGGAACGTCAGCTCCTCGCGGTAGAAGAAATCGGCGAAGGAGAATGAAGTGAAATAAAAACACGCGAACGAACGGACGGAGTCTTTATTTGCGACCGAGGGTCGGGTACTGTTCAAATCAAGAATATCCATTACAACAACAGCAAGCAGTCCAGAGCAAAGGAGAAAATAGAAGATTACCTGGAAGATTTCCTAACAGCGCAGAGGAAGCGAAAACAGCAAGCACTCCGGAGCAAAGAAGGCGGAGGAGTCGATGACCTAGAATGTTTGCAGAGGGAAATGGCTTTCCCTGCGTGCAAGAAGTGCGAGATCGTCAGGGATGAGGAGAAATCTTTGTCGGCGGAGCTGCAAATGGCGATCGATTGGAAGCAGCGGAAGCAAAATAGATGTTAAAAGGCGGAGCAGCGGAAGCAAAATAGATATCAAAATACCTGCAAATAGCGATCCGAGAGTACCTGCAAGTGAAGAGGCGGAGCCTGTCGCTGCGTGCTAGAGGGCTAGCGGGCTAGCGGGTGTAGCACGAAGTGGACGACGACTCGGCTTGCGGGAAGAGGAGAGGAATGTGAGGAACCTCCGGCGTTGCGAGATCCGAGAGTACCTGCAAGTGAAGAGGCGGAGCCTGTCGCTGCGTGCTAGAGGGCTAGCGGGTGTAGCACGAAGTGGACGACGACTCGGCTTGCGGGAAGAGGAGAGGAATGTGAGGAACCTCCGGCGTTGCGAGCCCAGACGATGAGATCGGCGCAGCGAGAGAGAAGCTCATGGCGACGGACAGGGAGGAATAACGCCCGAAGGAAGATGAACGCGAAGAAGAGAAGCTCACCGGCGTTTGCGAAGAAATCCCTAGGCAGCGAGAAGAAATCCGCATCGGCATTTTAAGCCATTCGGGGGTTGAGAAGCCGACACGGAGGCCGGTTGCATGGGAAGAACGGCGGAAGGGCTTCAACTGTTTGCGCGGAAGGGGGCATTTCCGGGATGGCGTTTCTTTTTCTGCTACATACGCAGAATATCTATATGTATGTATATATACCTATATTTCTATATGAAAAATAAAATAAAATAATTGCCTATGCGCACTCACGTAATAACCTAGCATCAAACTCACCGGACGACGACGATTACGAAATGGTTACGCCCTTTCGCCTCGATGCCCTGAATTAATATTTCGCTTTAGAATAATTATTATTAATTCCCTATGTTTTATTAAAATAATTATAAGAAAAACCCGCGGCGTTACAACAAGCACAGACCGCGCGGTCTCGGCGGTCTCCTAAAAACAGACCGCCCAGTCTCCACTTCACTTCAAAATTTCAACACCCCCCCTTGAAGTGAGAAGTGGTGACTAGCCCGAGTAAACTCCGCAACCGTGTAAACGATCCCTTCACCAGCGGCTTTGTGAAGATGTCTGCGACATTTTCCGCACTCCGAACATGCTTGACCATAAGAGATCCTCCCAACACCTTTTCACGAATGAAATGATGCTCAATCTCAATATGCTTGGTCCTCGCGTGACAGACTGGATTATTAACCAGCTTGATAGCACTCTCATTGTCCCCGCGTAGCATAGTGGAACCTCGAACCTCCTCATGAATGTCCTCCACCAACCTCCCGAGCCAAACGGCTTCTTGAGCTGCCAAGGCCGAAGCCTTGTATTCTGCTTCTGTGGTAGATACGGACACCGAGTCCTGCTTTTTGCTGCACCAAGAGATAGCTGTGGGACCCATCATAAAAACATAACCAGACGTTGATCTCCGATCATCCATGTCTCCCCCATAGTCAGCATCCATGTATCCATGCAACTCCAAGCTTGACCCTCTCCTAAATAGGAGACCCAAATCAGAGGTCGACTTCACATATTTTAGAATCCCTTTTGCCGCCAAAAGATGAGGCTTCCGTGGCTCCGCCATGTACCGACTCACTTTGCCAACTGCATAAGCAATATCAGGCCTCGTGATGGTCAAGTAAATCAAGCTTCCAACCAGAGCTCGGAACACCAACGGATCAGATAGAACTCTTCCCTCATCCTTCCGAAGTTTATGATGCTGTTCCAGAGGTATAGAGATGCTCTTCCCTTCTTCCATGCCAAATCGTTGAACGATCCGCTCCGTATATCCTTCCTGAGAAATGAGCACTCCGCTCTCCCGCCTCTGGACCTCGAGTCCAAGGAAATGGTGAAGCTCCCCCCAGATCCTTCATCTCGAACCTGATCGCAAGCTCAGCTCTCAGCCTTGCTACCGCCTCCTTCGAGTTCCTGGTGACAATCATGCCATCCACATACAGCAGCACAATAACCCGAAGCGTCCCCTCCTTCTTGACAAACAAGCTAGAATCAGAGTCTGAAGCAAAGAATCCGCAGAATAAGAGATACTCCACGATTTTTCCATACCACGCCCGAGGCGCTTGCTTCAACCCATATAAGGCCTTCTTCAGTTTGCAGGCGTAGTCCGGACGATCCTCCGAGATGAAACCTGGAGGCTGGATCATGAAGATATCCTTGACAATCTCTCCGTATAAGAAAGCATTCTTAACATCAAGCTGCCAAATCTCACATCCACAAGATGCCGCCAAAGCAATAACAAATCGGACCGAAGTCATTTTTGCTACTAGACTAAACGTCTCATCATAATCTTCACCATACTGCTGTGAGAACCCGCGAGCTACAAGGCGAGCCTTGTATTGCTCGATCGTGTCGTCAACTTTATTCTTGAGCTTGTAAACCCATTTGCATGTTACAGGGGTAATGCCCTTAGGCC
This sequence comes from Dactylorhiza incarnata, assembly GCA_033032865.1. Classification (NCBI taxonomy): domain Eukaryota; kingdom Viridiplantae; phylum Streptophyta; class Magnoliopsida; order Asparagales; family Orchidaceae; genus Dactylorhiza; species Dactylorhiza incarnata. The sequence continues at coordinate 6,958,315 of JAWHQI010000125.1, forward strand.
TGGGCACTAGAGACCAAGTCTCATTCTTCTTGAGAGCATCCATCTCTTCTTGCATAGCAATATCCCACTGCTTCACGCCTTTGGCTTTCTCAAAGCTCGATGGCTCCCTTTAATCCAAGGGACCAGCGAAGAAACATGAGACGAAGCTCACCATGTTTCCTCCTGTATATCGATCTGGTGGCTTGATAGTCCTCTTCGACCTCCTAAGAGGTTGCACCTAACTAACCACCTTCTCAACTGCTTCTTCTGTGCAAGCTCCTCTTCCAGACGAACTTGGAGCATCGCTCCCCCTGCTTCCAGAACCTGAAGCCCCCATCTCAGAGCTTGACACAGCTGGAGCTCCTGGTGAAACAGGCAACTCCACTTGAAGACTTCTCGCAGCTTTCCCTGCTTCATCAACCCTGCTCTCTGGTAGTTCAACTCCTGAACTCCCCTTGTAGGAAGTCACTTCATCGAACACCACATCCCGAGATACCACTGATCTCCGTGTCTCAGGATCCATGCATATCCATCCCTTCTTCCGCTCATCATACCCAACAAAGACAAGAAGCCAGCATTTGTCCGAAGAGCATCAGGAATATGCAGATAACAGGTTGGCCCGAACACCCAAAGGTGAGCAACACTCGGCTTCTCCTTAAACATCAGTTCGTGAGGGGTCTTCATGTTGATAGGACTTAGAGGCATCCTGTTGATGACGTAAGCTGCACAAGACATTCCCTCCGCCCAAAAGGACTTTGGGATACTCTTGGCATGAAGCCAGCATTTGCAGGTTTCCGTCAGATGACAGATCTTCCTCTCTGCAACGCCATTTTGCTGTGGAGTATGGGCACAAGTGAGCTCTCTCCGGACGCCATGATTCCTGCAAAAACTTGAGAACTCACCAGAGGTGAACTCCCCACCATTGTCAGTTCTCAAACTTTTCACCCGCAGGCCTAACCGACCTTCCACCAGCTCCTTGAACTCCATGAACTTCGCAAAGGATTCTGACTTCTCTTTCAGAAAATACACCCAAATATATCTGGTGTAATCATCGATCAACACAAACATATATCTGTTGCCTCCAAGGCTTGGGTGGCAGTCGGTCCCATCAAATCACCGTGAATACACTCCAACGGCACTTTGCATCTTGTTTGTGATTTATCAAATGGAAGTCAATGAGACTTACCAAACTGACATCCCGCACAAACATGACCGTCTCCATAAGAGGACAAGCTAGGCAAGCCCTTGACAAGGCCTCTTACCGCCATAGCCTTCAATTTGTCCATGCCAACATGCCCCAACCTTTCATGCCAGATAGCCGCTCTATCGTTGGTCTTCATCTTATCAACATAGGTACTTGTCGATAACACGAACAAGTCCTTCACCCGCTTTCCAACATGGATAACATCTCCCCTTATCTCTGGTTGAGTTTTAAGAAACTTCACTTCTGTTGGGCCAAACAGAACGTGATAACCGGCATCGACCACATTGGTCACAGAGAAGAGATTCTTCCTCATACCAGGCACGTGATAAACACTCCTCAACGTGAGTGGACCCTTATCACTGCTCAGGGAGACAACACCTTCTTGTTCAATAGCATGAACAGAATTATCAGCCGTAATGATAGCATCGTTACCTGAGTAAGGCACCAAAGAAGAGAACTTTGATTCATCCCCGGTGAGATGATGTCCACACCCTGAATCAACAATCCAATCCTCTTCGAAGTTGATGGCAGTCAAGGCCTTAACGGGCATCGCCGTCATATTAGCCGCAAAGGCTCCTCCCCATCCAGCTTCATCAGACTTTGGCTTCTCCTTCTCTGCTATATGTCTCGACAGAAGATTAACCCAACAATCCTTCTTGAAGTGGCCGGTCTTATTGCACCTGAAGCACCTTGGTCTCTCTCCCTTCTTCTTCCCATCAGATTTAGGAGCATAGCCCCTATCCTGCTGACCTGAAGTAGAGGGTCCATCATAACCCGACTTCTTCTTCTCCCACTTCTTCTTCTTCTTTCCAGAGAACAACACATCACTATCTCCCCCAGAGATGGAAGTCCTAGCCATCTGTCTTGCCAAACTTTCTTACGAAGCAAGTAAGTTCTCCAGCTCCAACAGAGATGGTTGATTTGCCAAACCTTGAACTGAAGTCACAAAGTCAAGATACTCCTTCCGCAACCTGCGGATAATATGCCTCTTCAGTTGTGCCTCCGAGATGGGCTCATCAGGGTCAAAAACAGAAATCTCTGCTGTGAGGTTCTTCATATTGAGAAAGAAGGTAGAAATAGAAAGATCACCTTGAGAGGCCTTCGCCAACTCATTTTCAAGAAACTGTAGTCGAGCTACATTCTTCTTATTAAACAACCCATCCAAAGACGTCCAAATCTCAGCAGCAGATTTACATCCAATGATGTGATCAAATAGCTCCGGTGAGATAGCCCTCTTGAGTGTGAACTCTGCCTTAGCATTAGTCCTCCTTCAAAGTCTCACCTCTGCCATATTATCTCCTGCTAGAAAGATTTCTTGTGTGTCTTCTCCTTCAATTATCTCCCATAGATCCTCGCCAAGTAAGTAACTCTCCATACATGACCTCCACTTCTTATAGTTAGTCGATGTAAGGAGTTCAATACCAAGCCCTCTTGCGTATCCACCTTACATGGCAATCTATGTGGTATCTTCTTCACAAAGACGATAGCAACTCACGTTGATCACTGCTTATCCACTCCAACAACCTTGCTCTGATACCATGTTAAAATTTTTGATTTGAATCGTTTAGAAGTAAGCAGGAGTTGCATCAACTGAGTTAAAGCCCAACAACCACAATGCCACACAGCAACACAAGAAACTTTATTGAAACACAAACTTCATTTACAGTGCGAGGTATACATGGCGAGACATGATTCATCAGAATCACGGAGACGAGAAGAACAAAACACACCAAAAACAAATCTGGCGACTAGACAAGCTGAGACCGCACAGACCGCTCAACTCCAGAAGTCACCCGGCTTGACCTGAGATCGTGCGAACAGAAACCGGACAGACTGCCAGCACTGCAAGACCGCACCTCAGACCGCACGAACTGAAGCTTTAATGGAACGAAGAACTGAAGTTGTCGCCTGACCGCAACTCAGATTGCCTAACCGCTGAAGGTCGCCTGATCGCTGAGCTCGCTGCGAATAGCACAAGAACAAACATAAACCAGTTCGCAGACAGACCGCTGCCGAACTGTTTATTCAAGCCGCTGGGAATCACCAAGGAAGGAGACCACAACCTGCTGACCGCAAACCTGCGAACACAACAAACAGTCAACTCGCTTCCAAACCGCCCGACCTCAAAGTGAGACCGCACGAAATAACCCAGGCTCAGTTCTTACAGTTCTCATTTAGAATGACGGGCCCTGCACCCCCATTTATAGGCGGGAAAACGGATGTCCTCACCACACATGAGAGGTACAATCACCACCCGTCAGATCGCCAACGGTCTCAAAGGGCAGACCGCGCGATCTAACAACTTGGACGACCATCCATCCAAGACCGCAGATCAGCAGACAGATCGCGCACAGGTCGCGCGAACACGATACCGCGCACAAGTCGCTCGGTCACAAAGGTACTCCTTCCTTAGACCACCAGGAGCAAACCAGGAACCATGTGTCCGACTTAGAACAAGTCGCCAGATCGCCAAGCACAAACCGCCCGGACAGGCGGTCACACATAGGAACAGACCGCCCGGTCTTCCAACAAGGAAGACAGGTCAACCAACACACCAGCCCGAGAACAGACCGCAGCTACAAAGAGCAAACCGAAAGAACCAGCAGTCTGCCAGAACAGACCGGCAGAGCCAGACCGGCAGAAAACAAGCACAGACCGCGTGGTCTCGGCGGTCTCCCAAAAATAGACTGCCCAGTCTCCACTTCACTTCAAAATTTCAACATTTCCATCCCGTGTTTATTTGGTAATTGGTTATTTAAACACGCCTTGGACAACTTAGGAGCTAGTATTAATCTGATGCCCTTCTCTTTGTTTAAGAAGCTTGGTTTGTGGCACCCCAAGCCCAACAAATATGAGCATCCAACTAGCGGATGTGTTAGTTAAGGTTGACAAGTTTTTCTTCCCGGTAGACTGTCATCCTAGATATTGAAGTGGATGCTGAAGTACCCCTCAAACTCGGTCGACCTTTCCTAGCCATCGCTCGAGAAATAATAGACGTAAGTAACGGAAAACTTCTCCTTCGAGTTGGGGATGAAAAACTTATTTTCAGTATTAACCCATCAATGTGAAATGCCCTTTCTAACAAAAATTCTTATTTTACTTTAGAATCAAATTTTGAAGAAGATTAATCATATTTAGCTGAAAGAATGTCGCCATTTTTCGATGATCCGGAGTTAGAAACTGTATTTTGTCTATATAAAATAACTCAGTCGCTAAATTTTACACAAATAGATTTAAACAATTTTAAAAATAAAACATCTTATGAAGAGTCGTCGAGTCTCAAATTAAAACAACTCCCAGATATTATAAAATATATATTTTAAGAAGAAGATTCAAAATTGCCCGTGATTATTTCTTCTGCGCTTAACGATTCAGAAATTTTCAAATTAAGAATAATTTTAAATAATCACCATCATGCAATTGCATAGAAAATTTCTGATATTAAGGGGATTAACCACTCATTTTATACACATAAAATTATGCTAGAGGATAAATCCTGCAGCACCTTTCAGCCTCAACGACTTCTCAACCCCAATATGAAGCACATTGTTAAGGCCAAAATTATTAAATAATTAGACGCGGGTATTATTAATTCAATTTTCGATAGAACATGGGGTAGCCCAGTTCAAGTTGTGCCATAGAGGCAGGGATAACTATTATTTCAAATGAAAATAATGAACTAATCCCAACCTATACTTGTATGGGTTGTCAGATGTGCATCTATTATAGAAAAATTCAATTCTCGTAAGGATCACTTTTCGTTACCTTTCATTGATCAAATTTTAGAACGTCTCTCAGGTCACTCCCACTATTATTTTCTCGATGGTCTTAATTCCGGGATATTTTTAAATCTCACTCGCACCCGAAGACCAAGAGAAAACCACTTTTACTTGTCCCTTCAGCACCTTCACCTAGTAGAGGATATTGTTTGGTCTTTGTAATGCGATGGCTACATTTCAAAGGTGTATGCTGACAATTTTTTACGTGTTAGTGGAGGATGTGATGGAAGTCTTTATAGACAAATTTTTAAATTTTGGTGATTCTTTTAAAATTTGTTTAAATAATCTAGATCGTGTTCTTCAACACTATGTAACACGAATTTGGCACTTAACTGGGAGAAATGACATTTTGTGGTCCAAAATGTATTAGTCCTCGTACACAAAGTTTTGAGTAAAGGGATCGAGGTCGATAGGGCTAAAATTAGAGTTATAGAAAAACTCCCTCCACCAACCAACGTTAAATCAATTAGAAGTTTTCTAGGTCACACAGGTTTTTACAAAAGGTTTTTCGAGATTTTTCAAAAATAATAAAACTGCTAACTCAATTATTAGAAAATGAATCCGCATTTATTTTCGATGAAGAAGGTCTTAAGGCGTTCAAAAAAATTAAAACGAACTTATTAATTCGCCAATTTTAATAGAGTCGGATTGGTCTTTACCACTCGAAATTATTTGTGATGCGAGTGATTTTGCTATAGGGGTTATTTTAGGCTAACGGGTGAATATGCATATTCACCTAATTTATTATGTTAGTAAAACACTAACATCTGCACAAGCTATTATACCATGGCGGAAAAGTGCTTTTGGCTAAATTTTTTGCGTTTGATAAATTTTGATCATATATAACGCTATCAAAAGTTATTTTTTTACTGACCACTCCGCTCTCAAATATTTATTAAACAAACAGGATGTGAAACCCCCACTACTATGTTGGATTCTCCTGTTGCAAGAATTCGATTTGGAGATCTGAGACAAGAAGGGAGAGGAGAACGTGGCGGCTGGCCACTTCTCACGGTTGGAGTATCCGGCTGTTGGAACATTAGTGGATGCTGAAATAAATGACAAATTCCTTGAAGAGCGCCTCTTCACCTTCGATAAGGTAATGGCTTCTTTCATCCATTAGTACGCGAACCTTGCCAATTATTTAGTGGAACGGGTCTTTCCAAAAGATTATTCAAGTAACCAAAGAAGAAATTCTTTTCAGACTTGAAAATTTACTTTTGAGATGACCCTTTTTTGTTGTGTCTGCGCAAACCAAGTGGTAAAAAGGTGCATTTCGGGCGAGGAAGGTGTTCAAATTCTGCAGTTCTGCAACGAAGGACCAACCGGTGGACACTACCAAGCAAATCAGACTACTATGAAGGTGCTAGAGGTGGGCTTCTACTGTGCCACCTTATTCAAGTATGCTCACACCATTGTAAATAAATGTGATAGTTACCAAAGGTTATGTAATATTTCTAACCGGGACGAAATGCCCCAAAATGTGTTTTTAGAATGCAAAATTTTTGATTTATGGGGATTTGATTTCGTAGGTCCGCTACCTTCATCGTTTAATAATAAATATATTCTTGTTGCGGTTGATTACTTATCAAAGTGAGTGGATGCACAAGCCCTCCCTACCAAAAATGCGAGAGTCGTCGAAATTTTTTTGAAAAAAATTATTTTCCTGATTTAGCATACAACGCGCACTAATTAGTGATAACAAAGTTGCTAAAACTTTATTTAAGTATGGCATTACACACAAACTCTCCACTGCCTATCATCCACAAGCAAATGGCTAAGTGGAGGTAGTTAACCGAGAGCACAACAGAATTTTAGAAAAAATGGTGTCAGTTAATAGGAAGGATTGGTCGCAAAAATTAGACGATGCACATTGGGCTTATCAGACAACGTACAAAACCTCAATCGGATGTACACTGTACCAGTTAGTCTATGGAAAAGCATGCAATTTACAGATGAAATTAGAGCATCGCACATTTTGGGTGATTAAATCTTTAAAATTCGATCTAAACTTAGCATCCGAATAAAGGAAATTTCAATTGAACGAATTAGTTGAATGGCGTATGAACGCCTATAAAAATAATAAATTCTATAAAGAGCGTACTAAGTTTTACCATGATAGAAAAATTAGAACTCCTAAATCTTTTTCACCTGGAGATATAGTCCTTCTCTTTAATTCTAGACTAAGGCTTTTTCTAGGAAAATTAAAATCTCGATGGTCCGGCCCCTTTGTAGTAATAGCGGTTTGGCCATACGGGGCCATGCTAATAAAGCACCCAGAAAAAGGCTTGTATAAGTTTAACGAGCACCGGTTAAAATAGAATTACCCAGATGACCCTATGCCCAGAAATATTGAAATGCTTATACTTCCTGATTTTAAAAAGAATCGCCACCTAGTCAAGTTACACCACGGTAAACAAAGCAATTTTGGGAGGCACCCCAACGTTATATTCTCATTATTTTTGTTTTGTTTATTTTTTGGTTTTAAAATGTTTTTGCAGGTTTGGTTTAGCCGACCCCGACTACCAACCAGGGAAGCCCACTTCTCCCCTTTTTCCTACTATCTTGAATTCTTAATTTTAACATGAACTCAGTTATTTTATTTTTTTTCTTGTTATTACTGCATACTTAGCTTTAAACATTGGGGAAAATGTTTAATTTTAAGTATGGGGTGTAGTGTAGCTTCCTAGTCTATAAAAATAATATATTATAAGAGTCTAATTTCTTGGAAAGGGAGGTTTGGGATGTCACCTTATCATATCTCCTAGTAACCATAAGAGACTTTCACAGGGAATACCTTGGGAAGTCTATGAATGAACAAAAATATACTCCATACTTGTTGTTTTTATTATTTTCAAGAAATCTAGTTTGAGGATTGGTTATAATCATTTTATGTTTTTAATTTAGCTAATGTTTTGTTTTATCAGAATTTGTTAGATTTAAATTTTAGGTAATTTAGTTTTAAGAAGCATTTTATGTTTTTAATTCTGCTAGAGAATTTATTTTGCATTACTTCTCTTTTTAATTTTAAATATCTTAATTTTGTAGTAGAGTGGCAAAACATCCTTAGATTTCTATTATATTCTCTCCTAACTTTCAGTTCTTAGGAAATTTTACTCCACTAAAAATTTGCTCTCAAAATAGTTTAATTTATAAACTAGAAGTATCTTTTTATCCCCCACCCTTGGTTGGCATAAAATAAAAAAGGTAGTAAAATATCATATGTCATGGGAATAAGAGGATAAAATTCATTATTCCCTAAACATATGCACCCAAAATCATTTAGAAGACTATATGTCATGAAATAAGAGGATAAAATTCATTACTTCTAAACATATACATTTTGGGCTTTTGTTTGAATAAAATTTTTAAATGACTATATGGCATGGAAAATGAGAGGATAAATTTCATCATTTTCCTAAACAAATACAATAAAAATGAAATGATGAGTGAGGATTCACAACCTCCAATTTAGAATCTCTTCATTTGTCATTTTGATTGTAACCCCAACTTAGCCAATTTTATTGGTTCTAGTCCTAAATCAAATTATTAAGAGAGCAATATTGTAGTAGATTGTCTTTTCTATAAGTTTCTTATATGTTAGAGTTTCTATAATTTCAATCTAATTTTGTTTGATAATTTCTACAATTTCATTTGCAAAATAGTCATCTTGTGAATTCTTTAGCTAAGCATGCTTCTCTTTTTAAATTAATACCTAATTTATGACATAATTCTTGAATTTGTTTTTAACTTACTCGTGGTTTAATAAAATTTTAGTTAGTTAGAAATAATATCGTTGTGTTGTAAATTATCTCTCATCCTTTGCTTTGGAATAGCAAAAGCTCAAGTATGGGGGTATTTGATGAGTAGTTTTTATACCTATCTTTTATTATAGTTTTGATGCAATATTAATATAAATTTAAGGTATTCATATGCATTCTCCTAAGTAAATTGTGTCTTTTTATATTTGTGAACTAACTTAAGCTAATTTTCTGTTTTCCAGGTTTTCTGGGCATTTTGAGCAGAAATTAATAGTACATGTCGTAGGTCACGGGCGTGACCTAGGGCGTGTCAACCTATAAAGTTATTCCAAACCTACTACCACCATCCTGGGCTCAAGCCGAGAAAAATTTCTAGTACACACCCTGGTCACGGGCGTAACCGAGGGGGTGTGAACTTAATCCATAGTTCTAGCTCTGTCAGCCATGTCCTGAAGCCATGACAAGAATTTCGCCAAGTACATGCCTGTGAATCAAAGATCTTGCCCGTGTACGGCCGTGATTCACACGCCCAACCAGATCACGCCTGATATTATGCCCCGAGGATTTATCGCACTTGTCACGCCCGTGTAATTCAGAAGACAAGGGTGTGTGCCTCCCTGCTCGCTAATCACGTGTCGTCCCTCCAAAAGTCTCCCGCCAAATGCAAATTTAAAGATTACACACGCAAAGTCACGGATGTGACCAAGGGCGTGACACACAATGTACCGCCTACAATTACTCCAGACCGCGCGCACTCTGCGGCCATTTTGATTCTTGCCTAGACACGCCCTAAATCACGGGCGTGACCGAGGGCGTATATCTTGAAACTTTTTCCTATTTTAAGCCAGCTCCTCCATAACTCAAGGGATGAAGTTTAGGAGTTTTCTTATATATTTCTTAAACTGTGTTACTATTCCTAGTGTTCTTGTACTTTACTTTCTCTTAGTACTTGTAAGTTTTAATTTCATAGCTTGTAATTTAGTTTTGAGAAATTAATACAAATTAGTTCTTTCTTCCCTTTACTCTATCCTTATTTCATCATGAACTCTTTTACTTTTGTTGATTCCTCCATCTCAATGAGTTGCTAAATTCTTATTTGTACTCGATCGGGATGATCCAAGGAATGATATAAGTCATGATTTAACTTAGACTTTCTCTTTCTCTTTATTTAGAACACTTAAAGATTTATCCTTAATTTTAATGAAATGAGATTATATCATCGATATATAATTCTCGTTCTTGTTTTCGTACTTTAGTTAGCCGAGAGGCTCGTAATGCAAATCGATCAATCAAGGATAAAGAGAGTTGAATGCAACCATTGTGAGAGGATGACATAAATGTCCTTGATTAGAGTTAGATCCAATAGAGTGGTTCACCACATTAAAGCGAGTTTTAGGGCTTTCAATTATAAAACGAGAGATCGGTTGATCAATATAAACTCGGTTGAACGTATTCTCAAATGACGTGTGCTCAGGAATTGGGAACCTCCATGGTCGAAGAAATTTCTTTAAGAGAATTAGAATCTTATTTCTTCTTCCTATTTTCATTCCAAGGTGATTCAAAGATCGAGTACTAGTCTTCTAAATATAGTTTTAATCATCGTTATAATTTGTCTTGCTTTTCTTGCAACCCACCCAAAGTTCTCTTTGATAAAATAATAGTAATTTTCTTGAAGTAAAAAATTCAACTCACCCGGAAAAATATGAATGTTGGGGAAATAATTTATCTTAATTCCTAGAATTGAGTAGAATATAAATTCTAAGAATGAAAAATTAGGCTAAGTAAATATGCGTCGAATAGTATTCGACGCAACGTCGAAATGTAGTCGACGTTTCTCTCAGAATGAGTCGAAGTAACTCTAAGAAGAATTCGACGTAATCTTTGTCGACGTACCTCTGACTTCTAGTCGACGCATTTAATAAAGTCGATGCATCTTAGTCGACGCACCTTCCTTATTCTTCTCTCGACGTCCAGCCAGGATGAAATCGACGTTTACGTCGAATAGTAATCGACGCACGTCGATTTCTATAAGAAATTCAAAAACACGCCAGATCTCTTTCCTTCTTTCTGTAGATCTGATTTTTATGGAATGATATTATTCTTTTATAGCCGTTCTGAATCAGTCTTTCCTTCTATTTGATTCTTGGCTAATTTGATTAACATTATTATGGATATTATTTGAAATTAGAATGCATTCTTTCCTTATACAGATTTAATTATTATGGAAACTTTTTGTCTCTAATTGCTGATTGATTATTCCCCTTTAGCAACATCTTTTGAGACAGAGTTATAAATAAAGAGGAGGTCGGCAGAGAATAATAACAAGTGATCCACTCCATCCATTTGAAAAAGAGGAAAAGCTCCCAAGAGAAGAGTGAGAAAAGCTGAGAGAAGTGATAGTGTGCTGAAGCAAACAACAAGACTTCTTCTTCTCCTTCTTCTGAAGTCATACTGCTGCAATTTCTGAAATCTCTCACTAAAAGAGAGAAAGGGCTACAATCTCCTTCTCACTATAGAAGAGAGATCATATTCACTATACTTGTGCTTCTAATCTTCTTGCTAGGAAGAAGATTCTTTCTTACATATACTATTTCTGTTCTTCTACTTGTTCTACTTCTACTCATTTTATTTTCAAATTGTGTAAAAGAGTTTTTAGAATCTCTCTTCAAAAAATTCAGTTGTAGTGGTTCTAAGAGTCTCCTTACCAAAAGACTCAGTCTGGTTCTAAGAGTCTCCTTATCAAAAGACTCAGTCTGGTTCTAAGAGTCTCCTTATCAAAAGACTCAATGCAAGTTAGTGTTCCTACCAAAGGGGGTAGAAGAGTGGACTACCCAAAGTTTGGGGAACCACTATATTTCTTTGTGTTGTGCTGTGATTTTCTTCTTGTTATTTTTCTTCTTTACTTGCTTAATTCTTGTTGGTGTGTGGGAAGCTTAAATCTGTGATTATTACATATATATATAATTGCACAATGTATTTTTAAATCTCTATTCACCCCCCCTCTAGAGAATTCTAGTGAGGTTAACTGTGCACTTTCAATTGGTATCAGAGGGAGGTTGATCTAAAAAGGGTAACTCCTTGATCAAAAAGATCCTACCTCATATATACATGTATATATATATTTCTGAAAACTATTTCTTTTCACATGGCACAAATCAAAGATTATGCTTCCACCAGACCACCAATTTGCAACCTTGAAAAGTTTGCACTTTGGAAAACAAGAATTAAAATTTATCTAAACTCTATTGATGGGGAATTATTTGATGTTATTATGACAGGTCCTCCCAAGGCATTCAAGAAGGACTCAAGTGGAGAGGTCACACAAACACTTGCTCCAAAGGCTGAATGGATAGATGAAGAAAAGAAAGCTCATGCCTGTGATGCCAAAGCTATGAATATCCTAGTCTCAACCCTCTCAGATGAAATCTTCCAAAAGATTGCTGAATGTGAGTCAGCTAAGGAAATATGGGAAGCACTCTCTAAAATGGTAGAAGGAAGTGCTGATGAGATAAAGGACAGAAAGGCATTACTCATCTCTCAATATGAAAACTTCTAGAAGAAAGAAAGTGAAAGTGTTGCAGAAATGTATGCCAGATTCAGCCTCATAGTAAATGAGTTAAGAACACTTGAGAAGGACATATCTCTCACTGAGATAAATGACAAATTGCTAACTTGCTTCCCTAGCTCTTGGGATTCAAGAATCTGGCCAATTAAAGACTCTAGAAGTCAAAAAGAAATCTCAACAGATGTCCTGTTAGGTAAATTAAGATCTTATGAACAGTTGTTGAAAATAAGAGCTGAGAAAGAAGAGAAAGAAAAGGCTCCTCCACTCTCAAAATAAAAGAGCATTGCTTTGAAGGCTACTGAAGGTGAACCCTCTACAAGTGATGAAGAGCTGATCAGTCTGCTGGCCAGAAGGTTCAAGAAGTGGATCAAAACAGAAGGATCCAGAAGGAGAGACTCAAAAACCAGGTATGACAAAACTCCTAATAAAGAGATTATATGTTTCTCTTGCAGGAAACCTGGACACATTGCACCTGAATGTCCTAAAGAGATCAGCAATAAGAAAGATCTGAAAAGAACAGATCTAAAGAAGAAGAAGAAGAAAGAGAAAGGGTTCATTGCTCAATCATTGAGTGATTCAGAATCTGAAGGAAGTACTTCATCTGAAGATGATCAGAAAAAGGCTAAGCAAGAGGAAACCTGTTTGATGGCTACTGAAAAGCCTAAAGATACATCTCTGGTAAATATATTTGATGATATAGATTTCTCTTCCACTGATTTCAAAAATAGTTTCAAAGAATTCTTTTTAGATCTAGTCAAATCTGAGAAAGAAGTAAAGGAACTAAGAAATGAACTAAACAATCTCAAACAAATAAATACACAACATAAAAACTATGAGCTCAGTCTAGGACACTCAGAGGAGCAACTAGATAAAATCAATACTGAAAATCAAGCACTAAGAAATGAGCTAGCGAAGGCAAAAGCCTTTGAAGACTCTCTAAATGACAGAAGTCAGAAGCTCAAGAATATCTCTAACAATCTCACTGATAGATTTAGACAACTAGAATATAACACCAACTTAGAACCCAAACCTCAATCACACAGCAAATCTGTCTGGAGACATCCTATTCACTTCACTAGGGAGAATCATTTGACAAGAGAAAGATCACAAGAAAATTCAGAAACAATCACTGTTTTTAACAAAAATAATCTCACTATGCATGAAGGAATCCTAGGTAAATACTCTCAGAAAAGAAACAAACTTGCGTCGAATCATTATCGACGTGCGTCGAATTCTACTCAACGCAACTCAAATAATGCATCAATTTCTAATCAACGCAGACACCAAAATACGTTTACTCCTAATCGACGCAATCTCTCCTATGCTTCAACTAAAAGTAACCACAGAATGAAGGAAGCGTCGACTTCCACTCGACGCAACTTTAAACATACGTTGAATTCATATCGACGCAACCAATCTAACAGAAATGTCTCCTTTTCCAAAAAGTCTTCTCAATCCATTTCCTTTTATTAGGAACACTATTTCTGCAACATTACCAAAGATAATTGGTATGATAAGCCAATACCCCTAAAAGAGGAAGGATATTCTGAAAAACCCACTTATTCTTTCATTAAACCTTTCACTGTTGGGAGGAAGGGACCCCAGCTTAGGAGGGTCCAAATTAATGTTTAAAATTTTATGTGCAGATGTATCACATCTCCAGGCTGGTGTGGTACTTGGACAGTGGATGCTCCATGCATATGACAGGGTACAAAAACCCATTAATCAATTTTGAGGATAGACTTGGACCACCAGTGACTTTTGGAGACTCTAGCTGTGGCCAAACCAGGGCTTTGGAGATTTCAAAGAAGGGAAAGTTACCTTCAAGAATGTTGCAGTAGTCAAAGGACTGAAGCACAATCTGATAAGTATAAGTCAGATATGTGACAGTGGTAAGTGTGACGTAAAATTCACCACACTATTTTGCCATATTATTGATATCAAGACTGGTGCCATAGTACTCAATGGAATTAGAAAAGGGAAGGTATATATAGTAGACTTTAGCTCCTCACCCACAAAAGTTTGTTTGTTCAACAATATTATTAATAAAAGTGAATTATGGCATAGGAGACTGGGTCATCTAAACTACAAAACCATTAGTAAACTATCAAAGAATAACCTAGTCAGAGGCCTACCAAAGGGTAGATTCTCTAAGGACTCTCCATGTAGACCTTGCCAACTAGGAAAACAGACCAAGTCATCCTTCAAACCAATTGGTAAGGATGACTCCCCTAGGATCCTCTACTTACTGCACATGGATCTCTTTGGTCCCATATCCACTCAGAGCTTAGGTGGAAAGTCTTATACCTTAGTCATTGTAGATGACTATTCTAGGTTTAGCTGGGTATTCTTTCTAAGGGCTAAGTCTGAAACCCATAAGATCCTCTCAAGATTCATAAGACAGATTCAATCTGAGTTCAATACTCATGTTTCAATTATCAGGAGTGATCATGGGACTGAATTTGAAAATCAGTCAATTTGTAGTTTCTGTGAGAATATAGGTATTAAACAAAGTTTTTCAGCCCCTAGAACTCCTCAACAAAATGGAGTCGCTGAAAGAAAGAATAGAACTTTAATTGAATCAGGAAGGACCTTACTTGCAGAATCAGGATTACCAAAAACCTTCTGGGCTGAAGAAGTCAACACTGCAAACTATGTTCTAAATAGAAGCCTCATTCACAAAACTAAGGCAAAAACTCCATATGAGCTTCTGAAGGGAAAAACACCCATTGTTAAATACTTTAAAATTTTTGGATGTGCTTGCTTTATTCTAAATAATGGAAAAGATCATCTTGCCAAGTTTGACAAGAAGTCTGATGATGGAATATTTCTGGGGTACTCATCATCTAGTAAAGCTTATAGATGCTATAACACGAGAACTCTCAGAATTGAAGAATCTATGCACATTATATTTGATGAAACTAACATGCTGTTTAAGGGGGAGGAAACTTCCATCAATCCTTTTCCACAGGAAAATAGCAGCATAGAGACTCAGCTTGAACAACTGACTCTAGAGAACAGAGACACTGGGAAAGAAAACCAGCTACAGGAACCAAGTGAGGAGTCTGAACAAGAGCATGAAGAAGGTTCAGAGAAGAGCAATCAAAACCAACTCCCACAAGAAAGCATGGTTCAGGAAGAACAGTTGGACAATTATCCCATTGTTAATAAGGAAGAAGAGCATCTGACAAATCCAAGCAGGACAGGGATCAATATGAAAAATCATCCACAATCCCAAGTAATTGGAGACCCCAATACTGGAGTAAGAACAAGACACCAAGTGTCCAATGAGATGATGCTCCAATGCTTCTTATCTCAAGTTGAACCAAAGAAGTTTGAGGAAGCAAATTGTGATCCTCACTGGATTATAGCCATGCAAGAAGAACTAAGCCAATTTGAGAGAAACAAAGTGTGGAACCTAGTTGAGAGACCAAGAAACTACCCAGTTATTGGTACAAAGTGGGTATACAGAAACAAACTAGATTCCACTGGAGTAATTGTCAGGAACAAGGCAAGACTTGTAGCACAAGGATACAGACAAGAAGAAGGAATAGACTACAATCAAACCTTTGCTCCAGTAGACAGATTGGAAGCAATCAGACTCTTTCTTGCCTATACAGCCTTCATGAAGATGAAAGTCTACCAGATGGATGTCAAGAGTGCTTTTCTGAATGGTGACCTTCAAGAAGAGGTGTTTGTAGAGCAACCACCAGGTTTTGTCAATCCCTCCTCACCTAACTTTGTTTATAGACTTAACAAAGCACTTTATGGTCTTAAGCAAACACCTAGAGCCTGGTATGAAACTCTCTCCAACTTCCTTTTAGAAAATTCTTTTGAAAGAGGAAAAGTAGATAAAACACTTTTTACTAGAACCCATAAAAATCAACTCCTTCTTGTTCAAATCTATGTAGATTACATCATCTTTAGCTCAACTCATCCCAAACTTTGTACAAGATTTGCTAATTTAATGCAATCAAAATTTGAAATGAGTAGTATGGGAGAACTCTCTTATTTCTTAGGGCTACAAGTGAAACAAAGCAGTGAGGGAATCTTTATCTCACAATCTAAATACACTAAAGAATTAATCAAAAAGTTTGGTATGGAATCAGCCTCTACCATGAAAACACCTATGACAACTAATGCCATTATAGAAAAGGATGATAAGGGAAAATCAGTAGATCAAAAGACATATAGGCAATCATAGGATCCCTTCTCTATTTAACAGCTAGCAGACCTGACATTATGTTTGCAACCTGCATATGTGCTAGATTTCAGGTTGATCCAAAAGTATCCCATCTCACCTCTGTAAAAAGGATTCTTAGATACCTAAAGGGAACACCTAAACTAGGTCTGTGGTACTCAGCAGAAACAAATTTTGAATTAATAGGATTCTCAGATGCAGACTATGCTGGATGTAGGGTTGATAGAAAAAGCACATCTGGTACTTGCCAATTCCTAGGTGACAGATTAATATCATGGTTCAGTAAGAAGCAAACTTCAGTCTCAACCTCAACAGCTGAAGCTGAATATATAGCTGCTGGGAGCTGTTGTTCACAAATCCTCTGGATGGAAAATCAGCTTCTTGACTATAAATTGGAAGTCAATAACTCTAAAATTTATTGTGATAGCTCTAGTGCTATATCCATAGAATCCAACCCAGTCCTTCATAGTAGAACCAAACATATAGAGATCAGACATCACTTTCTTAGAGACAATATAGAAAAAGGTAAGATAACCTTAGAATATATTCCTACAGATAGTCAAAGAGCAGACATTTTTACCAAACCCTTAGATGAAACTAAGCATACTTACTTTATCAACACCTTGGGAATGCTTGATGGAAGCTTGTAAACACTATTGTTGGGGAAATCTAAAAGTGATCAGAAAAACTAAGCAAGTACTTAAAGACACGTCGATTACCTATCAACGCACCGTCGAGAGGAACTCGATGCTAGCATTGACTTCATAAAGACAAAGATACGTCGATCCCTTATCAACGCACCGTCGATCTAATCTCGACGCAAGTCGGCGACCACGTCGACAGGACATTAGGCTGCCAATGTTTCGACGGAGCGTCGACTCCATATTGATGCATACGTCAACATTAATGACCAACGTCACAGATGCTCTGACACATCGACCATGTGTCGACTCCAATTTGACGTAACATGGACTTCATAATAAAACTGGAAACAAATCTTCCTTTCTTATTTTGACGATTGGTTACCTAATATACCTTGATTTTTGTTTCCTTTTCGACGTTTCACCTTCTTTAAATAACACCTCTTATTTCATAACTCATACTCTCCCAAACCGCCAAAATCTTTGTCTTCTACCTTTCTCTCTACATCAATGGCGCTAACCCCTGCTCAATCTGCTCTCATCAAAACAATAAACGATGCTCTGGAACAACTTCTGAATGACTTCCAGACAAGTCTGACCAACTTCTCAAATGAGTGTGCCGACATGATCACCACCTGTGAAGCCAAATTGGCCAACCTCTCTGCTTCTCTTCCTGAGCTTCATGTTCTTATTCAAGAACAACCTCTGTCGCCAAAAGGGTTTACATCCTTTCTGAAGGATATAAACCAGGGGGAGAGTTGCTGCAGAAACCCCTCCTGTCAGGTTATCTATCTCTCTTGAAGCTCAGGGCTAATTTTTCATTCTTCTCTAAACTATAAATATTATCTCTAAAATATTTCTCCAACTCCTTTTCTTACAATAGGCTCCAATCTTCTCAAATCACTCTGATTACACCTTCAACAACCCCTTTGGTGAAACCTCATCTTACCACACTGAAGGAGACTATGCTGTAGATTCAGCATTCAGAATAGATGCCCCATATGTTCAGGGGGAGATTGTTGTAGTACAAAATATAGAAGTCCAGGGGGAGGAAGAAACAGCTTTTTCTGATGACCTAAAAGGGCAAGTCTGGATTGAGGCACCATTGTGTGTGGAAGAATATCATCATCACTCTACTGGCTTCTCTGCTAGCTATATCAAACTCAAGACAACCCTACTTGAGGATATTCCTCCAGAAGAGTTTGAAGGAGAAAAACATCCCTCAGCACAGTCTACTCCACCAAAGGACATTCTGCCTCCAGTTACAGAACAAATTCCCTCTCCTACAAAAGTTTCTTCTCCACCTTCTCCTTCTAAAAAGGAAACTACATCTCCACCTCTGCCTCTTCCACCACTTCAACCTCCATCTCTACCTCCTCTACTACCTTTACCTCCACAAATGCTATCTAGGAAAAAACCAAGAGGACAAATGAAAAGAAGAAGAGAAGCCATCCCTCATTGGCAAAAATTCTCCAAAGAAGAAAGAAAAGACTATGCAAAGGAAAAAAATATAGAAAGGCTGTTGAGGAGATAAAAAGGTTTGAAAGAATGCCTAATAACACTCATAACAGTCCTGTAAAGGAGTACCATGATCCTGACATGGAAAAGAGGAATGAAGAAATAAGAGAAAGAGAGTTGTATGAATATGAAGCAGCTATGAAAGAAGTAGAAGATAAAAGGAATATCTGGTTGGAAAAGATCAAGAAGGGGATGACTAAAGAACAGATTCTTGCTGAATCTTCCATCAAACTTCCAAGGAAATTGTTTGATGTTGAAGCTTATCAAAAGAAAAATCCTCAGGCAGGGCTCATCCTAGAAAAAGGGCAAAAGCACAAGAGGGGTGTAGGGTGTGCAGAAGATATCTACATTCCCTATAAGAAGTCTAAAAGACCTGCAAGATTAGACAAATGGCATGACTCACCCTGGAAAGGGAAAGGAAAAATGTCTGAGATCCCTGAGAAACAGGAATCAGAGAAGAAAATAAAATATAGGCCCAAGGTTGATAACAAGGGACCATCTGAGCCCAAGTCTACATAAAAGAAACCTCAAAGCATTACAATTGAAATGATTGATGAAAAGGCAGCAATTATCATCAGCAAGGGCTATTCAATAAATGACACCCTCCCTGATGCTGACAAGATCCTGGAAAAACTGCACACAATTATCAGGAATATCCAGGAGCATCCTGATAGAGCCAGGGGCTATATTTTTGATGCTATTGAAAATTTATCTAGGAAACTTTATTCTGCCTTTGTCAACTTCATGTATAACAAGAAGTTTCTAGTTTAAATCTTGTGAAAGACAATTACTTGTTATATGATTTCTTATGATTACTTAGCATATTTCTTCTCTATATAAATGCTTTGCTGTGTTGATTAAAAGCTGATACAATTTCTCTCTAAATAGGGCTAAGACAAATAGGGGGAGATTGTTGGGGAAATGATTTATCTTAACCCCTAGAATTGATAGAATATAAATTCTAGGAATGAAAAATTAGGCTAAGTAAATATGCGTCGAATAGTATTCGACGCAACGTTGAAATGTAGTCGACGTTTCTCTCAGAATGAGTCGAAGTAACTCTAAGAAGAATTCGACGTAATCTTTGTCGACGTACCTCTGACTTCTAGTCAACGCATTTAATAAAGTCGACGCACCTTAGTCGACACACCTTCCTTATTCTTCTCTCGACATCCAGCCAGGATGAAATCGACGTTTACGTCGAATAGTAATTAACGCACGTCGATTTCTATAAGAAATTCAAAAACACACCAGATCTCTTTCCTTCTTTCTGTAGATCTGATTTTTATGGAATGATATTATTCTTTTATAGCCGTTCTGAATCAGTCTTTCCTTCTATTTGATTCTTGGCTAATTTGATTAAAATTATTATGGATATTATTTGAAATCCGAATGAATTCTTTCCTTCTATAGATTTAATTATTATGGAAACTTTTTGTCTCTAATTGTTGATTAATTATTCCCCTTTAGCAACATCTTTTGAGACAGAGCTATAAATAGAGAGGAGGTCGGTAGAGAATAATAACAAGTGATCCACTCCATCCATTTGAAAAAGAGGAAAAGCTCCCAAGAGAAGAGTGAGAAAAACTGAGAGAAGTGATAGTGTGCTGAAGCAAACAACAAGACTTCTTCTTCTCCTTCTTCTGAAGTCCTACTGCTGCAATTTCTGAAAGCTCTCACTAAAAGAGAGAAAGGGCTACAATGTCCTTCTCACTATAGAAGAGAGATCATATTCACTATACTTGTGCTTCTAATCTTCTTGCTAGGAAGAAGATTCTTTCTTACATATACTGTTTTATGTTCTTCTACTTGTTCTTCTCATTTCATTTTCAAATTGTGTAAAAGAGTTTTTAGAATCTCTCTTCAAAAAATTCAGTTGTAGTGGTTCTAAGAGTCTCCTTACCAAAAGACTCAGTCTGGTTCTAAGAGTCTCCTTATCAAAAGACTTAGTCTGGTTCTAAGAGTCTCCTTATCAAAAGACTCAATGCAAGTTAGTGAATTCCTAGCAAAGGGGGTAGAAGAGTGGACTACCCAAAGTTTGGGGAACCACTATATTTCTTTGTGTTGTGCTGTGATTTTCTTCTTGCTATTTTTCTTCTTTACTTGCTTAATTCTTGTTGGTGTGTGGGAAGCTTAAATCTGTGATTATTACACACATATATATATATATATAATTGCACAAAGTATTTTTAAATCTCTATTCACCCCCTCTAGAGAATTCTAGTGAGGTTAACTGTGAACTTTCAATGACTTTGATATTTTAATATCCTATACAATATTCGATAAGGTATGCATGCATTTATCAATATTGGATTGAAGAACATCTTCTTCTTGATTTTCTACAATCAATGGTCTACATATCTCTCTTCAATCGTTCATTTTTATCAATCATATTTGATGAGCATACTTTACATTGTATTTTATTTATGCTCTATTTTATCCTTGTTTTCATGAGGTTTGGCTCTTCTTTATGTGGTTCTAGTATAAAATCCTTTTTATTCATGCTTTTCATCATATGAGTGATTTTTGGCTAAATAAAGCATGTTTGTGATCATTTCATGCATTTCCTTCCTTTCTTTAAGTCTATATACATTTTGATTGCATAGAATGTGATTATTATTGTTAATTCTGGTGGGTATGGCTGTTTTTCATGCAGGTATAGCCTTGTGAAGAATTTCTGTGGAGTTTCGGCCCCATTTTGCATCATTGGCCACTCATCATTCAGTTTTCTTCACGCATGATCAGTGGACCCTTCGCACACGACCATTGGTCGTGCGTGCTATTTGACTGGAATTTTCACGCACGGCCAGTGGTCATAAAAATCTTCTCGTTGATTTTTCCTTCCACCAATTTTGGTTGATTAAAGCTTCTCCGCGCATGAGTAGAGAACTTTCCTTCTCGCACGACCGGTGGTCATGCGCCTACTCATGCGCTCTTATTTTTCTGAGAATTCTTCTATAGGTTCCTTCACGCATAAGTAGAGTACTTTTCTTTGCTCACGACCAGTGGTCATGCCGCTACTCGTGTGCGTTCTTTATTTCTGCTGCCAATTAATATAAGATTTGACATAATTGTTTTGCCCCCGATTTTCCCTTTGAAATTAGTTCGTAGTCAACACCATAGGTGTAGTTTTTCTTCCACCAATGGTTAGGGATCATCCCCTAAGATTCCCCCATCCAAGAGATCCAAGGTGAATATAATGCATTCATTTCCTCTACGCAAGCTAGAATCTTGAAGTGGAGACGTGGACGGTGCTTATAATCAAGAAGACGGGTGAGAGGGTGTGAAAACTTCAAGGACCCCGGACGACAGCCGACGATCAGAGATACAAAGGAGTATTCCTCCGGAGTCTCCTTTCATCTATGGAATAGTCTCGAGCATTGTTCGTATCTCTTCTCCTTTTTTCACATATTTGGTAGAAGGATGGACTTGTCTTTTTTATGATGGTTGTAAACATGTTTGTTTTTAAGTGTTAATCTTGTTGATATTGTGATTTTCATTTCATAAGAGGAGCTTAAGAGACCTAACCTCTTGTTTAGCTTATATCCATTTAGATTGTTGTTGATGCGAGTTGAGAGAGTGGTTAACCTAAGCAATTGCTAGGTGCAATGAGCGAAGTGGAGGAGTGTGACCCACGGATGAGCGAAGCGGTGGAGTGCGACCCGCGAAAGTGCGAAGCGTGAAGGCAACACATATAGTTGTAGTTTTATTCTTTCTCGCATTAGTGTTAATCCAAATCACCCCCCCCCCCCCCCCCCCCCCCCCCCCCCCCCGTAAAACCCTTTCGACCAAAGAGACATCAATCTCAAGTTTCTCTTCGAGCAAAAAATGCACCCCGTCGTGTTCCGCGTGAGATCGATACTCGGGGATTTATTCCCATTTTATTTTTACTTGACAATGACCGGTTCACTACCATTCGCCCCGCAGTCTCGTTCCGGCCTATAGCAGTGTGTCGAGATTGCGGGTCATGTATCAAGGATCTGACGCTTGTCTAAGTCTGAGATACTTAACACTGTTTGAGATCATAGAGTGCATCAGTGACGCTGCTTATAGAATTTTCTATCTATAGAGCTGAGTGGACTTCACGACATATTCCGTATATTAGTATTGAGGAGGTCCATGCAAGAGCCTACTCAGATTGTTGTGGCTGACAATCTATTGGTTGATGGTGGTCTATATACTAAAGTCAAGCCCATTCACACCAAAGAAACTAAATTCTAGCAGTTACACAATAAATTGATAATGATGGTTAATGTTCATTGGGACAATTGCGGATGAGAGGAGATCTCTTGTGAGCGAGAGAAAACCATGTTGGATGAGTACCCAGAGTTATTTTGTCAGGTAAGAAATGTTTTAGTGCATTTTCTATTCTTATAATTTTGAGACAATTATTTTAAGGAGGAAGAGTTGTAGCGCCCATATACCCTCTTTGTTTGGAGGGTATTAGGGTACAAAGTAGTCCAAGGATGTCTCGCACATTTTGAGGATTGTTCGGAGGGTTTTCAGAGAGTTTCAGGGATGGTCATGCATTTTAGCCACGCACGATCGTGCATGGGCAACACACGTGATTATTCACCGAAAGAGGATTTTGGTTGGTTTTATGCATGGTCATGCACCTTAAAATGCATGGTCGTGTGAACGACTAGAACCAGAGCATTGTTTCGGCGTATCTTATGCATGGTCATGATCCTAAAAGTACATGGTCGTGTTATCAGGTCCATGAATAGTTTTAGGCCCGATTTTTTAGCCGTGTGATCTGAGCACTTAAGATCCGACGGTGGGGATCATTTAAGGAAGGTTATTAGGTCGTTTGGAGGATATTTAAAGCTCATTTCATCTATTTTATTATCTCTCCAATGGTTTAGAAAGAGGATTGCTAGGAGAACGAAGGAGGAGATCCCGCCATTGAAGGAGCTCCGGAGCTCCAAATCTTGAGCTGATTCTAGATTTGCGGTGGGGAGTCCATCACGGTCAATTTCATCTAACTCTCTCATCAATCCGTGGATCCAAAGCGAGCTCCAAGGGTAATGATCCTTCTATCTACTCTTAGGATGTTGTATGTCCATTCATTTTGCTTTGCTTGCCAAGGAAGTGTCTCCTCCACTAATTAGTGGACGGTTTGACCACCTTTGGTCACCCGTGGTCGATTGAATCCGTCACCAGCATGAAATGCATATAGAAATCCGATAATCGATGCAGATTCATGCATTGTGGGTGAAGCCTATGCATGGTCGTAGGCCCAAATCGATGTTGCTTTGATTAATGTTCCATTTATGTTTGTCCTAGTATGCGTGCCGGAGAACAACTCTGCAAAATGCATCATATTGTACATGGGGTTTGGGGATTTGGTTGGTACTTAATATTCCTATCAAAAGCCCTAGGATATCGGCCTCTTGTTTGTCCCATGGAGTTCTATGCGTCACAGAACCTACCATCGTGGTAGTAGGTAACGTTCGACTGTTTAAACAAGATTGTGTAAGCTAACAAATGGGTAGTTAAATATGTCACGATATTGGGGTATGCGCATGATGCTACCGCAAGTTTAGTGTTTGGTTCTTTATGCATTTCCACACATTTAATTTTGTTAACATTATATCAAGGCTAGGGTCTTCCTATATAAAGTCAACTTGTAGGATAGTATCTTTACTCATGATGCCATCGCTCATCATTCGCATTATTATTTAATAGCGGTATGTTTTTGGTTGGTATTAGGTTACTGCGACTGACCCCGATAATTGAATTGGATTTGGATGCATGTCCTGTATGCATGAAATCATCTGGTCATGATTAACCTGAGCATTATTGTTAGATGATGAATTGCTAGCTTCAGACGATGTTGCTTAGGCGTTTGTGGGAAACCTTCGGATGAACCCAACCATGATCTCTTGCAAACCTAGGTCCCTCGTTTTTATATGCTCAACCTAGAATATTGATTGTGCTTGAAACTTCACCCTATATAGCTTAGTCACACTTTCATTATTTTTCTACATATTGATTATTGCGGCATACTTGCAGGTTAATGGTATCCCACTCTGTAGTCTGCTAGAACAATCAATGGGAGTGATCATTACAAGGTTTTGCGGTCAGCTCATAGCTTACCCTCGTTTATCTCTTATTTTTCGTTAGTGCAGATGACACAGAGCCGAGCCCAATATTGCGTGCATAAAGTCCAAAGCAGAATTGAAATGAATGTTGCTCCATTTATTGCTTTCTAGTATTAGCTAGCATGTGAGTCGATGTTTTGTATTATTACTTTCGGTTTATTGATACTATGTTGTGTTGTAAGTCCATAAGGCTGAAACTTTATATGAACATTCCTTAGTAAATGTGGACTTTCATTTTTGGTTTAATAAGCTTCCATTAGTGTACTAATTATCTGAGTAATTTATTTCTTTTTATCATCTTTTAATGACAAGCTAATGTGTATGGTATGTCGTAGGGTCCCGGCCGAACCCATGTTATACTTATTGTACAGGTGATATGTTATACCTTTAACTCTCATTAGATTGTAGATTTTACTTCTCTGATTGTTGATGATGATATTCCACATTATCCACCTCCACCTTCTAATCCAGTTCAAATCCCTTCTGCATCAGCTAATGATGTCTCTCCTCTTTTTCAGTCAGTTTCCATCTCTTCAATCCCTTCTATATTCACTACCCTAATTACTATTCCTTCGAATCCATTTCTTTTACCTCAATTAGCCACTTGTTCTTCTTTTCAACCAACTTTTATCTCTAATATCCATACTACTTCTGCTTCTCTTCATGCCTCTCAACCTGAGCATGTCTCAAAGTTTATGACATCACTAAATCATTAATCTTAGGCCTTGGTATCATCTTTATCTTTCTAGATGCACACCATTTCTGCAGACTTGAATTCTTAACTTGATTCCATTCAACAGAAGCTAAATGTTATTGCTTCTTCTATTGATGGCTTGCTTAGTAGTCCCTTCCTCCATCGCCAGGTCATTCATGATGTAACACCCTAGGTTTTCTCAACTATAGAAAGCAAGGGCATCTTGTAGCAGAAGCTAACACCATGCGTTAGTTCTAATGCTAGGTGATAATGCAATCGACTAGAAGAAATCTGCTAGATGTTAAGGCGATCAGCTAGATGAATTTGACTAGTCATCAAGTCGAATACTAGTGCTAGGCATTAGTGCTAACACTGGCGTTAGCTATTCTACTAGAATCTTCACCTTGTCGTCGTAAAGCTCCTCAATCATTGAGAGGACTCCACGATTCGACTAGATTTTTAACACATGGCAATAGTGCTAATACCGACGTTGACTCATTTAGCTGAATTATTAAGCAATGCTGGATAAGATCAAATCCACCGCCCCTGGGGCTAACACGAGCATTAGTGCTAACGCCTGGCTTTATCTATTTCGACAGATTCATCAAATTGAATTGTGGTTGTCCATTCCTTATTTGATTTTGGATCTGATGGTTGGGATTTATCCCGACTCAACTTTGACGGTAGGAGTAGTCTTCCTCTCCCCATTTGACTTATCACTCTCTCTCTCTCCAAAGATAAGAAAAAATGAAGGTAAGTGAGGAGGAGGAGGAAGGAGTAGACATTAGAAGAGCTTCCAGGCTCTGATTTACGCATCGAGTTCAAATCTATGGAGGGGAACGTGTTGCAAACCTTTCCATCCGGATCGATTGTGGATTCATGGCACCAAAACGATCGGCAAGTGTAACGATCCTTCCTCTTCGTGATAGGACATGCTATTCCTATGTTTTGATGTTAGCATAGTGCATGTAAGTGCCTCCTCCACTAATTAGTGAAAGGCCATACTTTCACCGTGTAGATGTTGTCCATCCCCGGTATGAACTGCATATAGAATCCAATTCAAGTACGGATTTAGGCATGTTGTGTAAAGCCCATTTATGACATATTGGTCGAAATTTGTGTTGGTTGAATTGCGTGCCAGAGAAGATTATGTGCTTATTGTGCTATTTGTATAGCTTGAATGATGTATACTGGGTTGTATACTATGTTGGTGAGCAACATCAGGAAACACCTTTATTTCAGGAAGGAAATGGTGTTTTGTTGCTAACGTTGGGTGATAGTGCTACTGCTGGTGTTACCGCAAACGTTACTAGGTATCGCTCATCGTGATTGGAAATTTCCCCTGAGGTGGTTATCTCATTGATGGGCCATGGTGAATCAGTGCCTGTATCATGCTGGTTGTTCACGATGACTGAGCCGGGCAAGGCAGATCCGAACCCGTTCCATGCTGGTCCGTGAAGAGGTCGCTCCTCAGTGCACCGTCTGATCTTTGAAATGAAGTTCGGGAAGCATAATAGCATTGACCGACAGTCGCTCAATTAACATCTAAGTTTGTATAACTGAGAATCGAGGTGGTACTCAGAGAGTACACCAAAAGTGCGTCATGGGAGCATGAAATATGTGGTCATGCGTGCCAATGTTTGTGGTGATTGTGCATATATCGATTATGTTAGTTATGCTTTCCTATTTAGATATATGTTGTTATATTGTTGACTTATTGGGAAGGAGTACCACCATACCGGGAATGGGGTGGGGTTGTTATACCGTTGTTGTTGAAACCAGAGAACTGGTCTCGACGTTCGCAAGGGGAATGCAGCTAACCCTTACTTGACCCGAGCTAGACCCTTGACCAGTCACCAAGAACTGAAGAACCTGACCCTTAAAGAGCATCTAAGTCCACGAACGGACCCCATAAGCTGCAGCGTGGAGGTCCCACCACATACCCGGAAGCTCACATGGAACTTCCCCTCCCAAGCCAATGCTGAGCATGGGCACCTTTGAGGGCACTAAGGATCACCTCACCGTTCACCTTCAACGATAGGGGGAGGGGAGGGGAAGTGCTTGCTCACACGCGAGGGAGGGGGGGGGGGGTACCGAAATCAATTCCCAAGGTGCCCATGGGAGTCTATTTATAGACTTCCCAAAAATTGGGCTGCGGATAGCCAAAAATCTACTATCTGCAGCCCAACAACCAACCCGAACGACCGAAATAGGAGTGGGGGGGGGGGATCGAGTGGAGCTTGAGACGTCCACTCCCCCCTTGCCGGTGGTCGGATGAGTGGACCGAGGTCCACCACCCTAACTGGGCGAGTGGACCTTGCGGTCCACTCAACCCACCGGGCGAGTGGACCTTTGGTCCACTCGCCCAGCTGCCCGGGCGAGTGGACCTATGGTCCACTCGCCCACGGTCTTGGGGCGAGTGGACCCTAGGTACACTCGCCCCCCACCTTGGGCGAGTGGACCTAAGGTCCACTCGTCCCCCTACTCGGGCGAGTGGACCAAGGGTCCACTCGCCCGGGTCCTTGGGCGAGTGGACCAAGGGTCCACTCGCCCGGGGCCTTGGGCGAGTGGACCCAAGGTTCACTCGCCCAAGGAGATCTGCCCCCCGGGTCTTCTCTTTTCGGTCTTGACGACCTCCGTTGGTTCGGTCCGCTGCACAACGGTCACTCTCTTTACCATGACCTCATCTGCGTTGGGTCACAATGACTCGGAAAATATGAGGGTTGTACACAATCCCCGCTCTTTTCTAGCTTGCCTTAAGCTCGAAAAGAAAGTCCAACCCACCTATTTGACGAGGAGGTGGGACCTTAGGGGAATCCACGAAGGGCCCTGCCAACGAGATACTCCTGCCGAGTTTTTCAGTTGAACATGACTTGAGGCGAAAGGCGAACCTTTCTCCACTTAACAACTCTCCTGTGAGCCGAGCTCAACTGGAGGTGGAGAAAGCTGAACACCTTAGGTCGAATTGAACTGGACCTGAGGTGGAAGGAGGGAACTCTACACCTACTAGGGAGCCAAGCTCACCTGGAGGGGGAGGGAACTCCACACCTACCAGGGAGCCGAGCTCACCTGGAGGTGGAGGGAACTCCACACCTACCAGGGAGCCGAGCTCACCTGGAGGGGGATGGAACTCCACACCTAACAGGGAGCCGAGCTCACCTAGAGGTGGAGGAACTCAACACCTAACAGGGAGTCGAGCTCACCTGGAGGTGGAGGAACTCAACACCTAACAGGGAGCCGAGCTCACCTGGAGGTGGAGGAACTCAACACCTAACAGGGAGCCGAGCTCACCTATAGGTGGAGGAACTCAACACCTAACAGGGAGCCGAGCTCACCTGGAGGTGGAGGAACTCAACACCTAACAGGGAGCGGAGCTCACCTGTAGGTGGAGGAACTCAACACCTAACAGGGAGCCGAGCTCACCTCGAGGTGGAGGAACTCAACACCTAACAGGGAGCCAAGCTGACCTGTAGTTGGAGGAACTCAATACCTAATAGGGAGCCGAGCTCACCTGTAGGTAGAGGAACTCAACACCTAACAGGGAGCCGAGCTCACCTGAAGGTGGAGGAAACTCCACACCTAACAGGGAGCCGAGCTCACCTGTAGGTGGAGAAAACTCCACACCTAACAGGGAGCCGAGCCCACCTGTAGGTGGAGGAACTCAACACCTAACAGGGAGCTGAGCTCACCTGTAGGTGGAGGAACTCAACACCTAACAGGGAGCCGAGCTCACCTGTAGGTGGAGGAACTCAACACCTAACAAGGAGCTGAGCTCACCTGTAGGTAGAGGAACTCAACACCTAACAGGGAGCCGAGCTCACCTGGAGGTGGAGGAAACTCCAAACCTAACAGGGAGCCAAGCTCAACTGTAGGTGGAGAAAACTCCACACCTAACAGGGAGCCGAGCCCACCTGTAGGTGGAGAAACTCAACACCTAACAGGGAGCTGAGCTCACCTGGAGGTGGAGGAACTCAACACCTAACAGGGAGCCGAGCTCACCTGGAGGTGGAGGAACTCAACACCTAACAGGTAGCCGAGCTCACCTAGCTAGAGGTGGAGGAACTCAACACCTAACAGGGAGCCGAGCTCACCTGTAGGTGGATGAACTCAACACCTAACAGGGAGCCGAGCTCACCTGGAGGTGGAGAAACTCAACACCTAATAGGGAGCCGAGCTCACCTGTAGGTGGAGGAACTCAACACCTAACAGGGAGCCGAGCTCACCTGTAGGTGGAGGAACTCAACACCTAACAGGGAGCCGAGCTCACCTGTAGGTGGAGGAACTCAACACCTAACAGGGAGCCGAGCTCACCTGTATGTGGAGGAACTCAACACCTAACAGGGAGCCGAGCTCACCTGGAGGTGGAGGAAACTCCACACCTAACAGGGAGCCGAGCTCACCTGTAGGTGGAGAAAACTCCACACCTAACAGGGAGTCGAGCCCGACTGTAGGTGGAGGAACTCAACACCTAACAGGGAGCCGAGCTCACCTGTAGGTAGAGGAACTCAACACCTAATAGGGAGCCGAGCTCACCTGGAGGTGGAGGAAACTCCACACCTAACAGGGAGCCGAGCTCACCTGTAGGTGGAGAAAACTCCACACCTAACAGTGAGCAGAGCCCACCTGTAGGTGAAGGAACTCAACACCTAACTGGGAGCCAAGCTCACCTGGAGGTGGAGGATCTCAACACCTAACAGGGAGCCGAGCTCACCTATAGGTGGAGGAACTCAACACCTAACAGGGAGCCGAGCTCACCTGGAGGTGGAGGAACTCAACCATCTTATCAGAGCAACTAAGGCAGAGATCCCACCCACGCCCTAGGTGCTTACCTTCACTTAGAGGCAGAGGAATTCCACCATCTTATCAAAGCGACTGAGTCAGAGATCCCACCACGTCTTAGGTGCTTGGCTTACCTGGAGGTAGAGGAATTCAACACCTTTCCGAACCAATTAGGGGCGGAGTACCCATCCACGTCCTAGGGGCTTAGATTGCCTGGAGGCAGAGGAACCCATCACCTTCCCAAACTAGTTGGGGGCGGAGTACCCGTCCACGTCCTAGGGGCCTAGCTTACCTGGAGGCAGAGGAACATAACATTTTTCAAACCAACTGGAGGTGGAATACCCATCCACATCCTAGGGGCCTAGCTTACTTGGAGGCGGAGGAGATCATCATCTTTCCAAGTCACTTAGCCAAGTATCGAGTCGACCCGATGAGTCTCCCATCTGCCCGCATGACTGAGCCTGGAGAATGGTCTCTACTCGGGGATCTTACCAATCAGTCGACCCGATGAGTCTCCCATCTGCCGGCATGACTGAGCCCGGAGAATGGTCTCTACTCGGGGATCTTACCAATCAGTCGACCCGATGAGTCTCCCATTTGCCGGTATGACTGAGCCCGGAGAATGGTCTCTACTCGGGGATCTTACCAATCAGTCAACCCGATGAGTCTCCCATCTGCCTGCATGACTGAGCCCGGAGAATGGTTTCTACTCGGGGATCTTACCAATCAGTCGACCCGATGAGTCTCCCATTTGCCGGCATGACTGAGCCCGGAGAATGTTCTCTACTCAGGGATCTTACCAATCAGTCGACCCGATGAGCCTCCCATCTGCCGGCATGACTGAGCCCGGAGAATATTCTCTATTCGGGGATCTTACCAATCAGTCGACCCGATGAGTCTCCCATCTGCCGGCATGACTAAGCCCGGAGAATGGTCTCTAGTCGGGGATCTTACCAAATGGGGGCGGAGTACCCATCCACGCCCTAGGTGCTTACCTTCACTTGGGGGCAGAGGAACTCAATACCTTCCCAAGTCACTTACCATAGGCGTTACCTGAAACCTTTTTCATTCATCATCGAGGAGCTACCTTCTTATTACAATGTGCCTCTCTGGGCCTACCTGGTCATAAGCACCTTGACCATCTCCTTTATTACTTCCTCCATCTTCTTTTTATTCTTATTCCTTTTCTTTCTCCTGGTCCTTCCTGCTTCCATGGTCGATCTGGAGGTGGAAGACTTGCCCCTGGAACTGATCTTTGTAGCATCCCTGCGTCTCCCTGTGCTTTTGTTGAATCAGGAACAGGGACTCCACCACCTTCCTAGTGAGACGGAGGCATCCTCCCTACCCCCTCACTCAGGGCGGCTGGCCCCAGGAGAGCTGTTGAAGAGCGCTTGCGCTTGGAAGCTCAAGCCTTCTTCCGAGGCTTGCCCCTTCCCTCACCGACATGCTTGCTCTATCTCCATCAAAGATGGTGAGGCGAGCACAAGTGTTGGCGATGCCGAGCACTCGCCCTGAGGGGGGAGTGCAAATCGCAAGACTTCCTGGATTGACTTCCTGAACTCCTCGAAGTCACCTTTCTTCACGCATTCGCCGGCAGGGGTGAGTCCACCAGCTCATCGCTTCCAGCCATGAGACTTGCCCAGAGCTTTTCGAACTAGCTGCTTCCACGCTCACCGCACCATAATGTTGAAACCAGAGAACTGGTCTCGACGTTCGCAAGGGGGATGCAGCTAACCCTTACTCTACCCGAGCTAGACCCTTGACCAATCACCAAGAACTGAAGAACCTGACCCTTAAAGAGCATCTAAGTCCACGAACGGACCCCATAAGCTACATCGTGGAGGTCCCACCACATACCCGGAAGCTCACATAGAACTTCCCCTCCCAAGCCAATGCTGAGCTTG
This sequence comes from Dactylorhiza incarnata, assembly GCA_033032865.1. Lineage (NCBI taxonomy): Eukaryota > Viridiplantae > Streptophyta > Magnoliopsida > Asparagales > Orchidaceae > Dactylorhiza > Dactylorhiza incarnata. Next base: position 6,990,444 of record JAWHQI010000125.1, read on the forward strand.
GGCACCTTGGAGGGCACTAAGGATCACCTCACCGTCCACCTTCAACGACAGGGAGAGGGGAGGGGTAGTTCTTTCTCACACGCGAGGGAGGGGGGGTGTACCGACATCCCTTCCCAAGGTGCCCATGGGGGTCTATTTATAGACTTCCCAAAAATTGGGTTGCGGATAGCCAAACATCTTCTATCTGCAGCCCAACAACCAACCCGAATGACCGAAACAAGAGGGGGGGGGGGGGGGGAGGGGGGCGAGTGGAGCTTGAGACGTCCACTCCCCCCCTTTCCGGTGGTCGGATGAGTGGACCGAGGTCCACCACCCTAACTGGGCGAGTGGACCTTGCGGTCCACTCAACCCACCGGGCGAGTGGACCTTTGGTCCACTCACCCACCTGCCCGGGTAAGTGGACCTATGGTCCACTCGCCCACGGTCTTGGGGCGAGTGGACCCTAGGTCCACTCGCCCCCCACCTTGGGCGAGTGGACCTAAGGTCCACTCGCCCCCCTACTCGGGCGAGTGGACCAAGGGTCCACTCGCCCGGGTCCTTGGGCGAGTGGACCAAGGGTCCACTCGCCCGGGGCCTTGGGCGAGTGGACCCAAGGTTCACTCGCCCAAGGAGATCTGCCCCCCGGGCCTTCTCTTTTCGGTCTTGACGACCTCCGTTGGTTTGGTCTGTTGCGCAACGGTCACTCTCTTTACCACGACCTCATCTGCATTGGGTCACACTGACTCGGAAAATATGAGGGTTGTACAGTTGTGGTCAGCTAAAGCTTACCGCTATTTTGTATTCCTACGTCTTTGTGGATTGTACATGTGCAGGTGCTAGCAAGCCGAGCGGGAAATAGTAGGGTTGAAGCCCATTATTGTGCTAGCGCTCAAAGGCAAATCTTTTGTGTTCTTACCTTTCATGTGTTGTTGGCATGCGTTCCGATGCATGTAAATCATGTAGTGGGTTAAACATTTATTGTGTACAACACGTATGGCTTAAGGCCAAACAGTTATATATATATATATATGTCATTCCTAGCTGGTGATGTGGACCTATTCTGGTTCAAGATTTAATAAAATGCTTCTGTTAGCTTTTAGCTCTCGATGTCACGTCGGTTGACTTAAACTATTTTGTAACTATTTAGCTTGCTCATTTAGTATGGCGTGGGGTCCTGGACGGACCTACTGTACTTGGATTGGGTAGGGTGTTACACATGGCATCTTTATTTCATGATATCATGAAAGGGTAGAATCCCTATTATGACAGGGTACATGTTGACATATTTCCTGCAAGTAATGATAATAAGGATGATCATATTGAACATATTTCTTGTATGGCTGATAGAATGACATCTGAGCCTGCAAAGTATGAGGGTACTGCAGAGTATGAGGATATTGACCCTGATAAAATGGCTACAAATACTCTTGATCTAGAAGTAATGGAGATTATTGTGGTTGAAAAGATAGGTCATGGATCTCTCTTAGGACAAGCCAATCCTTTAGGGGAAGCCAATTATTTTAGGGGAGCCATCTTCTCAGGGGGAGTCAATTATTCATTGGGAACCATCTGCTCTGGGGGAGCATATGTAAATTGACCAGGAGAGGCTTATGTACCCACATCATTATTGATGAGCAGAATATCTCCTCCTTTTAACCCCTTTAGTTTATACTGAGCACACTAATTCTATTCAAGAAGAAGAGGAAGATCTCTCTCTAGCAATTATTGCAAAACAGTCTACATATGTGGCTTCTCTAGTTATTTAGTTAGCAGTTGTTCCTCATGCTAATCAAACCTATGTATATTCACATGATTCACTTGGTCAACGCTTAAGAACCTACGGTAGAGGAAGGAGGGGAAGAGGTCACTTTTTTGATAGTCATGTTTGGGAAATATTCACTAAGGAGCAAAATAAAGAGTATAGAAAATGAAGTCTTACAAAGCCAAAACACCGTAAATTACCTTTGAATAAAATCTCTTTGACAAATTTACTCCTCAATTCCATGATACTGGTTTTGATAGAATTCAAAGAGAGACCAATGAATGAAATTTGGCTCAGTCTTAAGTCTCTCAAAAAGAGTTTTTTGATAAAAGGGAAGCACTTATTGGTAAAATCAAGAAAGCAATGACCAGGGAGGAAATTCGCTAGGAAGATAAAATTATCCTTCCAAACAAACATATGATTGATGCTAAAGCATATAAGGTCAAAAATCTTGATGCCTTTATTTTAAAGGACAATGTGGGGGCATGGAAAAAAGAGGACTAGGGTTCTCATCTGAAATTCAAGTACCTAATGTCAAAAGAAAGAAAGAGAGCAAAACTGAAGAGCAGCCTACTAAGATTAAGCCAATTTTGTTTGTCAAATCTTCTTTATCTCAAGTGGTTCAAGATAAAACTACTAGATTCAAAACATAAGGCAAGGAAAATGAAATAATAAATGAAATGTGTGCAAGAATTATTGAAAAAGGCCTCTGCGTTAGTGATGTTTACACCCAGATTGATAATGATCTAAGAGATATCTTCAATTTATCTAAAGATATATAGACTCATTTTGACAAAGTTAACACTAGTATCTCTGAAGGTGTAAAGCTGCTCCAAGACAAGCTCATTTCTGAAATCACCTTATAGCTATCCAAGCACTGAAGTATTTTCTCCTCCTGTTGTACATCTATTTTCTTTTATCCTCTTCATAAAATAAAGGTTAAGGATGGCATATAGTATAAAGGAATGAATTGAAGGCTGGTATATTAAAATTTCAATCTAACTTTGTGTTTATTCAAGTATTTGTCTATCCAAAACCTCATGTTTCTTCTTTCAGAAAAATTTCATAAAAAATTCATGTAAAATATATTTTATCAAATAGGGGAGATTATTGGAAAAAAACCATATGATTTGATTTACCAGATTAAATAAAGATATTTTGGAATTACCTATAATATGTATAGAAAGGTAATACAGTGTGTTAATATGTGTTGAAATTACATACACGCTACCAAGTGTTCAGAATGAACTCAAGCAGAAGAATCAACAAGTTATACTTATGTGTGTTGAGAATTATTTGGTGAACATCAATAAAGAAAAAGTTTCTACGTCGTGAAGTATTCACCATATATTTAAAATTTTATTTCATGTGTCAAGACCTATTTGACATATGGTGAAAGATGTGTACCTTCCTTATATTGAACTTTGTCATCAAAGGATAGTGTGCTCGGAGTATAAATGCTAATGTTACATCGAAATCTCTCTTTACCACATTTTGATGTACGATCGTACCTAGGCAATCGATAGATTTATATTATTTTAGGAAAGCACACCTATCATTGTTCTATATAAGTTGTTAGATAAATCAAGTTTAAATTTATAAACTTGATACGTCACACATCATACGGTAATAAGAGACGGTATTATGGTCCTATTTCTTAGGGAACTCCATTAACTACCCTACTTTGCCATCTCCTATTATCATATTTTAATATATATTTGATATGATTAAAATAAAAATTCATAAGTGATTATTCCTAACTTAGAGATTCTTTTGGAGGATACAGATTTGATCACATAAAATATAAACTTGTTAGATCATGAATATAGATATCTTTGTTTAAAAATAAAGGTCTATCCCTCTTCTTCGCACTCACTAAGTAGTTGGTGTTCCACACCACTCCGGTGCCAACATCATATGGGTAGTTATAGCACTAATTTTAGGGAGGCCTACTTCAGAGTTGAACTATGAATTGGGGGCATTAAAGATCACTTTATCGCTCAGTGAACCCCATCACTAGGATGTAAGAAAATAAGAGAAGATTTAAGATTTTCATAAATAAAGACATTCAATAATCAATATAACATGTAAAATCTACGGATTACATAGACATAAACACCATGAGAAAATTCTAAGAGGATAGAAGGAATTTAGAGAGATAAAAATAGTAATAAAGATCTTCCCTCATCAATCTTCTCCTTCCTTGGATTTTCACTTACATTATTTCTTTCATCCTTAAGATGACTCCAAATGACTTTCTCAGAGAAGGGAAAAATGTTTTTTAGGTGTTCTAAGCAAGAATATATTATTTTGTGAAAAACCATCGCACACGTCTGGGGCTCATGCGTGTGTGCCTGGGCTGTGTACCAAAAGTCACATTTCTTCAATCCGCACGTCTTCTTCTTAAGAAACTACAAAAATAACTTCATGCGCATAAGGCATCTGCTCATGTGCGTAGGTCGTGTGTTCCAAAAAATGGCGGAGCTTCATTTGGCATGTATCTAGCAGTCCAAAACTGCAAAAATAACCGCACACAGTCGGGGAATAAGACCTTATGTCTCGACCCGTGTGTCTTCTCCGACTTCATCAATCTTTAATCCTTTTTTACATATTTCCAATGACACTTTAATCGTGTCATTCCGAGTTTGTGATCCCATTCTACGCCTAAAATGGTGAAACATGTCACCTTTTGGCAATTTTATCATTTTCCGCTCCTTGATCCTGAAAATACATAAACAAGTGAAATAGCATATGAAATTTATAAAAACAATATGTGATCAGTGCTTTGCTTAATTAAAATGATATTAAATAATAGTATAATTTAGCACTTATCATTATTTCCCCGCACTAAAGTCTTTGATATTCTACATCAAAGGAAAATAAAGAATAATGATAGAGAGTATAATAGGCAAATATGATCTCTGGCCCAGACCTAAGTATGTTCCTTACCGTTCAAGTTGAAATAAAAACAAAACACTATGTAAAAATAGAATCCTAGTAATAACACATGCGTTCAGAGGGCATCAAATGAAAATAGATAAATTTTAAAAACTCCTTTAGTCAAATAATTTCTAACAACCATGCATTTAGTCTTCATCCATCTTTGTTTGGAATTTGTAAAATTCATTAATATCATGAATACATACAAATACTATAAGCTTAGTTTCTAAAACCTCTATACTTAATTAATAATTGACTCCCTATCAAGGATCACTTGGACATACCTTTGGTTGTAGTGTCGCTTAGGTGATAATGGGTAAGGATAAGACATTGAAGTAATATTTATCACTACTAAACCTTATTTGAGCTTATTCTTAAGAAGGATCGTATTTTCCCCCACTCGATAAATGTATACATCCCCATAATTATTTGTTTATGTGGAGTGTATTTTTCCTTTATTTTCAACTCCTCCTTTTTGCGCATATTTTTTAAGAAAGATATATAGAGAGAAATATATATATATATCTTTAATTTTTCTTTTGCAATATCCTCATCATCCCCACTTAGAAGTGAATCATAGGACCTCTAATTGTATTCTCATCACTCCAACATAAACAAAGATATGTCAATAATCAATCTAACATGTACAATGTATGGATTACGTAGGCATAAACACTATGAGAAAATCCAAAGAGGATAGATGGAATCTAGAGAGATAAAGATCTTCCCTCACCGATCTCCTCCTTCTATGGATTTTATCTTACATTGTTGTTTATGACCTAAAGATGACTCCAATTGACTTTCTCATAGAAGGAAAAAGCGTTTCTTTCAATATTGTGAGCCTAAATTTATAATACTGTGAAAAAACTGTCATACATGCCCGTGTGCCTGGGCCGTGTGTCCCAAAAGTCGCATTTCTTCAAGCCGCACATCTCAAATTGTCAAAAATTAAAAAAATAACCTCACACGCAAAGGGAACATGCCCATGTTCATAGGCCTTGTGTCGTGGTACTTCATTCGACATGTCTCTTGCAGTCCAAAACTACAAAAATAACCATACATAGTTGGGGCACACGATCGTGTGTCTCGGACCATGAGTCTTTGTGTAACACCCCACCCGTTGTACAATATATAATAGTAGGTCTGGCCGGGACCCCACGTCATATAAGGTGAACATGCAAGAGGGTTACGTATTCTATTAACCAACCAAAAACATCTCAGAGTTACATATAAGCGGAAGCATAAGTTAATTATCTTGAACTAGAATGCACTTGTCCACAGTAAAGAACATGAATGACTGATATATAAATATATATATATATATATGAAAGAGTTTGGCACTGAGTCCGCACAACCTGTTGTAACCAATTTCTTGGTCTCTATGGAGTTCGGCCCCTCAACAAGTTGGGGGGTGACCTCACACTTCCCCCAAGGGGGAGCTCTAGGCTAAGAGGCTAAGAAATAGAAAAGAGACCAAGGGTTTAGCGAGGAGGTCCCACCACACACCCGAAAGATCATAGAGTATTTCCCCTCCCAAGCCAATGCTAAGCTTGGGCACCTTTGGCGTCTCTCTCCACCCACCAAAATGAAACTAGGGAGGGAGAAAGGCCAAAAGAGAAGTCCCTCCAAATGGTGCCCCCTTGGCCCAATTTATAGTTTTTTGGACTTGGTCTGCCAATAGCCAGAATCTGGCCTACGAGATTACGAAAATACCCTCGGATTTGGCTTACTAACACCTAGCCACCATGGGGGAAAACACTTATCCTCCCCGAGAGGCCTCCCCACCTCATCGTCTAGTGAGAGCCCTGCTAGCAGAGCCACCTCGGGGTAAAAACACTTAGCCTTCCTGAGTGTCCTCCCCACCTCGCCGGCTAGCAGAGCCAACTCAGGGGAAAACACTTAGCTTCCACGAGAGGCCTCCCCACCTTGCCGGCTAGCGGAGCCACCTCGGGGGGAAAACACCTAGCCTCCCCGAGAGGCCTCCCCACCTCGCCGGCTAGCAAGAGCCCGACTAGTGGAGTCACCTCGGGGGAAAAAACACTTAGAATCCCCGAGAGGCCTCCCAACCTCGCCGGCTAGCGAGAGCCCGGCTAGAGGAGCCACCTCGGGGGAAAAACACTTAGCCTCCCCGAGTGGACTCCCCACCTCGCCGACTAGCGAGAGCCCGGCTAGCGGAGCCACCTCGGGGGAAAAACACTTAGCCTCCCCGAGAGGCCTCCCCACCTCGCCGGCTAGCGAGAGCCCGACTAACGGAGCCACCTCGGGGAAAAAAAACTTAGCCTCCCCGAGAGGCCTCCCCACCTCGCCGACTAGCGAGAGACTGGCTAGCGGAGACACCTCAGGGGAAAAACACTTAGCCTCCCCGAGTGGCCTCCCCACCTCGCAGGCTAGCGAGAACCCGGCTAGCGGAGCCACCTCGGTGGGAAAACACTTAGCCTCCCCACCTCACCGGCTAGCGATAACCCGACTAGCAGAGCCACCTCAGGGAAAACACTTAGCCTCACCGAGAGGCCTCCCCACCTCGCTGGCTAGCGAGAGCATGGCTAACAGAGCCAACTCGGTGGGAAAACACTTAGCCTCCATGAGAGGCATCCTCACCTCGCCGGCTAGCGAGAGTCCGGCTAGCGGAGCCACCTCAGGGGAAAAACACTTAGCCTCCCCGAGAGGCCTCCCCACCTCGCCGACAAGCGAGAGCCCAGCTAGCGGAGCCACCTCGGGGGAAAAAATCACTTACCCTCCCTGGGAGGTCAACCTGCCCTGCAGCTAGAGAGAGCCCTGTCAGCGGAACCATCCGAGGGGAAAAATACTTACCCTCCCTGGGAGGTCCACCTATCCTGCCGGCTAGAGAGAGCCCGGTCAGCGGAACCATCAGAGGGGAAAACACTTACCCTCCTTGGGAGGTCAACCTGCCCTGCCGGCTAGAGAGAGCACGGTCAGCGGAACCATCCGAGGGGAAAAATACTTACCCTCCCGGGAGGTCAACCCGCCCTGCCGGTTAGAGAGAGCCCGGTCAGCGGAACCATCTGAGGGGAAAAATCACTTACCCTCCCTGGGAGGTCAACCTGCCCCGCCGGCTAGAAAGATCTCGGTTAGCGGAACCATCCAAGGGAAAAAATACTTACCCTCCCGAGGAGGTCAACCTGTCCTGCCGGCTAGAGAGAGCCCGGTCAGCGGAACCATCCGAGGGGAAAATTCACTTACCCTCATTGGGAGGTCAACCTGCCCTGCCGGCTAGAGAGAGCCCGGTCAGTGGAACCATCTGAGGGGAAAAAACTTACCCTCCCCAGGAGGTCAACCTGCCTTGCCGGCTAGAGAGATCCCGGTCAGCGGAACCATCCGAGGGGAAAAATCACTTACCCTCCCTGGGAGGTCAACCTACCCTGCCGGCTAGGGAGAGCCCGGTTAGCAGAACCATTTGAGGGGAAAAATCACTTACCCTCCCTAGGAGGTCAACCTGCTCTGCTGGCTAGAGAGAGCCCGATCAGCGGAACCATATGAGGGGAAAAATCACTTACCCTCCCTGGGAGGTCAACCTGCCCTGCTGGCTAGAGAGAGCCCGGTCAGCGGAACCATCCGAGGTTACTTACCCTCCCTGGGAGGTGAACCTGCCTTGCCAGCTAGAGAGAGACCGGTCAGCGGAACCATTCGAGGGGAAAAATCACTTACCCTCCTTGGGAGGTCAACCTGCCCTGCCGGCTAGAGAGTGCCAGGTCAGCGGAACCATCCGAGGGGAAAAATACTTACCCTCCCTAGGAGGTCAACCTGCCCTGCCGGCTAGAGAGACCCCGGTAAGCGGAACCATCCGAGGGGAAAAAATCACTTACCCTCCCTAGGAGGTCAACCTTCCCTGCCAGCTAGAGAGAGCCCGGTCATCGGAACCATCCGAGTGGAAAAATACTTAGCTCTATACATTCTGTCGTAATCAGTCAGGGATAAGATTAATTTTAACTAAAAACTTGCCAATACAAGGTTCACTCAGAATGCTCACTCTTGGAGATTGTTCTATTCCTGTTGCTGCCATTGTTGACCCTTGGCCCTCATCTCCAGAAACTCTGGGTAGGTGGACGTCGCATGACCTTCCTCCTGATGGAAGTCATAGTAAGGTAACTCCACTCGGATGCCTCCTCTTCCTCCCGTACGATTTCTTCTTCGTCTTTGGCCGATCGCCATGGTTTGCTGAGGTGGTGGAGAGGGTTCCTTCGGTCCCTGCCTCCACCCTGGGGGGTCAGGCCTCTCCCCCTGGTAGTTACCCTCCTCCTGGTCAAACTTCCTCTTCGGAGTCTCTACCTTCCCTCCTGCTGCCTTGCCCCCGGCTCACTGAGCTTGGCCAACCTTCTTGCGAGCTCTGGGTTGGCCTCCTCATTGTCGATTTCTTCCGCCGCCCTTTCCATCAATTCTTCGAAGGATAGGGGGACTTCCGCTTCAAGCTCATCTTGAAGAACCCCTCCCGCGGCCCCACTATGAAGGCGAGTTGGAGGGTGAACACGGGCACCTCCTAGACTTGCAGGACCTCTTCCTGGAACCTATCCACGTAGCTAGCCAGCGACTCTCTCAGCTCTTGCTTAATCTTGAAGAGTGCCTCGGCATCCTTCTTTCTCTTCCTCGGCGTCGAGAAGCACAACAGAAAACCTCGACGCAGATCCCCGAAGGCCCAAATAGACCCCACGGGGAGTTGGTTGAACCAATCCCTCACTTTCTCCTTCATAGTGGTGGCGAAGAGTCGACACTGGAAGGCATCTAACATCGGATAGATCGAGACCATGTCCTCGAACCACTGCAGGTGCAGGACTAGTTCATCCTTACCAGAGTAGTAAGACATCTCCGGCCCCTTGAACCCCTCTAGAACCGGGGCCAAAAGGATTAACTCGCAAAAGAGACTTTCCTCCCTGGCTCGCCTACCCGTATCTGCTCGACCCCCTTTGGGGCGGGGCGAGTGGGGGATGAATGCCTCCCCGCGCCCCCTTTGGGGCTGGGCGGGTGGGGGCATGACACCTCCCCACCCTCCCCCTTGGGGCTGGGCGAGTGGGGGCATGGCACCTCCCCACTCGCCCCTTGGGGTTGGGCAAGTGGGGGCATGGCACCTCCCCACTCGCCCCCTCTTGGCACCTCCTTCCTGGATTGCTGGCCAAGAGTGTCCTCGCCCACCTCCTGGGATGGGACCTCCAGACCTCCTCCTCTCCTGCATTCGCATATCGCGGCGAAAGTCAGCTGCAAGGTGTGCAGGACCTCCTGCTTGAAGTTTTCCAACATCTCCCAGGTTACGCCAGCCACCGGGGGCTGCGAGTGGTCTGGGTCGGATCCTCCTCCACCTCCTGCCATGAAACTCAGCTTGAGATTTTCTTGTGTTGGTCACTCTCCACGCTCAACGCACCATAATGTTGAAACCAATTTCTTGGTCTCTGTGGAGTTCGGGCCCTCAACAAGTTGGGGGGTGACCTCACACTTACTTCTCCCAAGGGGGAGCTCTAGGCTAAGAGGCTAAGGAACTAGAAATGAGACTAAGGGCTTAGCGAGGAGGTCCCACCACACACCCGGAAGATCATAGAGCGCTTCCCCTCCCAAGCCAATGCTAAGCTTGGGCACCTTTGGATGCTCTCTCCACCCACCAAAATGAAACTAGGGAGAAAGAAAGGCCAAAAGAGAAGTCCCTCCAAATGGTGCCCCCATGGCCATATTTATAGTTTTTTGGACTTGGTCTGCCAATAACCTCAATATAACCTACGAGATTATGAAATACCCCAGGATTTGGCCTGCTAACAGCCAAATCCTGTTGTTCTGAGGCGCTAAATGCAGACCGCCCCATCTCCTTGGGGATGGGCGAGACCGGGGGTCGGCCCCTCATTGGCTCGCCCCTCTGCTGGGGCGGGGCGAGCCCGGGAGTTCGACCACCTCCGGCTCACCCCCTGCTAGGGCGGGGCGAGCCCGGGAGGTCGGCCACCTCCAGCACACCCCCCTTGCTGGGGCGGGGCGAGCCCGGGAGGTCGACCACCTCCTTCTCACCCCCAGCTGGGGCGGGGTGAGCCCGGGAGGTCAGCCACCTCTGGCTCGCCCCCCTTGCTGGGATGGAGCGAGCCTGGGAGGTCGGCCACCTCCGGCTCGCCCCCTGCTGGGGGGGGGGGGGGGGGGCTATCTCGGGAGGTCGGCCACCTCCAGCTCACCCCCCTTGTCGGGGAGGGGCGAGCCCGGGAGGTCGGCCACCTCTGGCTCCCCCCTGCTGGGGAGGGACGAGCCCGGGAGGCCACCCGCCTCACCGGCTCGCCCCCTGCTTGATGGGCGAGCGGGAGGCCTCCCGCCTCCACCGCTCGCACCCTACAGGCTGGGCGAGCGGGAGGCCTCCGCCTCCACCGCTCGCCCCCTTCTTCTTGCCTGAGGCAGCGCTGAAAACTGCTGGACCTAAAGACATCTTAGGCTTCAGGGACCCACTCGGCGAATACAGGGTTCTACACAACCAAATGTGTTTCTCTTATTACATGATTTCCAAACATCGGCACGCAGGCCGACAATAGATGGAGGAAAACACTCAAAACACTTCGGCCTTCGAGGGCCTGCAAAGCACAGCAGCAGCTGGGGTTCCAAACCCACTATTTTCCGCTCATCTCGCCAAGACCTGTAAGGCACAATCCACCAAGTAATGGGAAAACAAGTAACCGATCAGCTTTAGATGAACAAGATTATAACGACCCCACCCCATGCTCAGGGCTGCGGTTCTCCTTCCCTACAAGCAAGCAATAGCAGTAGATATTTCACAGGTGTGTCTAAGCACCGCATAGAAATAATCACCATATACGTCGACTCAGGGCCGCATGTATTGTGCTCTCAAAGCACGACATCCACAAGTCCTTTATAAACTTGGATGGTTACTATGAGCTTTTACCGCCAAGGTCGACCTACCTTACGGTTCCTTTCCCAAAATTCCTTCAGTGCACCGAGGGGGAACCTCTTCACTGACCTGCTAAGGGACGGGTTCGGTTCAGCTTTTCCCGTTCTCATAACATCAAGATCAAACTCTGTGTGATGCTGGTACGGATTCACCTCGTGCCGTTAACGAAACAACCTCACGGGTCATCAGAACAGCCCCAGGGGCTATTTCCAAACACACCACGTGATATCGAATATCACTGGCGCTAGCATCGGCTCTAGCACTAGTGCGGGTGCTAGCACTAGCGCGGGCGCTAGCAAACAGAACTCATTTCTGCCAGCTCTTTCGGGTAATTCCTGGAGGTAGCCTCCAGGACTCCCTGCAATACATCTCAGCACTCAAACCCGAAGACAAACATACATACTCGGAGTCTTCTCCAGAGTGCAATATTGCATACCAACATCACCAATCCAGACCAACCTGTCCAGATGGGATTCACACAGTATGCTTATGTCCATACAGTGATCTAGAGTCTATATGCAATATTCTATTTTGGATACTCCTTATCGATCCGTCGGAAGAGCTTATCCACTAATTAGCGGAAATCTTCCAGCTACTATGCGAATCAAAGGACTAGCATGTCCATAGATTAAGGAGGAGAATCGTTACCCTTCCTGCTCGTTTCGGTACCATCGGACTAGGATCCCTTTCCACGGAGTCGAAGACGACACAAGCACACAAGAAGCCTTCTACCTCGAACTTGCCTAGCCAACCAGACTTCCTTCCTCTGACTTCTTCTTCCTATCCTTGGGAGAGAGATAGGATCCGAGGGAACTTAAGAGAAAACCACAGACTGTAGGCTATATATATTAAACCACTACTGTCGGCGCTAGCCACTACTGCCTATCGCTATCCCAAAGGCTGTACGGCTTAGCCGCTTAAGGGTTCGTCGAGAAATTCTACCGCTAGCGCTAGCGCTACCGCCCGTGCTAGCTCTCGACGAGATGAATTCACGAGTGCACAACACAATTCATCAGAATACATTCATCAGGACACAAAGTCGTCTAGAGAGCTACTGCTAGCGCTAGCACTACTGCTTGCGCTAGATCTCGACGATTCATCTTGATGATTTCGACAATACACACAAGTCCCTTTCAATGATACGCAATGTTTCAACGATATGAGCTACCACCGACGCTAGCACTAGCACCAAGCGCTAGCTCCTTCTCTTAGAACACCGTGAACTCTTTGCACCTCAACACTGGGGGTCTAACAATCCTACCCCCCTTAAAAAGAATTTTGTACCAAAATTCTACCGGTGCAAAAACTATAAAGATAAAAAAGTTAACTCTGTACCTTAACAAAACAACTCGGGGAACTCCTCAAGCATGGTCTGCTCTCGCTCCCACGAAAGCTCCTCACGCCCACAATTGTCCCAGCAGACTTTGACCATTCTGATCGACTTGTTCTGTAACTGCTTGATTTCCGTGTCTTCAATCTGAATGGGCTTAACCCTTGTCACTAGCCCACTTTCAATCGGCACTTGAACATCATCCACAAGTATTTGAGTAGGCTCTTGCACAGCCTTCCTCAGCACGAAGATGTGGAACATGTCATGCAATATACTTAGCTTTGTCTTAAGAGCTAGCCGATAGGCAGCTTCACCAACACGCTCTAATATCTCAAACAGCCCAAGGTATCTGGGACTTAGCTTTTTCAAGCGTCGAATCCTAGACACAGTCTTGAACGGTTTTATTTTGAGATAAACCCAGTCGCCCATGGCGAACCCAACATTTCTGTGCCCGACATAGGATTGGCATCGTGGTCAGACAACTCTTCAACTCTTCAAAAGCTCGCGCGCTGATGAGTATTAAAATATATGTGTTTTTAGTGTTGTTATTAGTATAATTTTTATTAATATTGTGAATTTTCTATGTAAATTAATGAATAAATTACTTGTTTTCATTATTTCCTTACTAACTTAGTTTTATTTTTGTTTTTGCAGATTTTGGCAATTTTTGTCAAGTCACGCCCCTGAGTCACGCCCGTGACCCAGTGGTGTGTAACTTTAAAGAGCCAACTTTCCAGCCGGCGGCCGTTCTCAGGTGAAAACCCGAAGAATTGACTAAGTCATGCCCGTGTTCAGCAAGTCACGCCCGTGTTCCGCCAGCGCGTCACCCCCATGCTGCTGACGTCTGCCGCCCATAGTCACACCTGTGACTCGACGAGTCATGCCCGTGCCAATCCAAAACACACCCGTGTACATCCTTATTTTGAAGGTGGATCCTTCGAGAAGGCGGCCATTAAGCTGGAGCAAATGTCACGCCCCAGGGTCACGCCCGTGACCACAAGACACGCCCGTAACCCAGGGGCGTGTAAAAATAAAAATTTGGCTATAAATAGAGGGGCTCGGCTGAAGGAATTTTCATCCAAATTTTGAGTGCTTATTAGTGTTTTTTTAGTTCTTTTGAGTGAATGTGAGTTTTGTTTATGCAATTAAGTTTAAGTTCGTTTGTAATTTTTCGCCTTCTTAGTCTAGTTGTAAAGCTTGTTTTAGAAATAAAATATTGTTTTTCTCATTTGGATCATTTTCTTCTTCAATTTATGTTAGTGTGTGTGTATGCGAATAGTTTATTGCTTTCATAACTTAGATTTATTGCTTTCATAACTTAGGTTTACTGCTTTCATAATTTAGGTTAAAAGCTTTCATAAAAATTGTTTATTGTTTTTCTTTCAACGCTTTATTTATCGCATTCGTTTAAACATTTTCTTTCGTTTTTTCCTTTTTTTTGTAACATAGCTTTATTTCAGTCTTTATATAATTGCTCTATACCACCCCCGTCCCGGATGAGAGACTAAGTTTCTTTAGCGCTTGATTAAGACGGTTGGGACGGATACTATTACTGCTTTTATATAAGTCTTTTTATTTCCCTTTTTATCCGCTTAAATTGTTAAACGTGTATTATCTAATTATTAATGCCGTCTCCATTCCGATGAGTGGCTAATTTCCTTTAGCGCACGATGTCGAAGAGCACTGGGAAACAAAAATTGTTTTCCTAAAAGTAAAAACATCTCTTTCAAAAAATAATAAACGAGCTTAAGGTTTACCCGAGAATAACGTTGAGTGAAGCCATATAATCGATGTATGGTTTTCATTTCCGTTTTCATACACTAGTAAGCCGAGAGGCTCGTGCGTATGGATTGATCGCTCACGGGTAAAGAGAAGTGCGCTCTACCCTCGAGAGAGGATGAGGTAAGTCTCTCGAATTGGAAGTAAAAAACTAATAGCGGGATTCACAACATAAAGCGAGTATTAAGGAGATTCGATTAAAGAATGAGAGTTCGGTCGAATATTCATAATCTCAGGTGGGCGTACCCTCAAGAGAGGAGCGTTCATAATTATGGAACCTCCACGGCCAAGCCATTTCAATGTTTTAAAAAGTCATAACTTTTACTTCTAAAAAAACTATTTTCGTCTCAAGGTAATTCGACATCGAGCACTATCTTTATCATCGTTTAGATCTCTGGTTATACGCTTATTATCGTTTTCTTTTAAAAATCCATGCTAAAAGCTTATTCCGATAAAATAATAGTTCATTCCTCAAAGTACCTATAATTAACACGATCCGCGGAAATATACGACCTCGATATTTTCTTGACAAAATATCCTGTATTACTTGCGATAAGGTATACTTGCCTTTATCATATGATTAATTTGGATTAAAATCTAAACAAATACTTTTCAAATTCAAAACTTCCAAAACTCTCCTTTGCTATTTTTAACGATCAATAGAATTCGGCGTCGTAGCCGAGGCGTAATCGTCAATACTTCGAAAGAAGAAAAAGACCGTTACTTCTATCTTTCGATAGGATAACGGTTAGTTTCTCAAAGTAGGAGTACTTGTGAAATTCTTCGAAAACATCCGTCTAATTCTAATCTCATCATATAAAGGTTAACCAAAACAACAAAAAGAATTCCACCAAAATAATCATCAGGTTTTGGCGTCGTTGCCGGGGAATCTAGTGTTGTTATTTTGAAAAAAGGAATTACTATTAATTTTATTATATATATTAAAAATATATATAAATATATAAATAAAAAATAAAAAATTAATTAAAAATAGAAAAAGCCAAAAAAAAAAATAATTTTTATTATTAGTATATGACCCGAGGAAACACCTCGGACGATTCGAATATCCCTTTTGACCCCGAAATCGAGCGCACCCTTCATGAGCGCCTCAGACATCGTGATCAAAACTTACTCGAATTTCCCGAAGAGTCTGTCGGAGATACTTACGCTGAAGCTATGGCCGATCAAATTTCAGATGCGGCCCCGCCATGGACCATGGCATATTATGCCAGGCCAAATTTGGAATATACCAGATCGAGTATTACACACCCAACAATGGCTAATAATAATTTTAAAATAAAATATAGCATCATTCAAATGGTACAACGGTCAGTCCAATTTGACGGTTTGCCAGATGAGGATCCTAATTTACACCTTTCTAGTTTTTTGGAAATATGCGATACCTGTAAAATTAATAGCGTTACTGACAACGCTATTCGTTTACGCTTATTTCCATTTTCACTGCGGACGAAGGCCAAGGCGTGGTTAAGTTCTCTCCCCAGAGGATCCATAACCATGTGGGCACAATTGACGGAGAAATTTCTCATGAAATATTTTCCCCCGTCTAAAACTGCTAAACTACGCACAGATATCACCTCCTTCATTCAATTCGATTCCGAGTCTCTTTACGATACTTGGGAGCATTTTAAGGAGTTCTTGCGTAGGTGTCCTCATCACGCGCTGTCATCCTGGCTGCAGGTCCAGACGTTTTATAATGGTTTGAATTTCTCAATGCGACAGATGATCAATGCAGCCGCCGGGGGAACGTTAAACAACAAAACCCCAGAGGCCTCTCAAGCTCTGTTCGAAGAAATGACCATGAACGCCTATCAATGGAATGCGCCTAGATCACGCCCTACTAAACCAATTGGGATATATGAAGTGGATGCCACTTCTCACTTATCCTCTCAAGTCGAAAGGTTAAGTAAGCAAGTGGCAGAGATGACTGCTTTCTCCTCCAATCCCGCTTGGCTTAATAATAATAATAATAATAATAATAATAATTTTGTCGAAGAAACTATAGATTACCTAAGCAACCCAGTTAGGCCCCCCTTCAACCCAAATAACAATTCGTATAGTAATAATTATAATCCGGGTTGGAGGAACAACCCAAACTTTTCCTGGAGCAATCCTAATAATGCTCAGAGGCCCCTAATTGTAAATCCACAAGGATTTCCGAACGGATTTCAGCCTCCACCTCCAAAACCTTCTCCGCTCGAAGATATTTTTGCTAAATATGCGACCACCGAGTCAAGTATCCGGAATATTACCGGATCGATTAAAAACGTGGAAAATCAGGTTGGACAACTGGCAAAGATGGTCTCTGAGCGGCCATATGGAGCTCTACCACGGAACACGGAGCCGAACCCTTGAGAAACTGCCAACGCCATAAATCTTCACAGTGGCAAGGAGGTAACCTCCACAAAATGGGTCGAGCCTAAGGTACATGTTTCGACACCGACCCCTACAACCTCTCCTTCGCTAGTTAAATCACCGAGTCTTCCGATTGTGCTGAACATTTCTTGCTCTCCTCTTCCTTATCCTTCACAAGTAAATAATGAGCAGAAGGACGAGCAATATAACAAATTCATACAAAATTTTAAACAAATTATAATAAACGTTCCCTTCTGTGAGGCACTTTCCCAAATGCCGCAATACGCAAAATATCTTAAAGGGTTTCTTTCTGACAAAAACAAACTCGACGATGTTTTGCGTGTTTCCCTTAACACGGACTGCTCGGCTATTTTCCTTAACAAATTGCCTCCAAAATTGAACGACCCGGGATGATTCTCCATCCTGTGCCTCTTCGGTAATATGTTATTGAAGTATGCTCTAGAACACTTGGGCGCCAGCATCAATTTGATGCCTTTTTCTCTTTTTAAACAACTCAACTTGGGCGTCCCAAGCCCGACAAATATGAGTATCCAGCTTTTGGATAACTCGATAAAGTACCCAATCGGGGTTGTGGAGGATGTTCTGGTCCAGGTAGACAAGTTTATCTTCCCGGTAGACTTCGTCATCCTGGACATCGAGGAGGACGCTGAGGTGCCTATCATCCTCGGTCGCCCCTTCCTCGCCACCTCCCGTGCGCTAATTGATGTCAGTAATGGTATACTCCTCCTCCGGGTTGGAGACGGCGAAGTTACTCTGCACGTTAATCCCTCACTACAACGCTCCCTATCAATCGATGATCCCGGTACTTTAGTATAGTCAAGCTACGTGACGGTAAACAAAGCGCTCGTGGGTGGCACCCCATATTTATATAATATTTTATTATGTTTTGTTCTTTTTATATGTTTATGCAAGGTTTCGTTTGGCCCCACAAGTTTTAGTTTAGGGAAGCCTTTTCGCTCTCTCTATCTTTTTTTTGTACATACTACATCTTTTATTGTTTCTCTTCTTCATATTTACATTACAACATTGGAGATAATGTTGGGTTTTAAGTATGGGGGTATTTTACCGTTTTCATTTAAACAAAAAAAAAATTAAAAAAAATGTTTTATTTCATCTTGCCTACTTTTGTAAATATAAGCTTCAACAAAAATACAAAAAAATGTTTAAAACCACAAAAATTTTCAATAACATGTTTTTCCTTTTTTTACTTTGTCGTAGTACAAAAAATGCAAAAATCCAAAAAAATAATAAACCCTACTTTACTTTTGTTCTTAACAACATTTAGTTTCGAGAGTATCTGTTTTTGGATTTTCATAATCGCTAGTTTTACTATTCGTTCGTTTATCTAAGATCGATAGATTTAAACGTTCGGGGTTAAGTTTTAAAGAATATCTTGTGTTTATAATTTAAATAGTGGCTTTGTTTTCAAGCACTACTTCTACTAGCTAAAATAGAGGCATGTGTATTATGTTAGCAAAACAACTTTAGACTGCAATTATCCCTAATTTATGTCTTTCGGAATCTAGGAATATTCAAATTACTAAGGTTGCTCTCAAACCTTTTTTTTTATTATTCTAGAATTTCTCTTGAAAACCCCTTGTATACACCAATTTAGCATGGCAAATAAAAAAATCAAAAGAAGAAAAAGATCTTATGTCAATGGGAATAAGAATTCATTCTGTAAACATAGGCACCCAATAAAAACTTTAAATGATCTTATGTCAATGGGAATAAGATTTTGTTCCGTAAACATAAGCATTCGGTTAATAAAACAAATGAATTAGTTTTCCCTCGTAAACCACGCGGGCACCAAAAAAGGCTAAAATGAAGGGGTGGACGAATAAAAACCATCACCCCTAATTCAAAAACTCTTCTTTTTGCCAAGGCTTTTTACCCCTTTTTCCTTAGCCAAATTATTGTTTCTAGTTTTAATTCAAAAAATCATTTGAGAGCATAATTAGTAACTTATATTTTTCCTTCACGTTTCTTTGAACAAAGGTTCATATAATTTTGATCGAATCTCGTTTACTAATGATTGCAATTTTGCGTGCTATTTGGTTAATTAAGAAGTCTTTTGGCTAAGACATTTCTTTCTACTTAAATCATTTGCATAATTTTGGACTTAACTCTTATTACTCCGAATTTTTATTTTTCAGTCTCTTATGATTAAAATAAAATGATAGCTAAAAATTAGAACTTATGTTAATCCCGCATAGATCTCTCTTACTTTTGCTCTGGAATAGCAAAAGCTTAAGTATGAGGGTATTTGATGAGTAGTAAAATATACGTGTTTTTAGTGCAGTTATTAGTATAATTTTAATTAATATTGTGAATTTTCTATGTAAATTTATGAATAAATTACTTGTTTTCATTATTTCCTTACTAACTTAGTTTTATTTTTGTTTTTACAGATTTTGGAAATTTTGTCAAGTCAAGCCCCTGAGTCACGCCCGTGACCCAAGGGCGTGTAACTTTAAAGAGCCAACTTTCCAGCTGGCGACCGTTCTCAGGTGAAAACCCCGAAGAATTGACCAAGTCACGCCCGTGTTTAGCAAGTAACGCCCGTGTTCCGCCAGCGCGTCACGCCCCGAAGTCGCGCCCATGCTGCTGATGTCTGCCGCCCATAGTCACGCCCGTGACATTCAAAGTCACGCCCGTGACTCGATGAGTCACGCTTGTGCCAATCCAAGCAACGCTCGTATACAACATTATTTTGTCGACGGATCCTTCGAGAAGGAGGCCGTTAAGACGGAGCAAATGTCACACCCGTGACCACAAGACACGCCCGTGACCCAGGGGCGTGTAAAAATAAATTTTTGGCTATAAATAGAGGGGCTCGACTGAAGGAATTTTCATCCAAATTTTGAGTGTTTATTAGTGTTTTTTGAGTTCTTTTGAGTGAATGTGAGTTTTGTTTATGTAATTAAGTTTAAGTTCGTTTGTAATTTTTCGCCTTCCTAGTCTAGTTGTAATGCTTGTTTTAGAAATAAAATGTTATTTTTCTCATTTGGATCATCTTCTTCATCAATTTATGTTAGTGTGTTTGTGTGTGTATGATAATAGTTTATTGCTTTCATAACTTAAGTTTATTGCTTTAATAACTTAGGTTTACTGCTTTCATAATTTAGGTTAAAAGCTTTCATAAAAATAGTTTATAGCTTTTCTTTCAACGTTTTATTTATCGCTTTCGTTTAAACGCTTTCTTCCATTTTTTCTTTTTCTTTTTTTGTAACATAGCTTTATTTCAGTCTTTATATAACTGCTCTATACCACCCCCATCCCTGATGAGAGGCTAAGTTTCTTTAGCGCTTGATTAAGATGGTTGTGACGGATACTATTACTGCTTTTATATAAGTCTTTTTATTTCCCTTTTTATCCGCTTATATCAGCTTAAATTATTAAACATGCATTCTCTAATTATTAATGCCGTCTCCATTCTAATGAGTGGCTAATTTTTTTTAGCGCACGATGTCGAAGAGCATTGGGACACAAAAATAGTTTTCCCAAAAGTAAAAACATCTCTTTCTAAAAATAATTAACAAGCTTAAGGTTTACCCGAGAATAACGTTGAGTGAAGCCACATAATCGATGTATGGTTTTCATATCCGTTTCCGTACACTAGTTAGCCGAGAGGCTCGTGAGTATGGATTGATCGCTCACGGGTAAAGAGAAGTGCGCTCTACCCTCGAGAGAGGATGAGGTAAGTCTCTCGAATTGGAACTAAAAAACCAATAGCGGGGTTCACAACATAAAGCGAGTATTAAGGAGATTCGATTAAAGAACGATAGTTCGGTCGAATATTCATAATCTCAGGTGGGCGTACCCTCGAGAGAGGAGCGTTCATAGTTATGGAACCTCCATGGCCAAGCCGTTTTAATGTTTTAAAAAGTCATAACTTTTACTTCTAAAAAGTCTATTTTCGTCTCAAGGTAATTCGACTTCGAGCGCTATCTTTATCATCATTTAGATCTCTAGTTATACGCTTATTATCGTTTTCTTTTAAAAACCCACGCTAAAAGCTTATTCCGATAAAATAATAGTTCATTCCTCAAAGTAGCTATAATCAACACGATCCGCGAAAATATACGACCTCGATATTTTCTTAACAAAATATCATGTATTACTCGCGATAAGGTATACTTGCCTTTATCATATGATTAATTTGGATTAAAATCTAAACAAACACTTTTCAAATCCAAAACTTGCAAAACTCTCCTTTGCTATTTTTAAAGAGCAATAGAATTCGGCGTCGTAGCCGAGGCGTAATCGTCAATACTTCGAAAGAAGAAAAAACCGTTACTTCTATCTTTCGATAGGATAACGGTTAGTTTCTCAAAGTAGGAGTACTTGCGAAACTCTTCGAAAACATTCATCTAATTCTAATCGCATCATATAAAGGTTAACCAAAACAACAAAAAGAAGTCCACCAAAATAATCATCACGCGCACTCTGGCGACCAAATGAACTTCGTAGCTTTCCTAGTCAGTGTATGGAGAGGCAGAGCTATCGTCGAGAAGTTCTCTACGAAGCGCATGTAATAGACGGAAAGTCCTAGGAAACTCCGGATTTCCGCCACAGTAATCAACACAGGCCACTCCCGTATTGCAACTACATTGCAGGATCCACTGCAATGCCCTCTCCACTTACCACATGACAAAGGAACGCCATAGAGGACAGCCAAAACTCACACTTTGAGAACTTACAATACAACTGACTTCGCTTTCGGGTATCCAAAACAATGCGCAAGTGAATCGCATGTTCTTCTTCCGACTGAGAGTATACTAGAATATCGTCTAAGAAGACAATAACAATTCCGTCTAGACACTCTCGAAACGTTTGGTTTATCAGATCCATAAATACCGATGGCACATTCATCAAGTCAAATAGCATCATTGTGAACTCAAAGTGCCCGTAACGGGTACTAAACGCTGCCATGGGAATGTCACTTTCCCTAATTCGCAATTGGTAGTAGCCAGACTTCAAATCCATCTTTGAGTACACAGTAGATCCAACTAGCTGATCGAACAAGTCATCAATTCACAGAATCGGATACTTATTCTTTTCTGTTTGTTTGTTCAGTTCACGGTAGTCTATGCACAGACGCAAGCTTTCGTCCTTCTTCTTCACAAAGAGGTCCGGTGCACTCCAAGGGGATGAGATTGGACGTATATAGCCTTGCTATAGAAAATCCTACAACTGAACTTGCAAATCCACCATTTCCTTTGGCGCAATTCGATATAGTGAGCGTGCCATAGGTTTGACACCTGGAAACAACTCAATAGCAAAGTCAATCTCTCGCTGAGGTGTAGCCCCACGAAGATCTTTTGGGAATACATCCACATACTCTGATATGATCGGGACATCACTTAAACTGGGCTTTGGCTCAGAAGTCTCCAATAACGTGAATAACAACTCTGCGCCTTTCCGAACCGCCTTGACTACTTGGAGAGCAAACATGAACATCTTGCTCGATCCTCACAAACCGGTAAATGTAGTCTCGCGTTCAGTATTCTGCCCTAGCATGACCTCCTTCAAGTTGCAATCAATGCATGCACGCTGCTTTGAAAGCCAGTCCATGCCAAAGATCACATCAAACTCGGATATCGGCAACATCTGTTAAAAAACTTGAGGTTCGGAGATGAGTAAAAATTGCTAAACCACTTCACAAAACCTTTCTCAAATGTTGCATAACAATGACAATGAGAAGACCGAATAGTACTATGATATTAACTATCTCTTTACAAAGCGAGGTATACATGGCGAGACATGATTCATAAGAATTACGGAGGAGAGAAGCACAAAACACAAAGGTAAAACAAGCTGCAGCGACTTGACACCTTGAGACCGCCAGACCGCGCGAACAGACAATACAGACGGGTAGCCCCTGAGACCGCGCGAACAGAGCACAAGCCACACCTGTCAGACCGCAATCACAGACCGCTCAAACTGCTGCTTTATTCCTCTGCTGAAAACAAATAGTTCACACTTATTGATCGCCCAGACCGCACGGTCTCAAGATCACAGAAGAACCCGCGAACTCTGAACAAAGATACTGCAATCTACAACAGACCGTAACTCAAGACCGCTTGGTCACTTAAGACCGCCTGATCAACTGAGTTCGCTGCACCAGATCAAGAACACCTAAACACAGTCCGCCCGGACTAGTTTATTCAAAGCTGGAAGAAAGGAGACAAGCTAACCGCGAGCTGCTAGCCGCTAACCTACGAACACACAAACCGATCAGACAAAATCCCAAACCGCGCGACCTAAACACACAAACCGGATGTCGTCACCGCACAAACTGGGATACAATCACCACCCATCAGATCGCGAGCGGTCTCGCAAAGCAGACCGCCCGAGCTCAGCATAGCCCTCAGCTCTTTATTAAACCTTGCGGTTACAACCAAACCACTCGGTCACTGCGGTCTCAATAAGGCAGACCGCCCGGTCTTCTTCCAAAGAAAGCAGACCAAGAACATCTGGCCGACCTAGGACAAGTCGCCAGACCAACCCGCGCAAGCCGCCAGGACAGAAAGCGGTCTCCCAGATTAGACCGCCTCAACCAAACCACAGAGACAGAACCGACCAGAGAACCAGCGCATATTGTGCGGTCTCTGCGGTCTCCAATCCGCAGACCACACAGCACAACTCCACTTCCACTTCAAAAATTTAACACTCCCGCTTGAAGTGGGAAGTGGAAGTCAGCCCAAGCAAACTTCACAACCGACCAAATGGTCCCTTCGCCAGCGGCTTAGTAAATATGTCAGCAACGTTCTCCTTGCTCTGCACACGCTCCACAATCAGAGATCCCTCCAACACCTTCTCACAAATGAAATGGTGATGAATCTCTATGTGCTTTGTACGCGCGTGACAAACTAGATTGTTCACCAGTTTGAGAGCACTCTCATTGTCACCACGTAGCAGAGTAGGACCTCGCACCTCCCTATGAATGTCCTCCACAAGCCTCCTAATCCAGATGGCTTCCTGAGCCGCCAATGCCGAAGCTTTGTACTTCGCTTCTGTGGTAGAGACAGACCAGAATCCTGCTTCTTACTGCACCATGATATAGCTGTAGAGCCAATCATAAAGAAATATCCAGACGTCGATCTTCGATCATCCGAATCCCCTCCATAATCAGCATCCATGTAACTGCAAGCAAAAGCCCGAATCTCTCCCATAGAAGAGACCCAAATCTGAGGTGGATTTGACATACTTCAATATACTCCTAGCCGCCACAAGATGAGGTTTTCGAGGCTCTGTCTTAAACTGACTCACCCTGCCAACTGCATAAGCAATATATGGCCTCGTGATCGTCAAGTATATCAAGCTTCCGACCAAAGCCCGGAACACCAAAGGATCTCTAAGAACCTTCCCTTCATCTCGCCGAAGATGAACTCTAACCTACAATGGAGTAGAGCTGCTCTTCCCCCCTTCCATGCCAAATCTCTTAACGATTCGATCCGCATAGCCTTTTTGTGAAACGAGCATACCGCTCTCTTTCCTCTCCACTTCGAGCCCAAGGAAATGGTGGAGCACACCCAAATCCTTCATCTCGAATCTGATAGCTAGCTCAGCACGAAGCCTACCTACCTCCACTTCAAAATTCCTCGTGACAATCATATCGTCAACGTACAGCAGCACCAAGACCTGAAGCTCCCCATCTTCTTTACGAATAAGCTTAAATATGAATAAGAAACAAAATACCCACAGAACTGGTGTTATTATGCGATCTTCCCGTACCACGCCCGAGGCGCTTGCTTCAAGCCGTAAAGAGCCTTCTTGAGCTTACAAACATATCATCGGTGCTCTTCGGATACATTGCCAGGTGTCTGATCCATGAAGATATCCTTGTCAATCTCGCCATATAAGAAAGCATTCTTCACGTCGAGTTGCCAAATCTTCCACCCATGGCATGCTGCCAAAGAGTTCACCACCCGAACCGAAGTCATCTTGGCAATGAGGCTAAACGTTTCTTTATAATCTTCCCCATATTTCTGAGAGAAACCTCGAGCTACAAGGCGAGCCTTGTACCGCTCAATACTTCCATCAAACTTCTTCTTCAATTTGAAAACCCACTTGCAAGTCACCGGAGTAACTCCCTCAACCTTAGGCACCAAGTCCCAAGTCTCATTATTCCTGAGGGAAGCCATCTCTTCAACCATGGCTCCTTCCCACTCCTTGACTCCAACATCATTTTCATAACAAGATGGCTCTCTATCATCCAGGGGACCTGCGAAGAAACATGAGACAAAGCTCACCAAGTTCCCGCCTGTATACCGATCAGGTGGAATAATGGTCCTCTTGGACCTCCTCAGAGCTTGACTCTGAACCACCTCTTCAACTGCAGCCTCTGGACTAGCTCTCCTTTCAGGTAGACATGGAGCATCGCTCCACCTGCTTCCAGAACCTGAAGCACCTGACCCAGTGCTAGAAATACCAGGAGCACCTGGAGAAACTGGTAACTCCACCAGAACTTCCCGTGCAGCTTCCTCTGGTCCACCATCTACCTTGCTTCCTTGTACCTCTATAGAAGAGCTACCTGTGTATGAATTTAGTTCGTCGAATACCATATCCATTGAGACCACATATTTCCGTGTCTCGGGATCCATGCATCTCCACCCTTTCTTCGGGTCATCATAACCGACGAAGACTAGCTTCCTTGCTTTCGCATCTAGCTTTGTTCGAAGGGCATCCGGAACATGCACATAGCAGGTAGAACCAAACACTCGAAAGTGTTCCATGATTGGCTTCTCCTTAAACATCAACTCATGAGGGGTCTTCATGTTGATGGGACTGAGAGGCATCCGATTGACAACATAGGCCGCACAAGACATTCCCTCTGCCCAGAAGGACTTTGGGATAATCTTAGCATGAAGCCAACATTTGCAGGTCTCCGTCAAGTGACGGATCTTCCGCTCTGCAACTCCATTCTATTGTGGAGTGTGAGCACAAGAAAGCTCCCTTTGGATGCCATGCTTCCTGCAGAAGTTAAAGAATACCTTGGAAGTTAACTCCCCTCCATTGTCAGTTCTGAACCTCTTCACCCGCAGGTTTAGCCGACCTTCCACCAGCTCCTTGAACTCCACAAACCTCTCGAACGCCTCCGACTTCCCCTTCAAAAAATATACCCAAGAATATCTGGTGAAGTCATCAACAAAAATCAGCATATACCTACTAACTCCAAGACTGTCAGTGTGGGTAGGTCCAAACAGATCACCATGGATGCACTCTAATGGTCTTTTACATCTGCTTTGTGATTTGTCAAATGGAAGACGTTGAGCCTTACCAAACTGACAACCTGCACAAACATGACCATCCCCGAAAGATGACAAGCTAGGCAGACCTTTCACCAGGCCTCTTCCCGCCATAGCTTTCAACTTATCCATCCCAACATGCCCAAGTCTTTTGTGCTAGATAGCAGTGCTGTCGTTAGCCCTCATCTTATTAACATAAGAACTTGTTGAAAGAACAAACAAGTCCTTCACCCGTCTCCCAACATGAGTGACCTCAGCTTTCATAGCTGAAACATTTCGGAGAAATGTCACTTCTGTTGGACCAAACAGAACGTGATAGCCAGCATCCACCGCATTAGTCATAGAGAAAAGGTTCTTTTTCATCCCCGGAACATGATAGACACTCTTCAAAGTAAGAGTACCTCTATCATCATTCAATGAAACCACACCCTCCTTCTCAACTGCATGTATAGTATCATCAGCCGTAATGATAGCGTCATTACCTGTATATGTCTGTAATGAGGAGAACTTCGACTCATCCCCGGTGAGGCGATGACCACACCCAGAGTCCACAATCCAATCATCTTGATAGTTTATGGAAGCCATGGCCCGAACAAACGTGCTCGTCATGAATGCACCTCCACCACCCCAACTACCTTCAGAATTGGAACCAACCTCCTCCTTCCCTGCAGCATGCCCTGACTGAAGATTGACCTTGCAGTCTCTTTTGAAATGACCAAGCTTGTTACACCTGAAGCATCTAGGTCCTTCCTGCTTCTTCCCATCATGCTTAGTAGCATAGCTCCTCTCCTACTAATATGAAGTAGACTGACCATCATCTCCAGATGTCTTCTTCTTCTTGTTCCATCTCTTCTTCTTGCCAGAAAAGAGAACCTCACCTTCTCCCGCAGAGACAGATCCCATCCATTTGCATAGCCAAACTTTCCTGTGAAGCAAGTATGTTCTCCAGCTCCAGCAACGAAGGCTGATTGGCCCAGCCTTGAACAGAAGTCACAAAAGCCACATACTCCCTCCGTAAGCCACGGATTATGTGCCTCTTCAGCTTAGCTTCTGAGATAGGCTCTTCCGGGTCTAAAGCCGATATCTCTACACAAAGGTTCTTCATCTTCAAGAAGAACGTTGAGATAGACAGATCTCCCTGAGTTGTTTTCGCCAACTCATTCTCCAAGAACTGTAGCCTAGCTACATTCTTCTTATTGAATAAGCCATCCAAGGCTGTCCCAATTTTAGCAGCTGATCCACACCCGATGATGTGATCAAACAACTCCGGAATTATAGCTCTCTTGAGAGTGAACTCTGCCTTAACATTCGTTCTCCTCCAAGCCTTCACGAGCTCAGCATTCCCTTCAGCAGGAATAATAACTTGTCTTGCTTCTCCTCCTACAACCTCCCACAAATCCTCGCCAAGAAGATAGCTCTCCATGCAAGACTTCCACTTCTTGAAGTTAGTCTGTGTAAGGAGCCCAATACCAAGACCTCTATCTTATCCTCCTTCCATTACTATCCCACTGATGGCAAACCAACTTGAGAAACTCGAGAGAAGTATTAGTAATCAACCTCAGCAACCTCCCTCTAATACCATGTTAAAAAACTTGATGTCCGAAGATGAAGTACAAAATGCGGAACCACTTCACAAAACCTTTCTCAAATGTTGCACAACAATGACAATGGGAAGACCGAATAGTGCTATGATATTAACTATCTCTTTACAAAGCGAGGTATACATGGCGAGACATGATTCATAAGAATTACGGAGGAGAGAAGCACAAAACACAAAGGTAAAACAAGCTGCATCGACCTGACACCTTGAGACCGCCAGACCGCATGAACAGACAAGACAGACGGGTAGCCCCTGAGACTGCGTGAACAGAGCACAAGCCGCACCTTTCAGACCGCAATCATAGACCGCTAGACCTGCTGCTTTATTCCTCAGCTGAAAACTAATAGTTCGCACTTCTTGATCGCCCAGACCGCACGGTCTCAAGATCACAGAAGAACCCACAAACTCTGAACAAAGAAACTACTATCTGCAATAGACCGCAACTCAAGACCGCCTGGTCACTTAAGACCGCTTGATCAACTGAGTTCACTGCAATAGATCAAGAACACCTAAACACAGTCCGCCCATACTGGTTTATTCAAAGCTGGAAGAAAGGAGACAAGATGACCGCGAGCTGCTAGTCGCTAACCTACGAACACACAAACCGGTCAGACAAAATCCCAAACCACGCGACCTCAAATTGAGACTGGCACAATCAAGCAAACTTTGGTTCTTACAGTTCTCGTTATTAATGACGGGCCCTGCACCCCTATTTATAGGTGAACAGATGGATGTCATCACCGTACAAACGGGGATACAATCACCGCCCATCAGATCGCAAGCGGTCTCGCAAAGCAGACCGCCCGAGCTCATCATATCCCTCAGCTCTTTATTAAACCTTGTGGTTACAACCAAACTGCTCGGTCACCGCGGTCTCAACAATGCAGACCGCCCGGTCTTCTTCCAAAGAAAGCAGATCAAGAACATCTGGCCGACATAGGACAAGTCGCTAGACCAACCCGCGCAAGCCGCCCGGACAGAAAATGGTCTCCCAGATTAGACCGCCTCAACCAAACCACAGAGACAGAACCGACCAGAGAACTGATGAGGCCAGTTTATATAGTGATTTCCGGACTCATCTGGGCTAGTTTTCATGCACTTGCACTTCACTTTAGGCCTATATTCAATTCTATTTGATCATGTTGCCCATTTCATTGCTTAGTGCACACTTATGCCCATTGTGGTGTGATTTCATGTATTCCTGTGGTCAAATATATTTTCATGCAGGTCCAAGGATTGTGCGTGACTCGGGATGGGTTCTGGGGGATTTTCGGTCGAAAAAGCCACTGGTCGTGCGTTTTCCTTCGCGCACGACCAGGCGCACGACCACTGGTCGTACGTTAATTCCCTTCCCAGATCGAGCGTCGGCGCACGATCGTTGGCCTTCTTCGCGCACGACCACTGGTCGTGCGCCACTGACCGTGCGCTATTTTGCAGTCCGGGACTATGCTACAAGTTCTTCGCGCACGATCAGAGGCATTCCTTCGCGCACGACCATTGGTCTTGCGCCTGATCGTGCGCGGTGTTTATTTCCTGCTTCGCCTATAAATAGGCAAGCGCGATTTTAGGTCGGGAGCACTTCGAGTCCGCCGTTTTCCGCTTATTTCGGGGGGTTCCGACTACTCCAGCACCGCCCACCTTAGGGAGGATCTCCGGGCAAGCTTTCAACGCTAAATCGTCGCCGGAGCTTCCTCTTAGCCTCCTCCTTCATCCTTGGGCTTCAAGAAGGGAGTCAACCTAGCCTTCTTCTTCAAGATTGGAGTAGCTTGTGATCATTCCTCCGGTTCGTGACACGAAGAAGACGGGTCCATTGGAAGGTAGTGACAACCTTCTCTACCCCGGACGCAGTTGAGGACCGAGCTTGGACGCGGATTGACAACCCGAAGATTCCTTCCGTGAATCCTCAACAAGACTTCGGAGTCGGTCGATTTCGCACACTCATCTCCTCTTGTAGTTGATAGTTTAGTTGGATTTCTTATATGTTTGATGAAGTATACTTTTATTTGTTAACATTAGTATGAAATCATGTCTATGTGATTGAGTAATCTTGATATATTTTCATTTGAGGTGTGCCTTGTGGTGTGGATTGTTTGTTGTGTTGTGCCGCCCTAACAATTGTTAGTGGTGTGCTTTGCGAAGAGGTGCTTGCGAACATCATTCCGCCGCTCTCTCCACCCCATCCGCTAGCCTACTCTTCCTTCCGCCTAGCGAAGCGTGGCATAGCGGCCCGTGTAATCCATTCGCCTTACGTAGCAGTGCGTTCAAGGCCTGCATAGTTCGATTCCGCACTTATTCACCTCATCCGCTAGCCTACTCGCCCATCCGCCTAGTGAAGCAGCGCGCTTAAGGCCTGCCTAGTCTCCATCTCGCCAAGCGAAGCATTGCATAGGAGTCGTTGATAGCTTTTATTTTATTTCCACAATCCAAAACCCCCCATTTCCGCATCCATCCGACATAAAGGACTTCGATCTCAAGTCCTTCCTCGATTGTAAACTCCACCTTACTGTGTTCCTTCCGAGATCGATACTTGGGGATTCACTCCCACATTTTATATTACTTGAACGATCGGTACACTGCCGTTTCGTGCCGCAGTCGAGCTACCGCCTATAGCGGTGTGCGAGATTTGCGCATCAAGTTTTTGGCGCCGTTGCCGGGGAACACAGACGTGTGAGTTTGCTTGAGAGGGAGACAAGAGATAGAAGCCCTTGTGCCCTTTGTTTATACCATCTTTTGTATTTCTTGTTATATAAGTACCATCTTTTAATTTTTTGTTTCTAATCTTTATTTGCAATTTTTCAAAAGCAGGTTTTCAATTTTATTGTGTGTGTATAGTTAATTCTTGCTTAGAATATTTCTATTAGTGAATTATCTTCCTTTGCACCATGTTTGATTATCTAAATATCCGTTGCAAATGGTGTGGGGATGCTAGGCATTCTAGTGATGAGTGCCCCACTGAAGATGGTGGGCATAATTCTCGTGGCTCAGTGCATGAAGCATCGTTTTCCAACGACACTTCATACACTGTACCCAAGTCTTATGGTCACTCTTCTTCGCCACTTCCATCATTTTTGTATTCCTCACCGGCCCCGCAAGGACTGACGAGGAATAGAAAATTATGTTTGTGTTGTCATAGCACTGAGCATTCATTGAAAGACTTTGCAGAATTCCAGCGCCAGTTGGAGATGGATGATGAACCAGATGTCCGTGTTTGTCCATCCACCACTCATTTGGTTGCCCCTTTTGATTCTGATGATGAGTTCACAGTACCACCTTGTCTTTGGGGGACTGCTGCAGATATTCCCATCAGACTTTCAACTGCTCAGTGTGATGACGTGGTGGAGATTCCTCTCCCTTTGCGTTCATCTCCTCTTTTGGATTCACCCCCTGAGGAACCTGTTTATATATTCCCTGATGTTAGTACCGTTGTTCCTCCTCTTTCTTTGCAAGAATTTTCTATTCCTATTCCTTTTGAGTTGGTTGATGATGTTGTGCAGGAGGTTCATTCGGAGCCTGAGGTTGCATCAAAGTGGGACGAGGATGTTATTCTCTCCGATGGGGAGTGTGACTCCATGGCCCACGATGATGCGTCGAAGTGGGATGAGGAGGATTCCTCTTCTGATGAGGAGGTTTGTACTTCCTTATTGGATGAGGAGGTCCACCTCACCACAGAGGACCTTGAGCTCCCGAATTCCCCTCGCTATGACTCATATGACACCGACAGTGATCTATGTTTGGATCCTGCTGGGAGTGAGACCGGGACCACTCCCCCAATTTTTGATTATTTAAGTCATTCTTCTCTTTTATTTCCTAACCCCCCTTCTTCATCTGAGCCTGTGCAGGTTGAATATTCGCAGGAACCCCAGGAGGACTTGGATCATTTTGCTCAAGTCAATGATGTGAGCATCCTCTTATGTGAGGAGGTTGATCCCCCCTCCGTAGAGGAAGCTCCACTCATTACCTTTTCCTCCTGCCACCTTCATGGAGACGATACCTTGCTGGGCAAGGATGTTTTTGGTGAGTTGAGTGAGGATATTTCCTCCTCCACTTACATTCTCTACCCTTTACCTATGAGGAGCAGGTATCTATATTTAGGTAGAGGGGTGGCTACTCTGTCTCCGTATCGGTACCCGCTACCGATGCGCATATTAGAACAGTTACCTGTGCACTTTTCTTTTCATAGGCCTATAAGCTAGAACTGTACAAAACCTGAATAAGTCGTGCTGGGAAGACAATAACCCCAGTATTTATCTTATTTTTTTCTTGTATTGTATTTTTCGTTAAGTAGAATAGTTAGTTAAATTTCAATTCAGTTTTAGTTTTTCTATTTCTTTTTGTTTTTGCGGAGCTCACCCCCTGCAGGTCATTCCTATGGAAGGCTGTGGTCGCGATTCTTCGTATGGCGGAGGTGCGGCTTGGTCTTGTTCTACACACGTCTTCTGGTATGCTCATTTGCTGAGCATTGGGTACCCTTTTCCCCCAACTTTGTTTTAGAATATCTTAATGCATAGTTTAAGTTTGGGGGAGAGCTAGTATCTGTTACCCAAAGCACGTGCACATTGCATATGCATACTAGAAGCTTTTATTGATTTATTTTGTTTAGATCATTGCATCACACACCACTTGCACCCACTTGAGCGTGTGCTTAGCTGTTTGCGTGCCGCGAGTTAAACTCATTTCTTGAGCAAGGTTCGGGCAAATCATTGTGCTGGCTTTTAAATTTTATAGTGGAGTAATATGTTGACTCCGGTGTTCCTAGTCTAATGCTTTTGTGAGCATAGAGATTTGTGTAGATTAGATTCCTTTTTATACTAGTAGTCTTATACATTTCTATTAGTGTAAGTAATGTTTGCTCTACTCAAATTGTGAATCCGGTTTGAATCAAAAGGTAGCATATGGGTGTGTGTAAATTATCGCTAGACGTGTATTGCTTGTGTCGGGAGGAAGGATAACCTTTCTCGGTGACTAAGAACTCACCCCAAGCGATTCTTAAAGCATTGGCATAGGATAATTCTGTTGCGCAAGAATGACGTAGGCCATCATTTTGGCCCGGTTGAGCCTTTGTGCCAATCCTGATATCTTATCCTCATTAGCCCATTTGTGCCTACCCCATCCCTTTGATTCAGCTCCACATTTTATTCCACCAAAACCAAAAAGCCGATCCTAGTCACATACCCAAAGCTGAGCTTTAGCTGTTTTCACATTTGTATTTTGGAATGTTGATGTGGTGATGTTAAATTTGGAGATGTGGTTGTACTCCCTTGAACATTTGCTGAATTTTAAAAATATAAAATTAGAAGAAGAAATGAAATGAAAAAAAAAGAAAAGAAAAATGAGAATGAGTTTAATTGAAAATCTATTTGAGATATGTATTTTGGAGTAGGCGGTGCACATACCCATGCGTTCAGGTCCAAGCCTGGGGGTGTGGTGCATCCGCGTGTTTTTGTAGCTGCGGGGATAGAGTTATTGCTTAAGCTCATTTGGGTTGGTTGCTTTAAGCCATCCTGTTTATCATTGTTTACCTCACCGTAACCCAAGCCTCATTAAAAACCTTAAGCCCTACCGACTCACGCTCTGAACTAATCTAGTGCCATGGAGAGAATGTGACCGGGCGAGCTTATGGTCTCCGACACCGATGGATTTCGGTGGAGTTTGTCCCAAACCCCTGCCTGGGCAATGCTCATCTTAGCGTGTATTTTACTTTCCCCGTATGCGTGACCGACTGATTCACCGTGATTCACTTTTATGAGTAGTAGTAATATTTATTTACTCCATTAGAAATATATAAACTATGTGTATAATTAGAAACCTTATCCACTATTTCTCTATGCACTTGGGTATGCGACTTCGCATGGTACTCCTCGGTGTAATTTTAAGCTAGCTATTTATTTTTCCCCGCCTGCTTAGGATGTGTTTGCTCGGGACGTGCAAACAGGTAAGTCTGGGGGTGCGACGAGGCCAGTTTATATAGTGATTTCCGGACTCATCTGGGCTAGTTTTCATGCACTTGCACTTCACTTTAGGCCTATATTCAATTCTATTTGATCATGTTGCCCATTTCATTGCTTAGTGCACACTTATGCCCATTGTGGTGTGATTTCATGTATTCCTGTGGTCAAATATATTTTCATGCAGGTCCAAGGGTTGTGCGTCACTCGGGATGGGTTCTGGGGGATTTTCGGTCGAAAAAGCCACTGGTCGTGCGTTTTCCTTCACGCACGACCAGGCGCACGACCACTGGTCGTGCGTTAATTCCCTTCCCAGATCGAGCGTCGGCGCACGATCGTTGGCCTTCTTCGCGCACGACCACTGGTCGTGCGCCACTGACCGTGCGCTATTTTGCAGTCCGGGACTATGCTACAGGTTCTTCGCGCATGATCAGAGGCATTCCTTCGCGCACAACCATTGGTCATGTGCCTGATCGTGCGCGGTGTTTATTTCCTGCTCCGCCTATAAATAGGCAAGCGCAATTTTAGGTCGGGAGCACTTCGAGTCCGCCGTTTTCCGCCTATTTCGGGGGGTTCCGACTCCTCCAGCGCCGCCCACCTTAGGGAGGATCTCCGGGCAAGCTTTCAACGCCAAATCGTCTCTGGAGCTTCCTCTTAGCCTCCTCCTTCATCCTTGGGCTTCAAGAAGGGAGTCAACCTAGCCTTCTTCTTCAAGATTGGAGCAGCTTGTGATCATTCCTTCGGTTCGTGACACGAAGAAGACGGGTCCATTGGAAGGTAGTGACAACCTTCTCTACCCCGGACGCAGTTGAGGACCGAGCTTGGATGCGGATTGACAACCCGGCGATTCCTTCCGTGAATCCTCAACAAGACTTCAGAGTCGGTCGATTTCGCACACTCATCTCC
Source organism: Dactylorhiza incarnata (assembly GCA_033032865.1). Taxonomy (NCBI): domain Eukaryota; kingdom Viridiplantae; phylum Streptophyta; class Magnoliopsida; order Asparagales; family Orchidaceae; genus Dactylorhiza; species Dactylorhiza incarnata. Next base: position 7,025,213 of record JAWHQI010000125.1, read on the forward strand.
TCTTGTAGTTGATAGTTTAGTTGGATTTCTTATATGTTTGATGAAGTATACTTTTATTTGTTAACATTAGTATGAAATCATGTCTATGTGATTGAGTAATCTTGTTATATTTTCATTTGAGGTGTGCCTTGTGGTGTGGATTGTTTCTTGTGTTGTGCCGCCCTAACAATTGTTAGTGCTGTGCTTTGCGAAGAGGTGCTTGCGACCCTCATTCCGCCGCTCTCTCCACCCCATCCGCTAGCCTACTCTTCCTTCCGCCTAGCGAAGCGTGGCATAGAGGCCCGTGTAATCCATTCGCCTTACGAAGCAGTGCGCTCAAGGCCTGCATAGTTCGATTCCGCACTTATTCACCTCATCCGCTAGCCTACTCGCCCATCCGCCTAGTGATGCATCGCGCTTAAGGCCTTCCTAGTCTCCATCCCGCCAAGCGAAGCATTTCATAGCGACATTGCATAGGAGTAGTTGATAGCTTTTATTTTATTTCCACAATCCAAAACCCCCCATTTCCGCATCCATCCGACATAAAGGACTTCGATCTCAAGTCCTTCCTCGATTGTAAACTCCACCTTACTGTGTTCCTTCTGAGATCGATACCTGGGGATTCACTCCCACATTTTATATTACTTGAACGATCGGTACACTGCCATTTCGTGCCGCAGTAGAGCTACCGCCTATAGCGGTGTGCGAGATTTGCGCATTAAGAACCAACCCAAACCACGCGGTCTCCAATTCGCAGACCGCCCAACACAACTCCACTTCCACTTCAAAAATTTAACAACATCGATGCTTCCAAGTTAAACTCATGACTTCCTATCCGCACCTGAACACTACAAACTCTGTCTGCATGCATTCGACACCCATTTGGCAGCACGACATCCAGTCTGTCCTTTGCCACTAATGAAGGGACTCCAAAACGTAGTATGAAGTCCTCAGATAGAAAGGAGTGGGATGCTCTAGTGTCGAATAAAGCTCTCGCCGGACAGTTTCGAGTAAGGACAAAACCTAATACGTACAAACAGGGTATACATGCAATCACACACAAGGTATAAAAGACATAAAGCAATAAATGGAATATATTAAAACATACCTGTCACGATATTGCTTTGCTTAATAGCCTCTTGCTAGTCAAGATTATATACCGGATGTTGAGCTGCAGTGTAGTGAGATGCAGACGACTCCGCTTCCTTCACTTTCTCCGCCGCATAAGCCGCAGCTGCATTTTTTGCCGCTGCGACAGTCCCGAGCAATGTGGCCCACCTTGCCACAAATAAAACACGTGACTAGACCTCGTCCAGTAGTTGCTCCTGAAACAGAAGAGGAAGTTGGTTCCACAAACATGGAATTCTTTTTGAATCGTCGGGACCAGACTTTGACGACCTAGGTACATTAAACTCTATCGTTGCTACTACTCGGTCCTTGTTCGCTTGGATCTGCTTCAGGTCCTTCTCATGGGATCTGGAGGTATTGACCAACGTCTGAAATCCCAGTGTCATCGGGCCTAACAGAATCACCCGCAAATCATCACGCAGACCTTCATAAAACCGGTTGGTCTTTCGCTCTTCATCATCAAAGGAAGAGCCCGCATACCTTCCTAGTCGCATAAACTCTTGAAGGTACTCATCAACCATTTTATCCCCTTGACTCAACCTTTATACCTGGTTCACCATTTCGATGCGTTGAGCAGAAACGAGATACCTTGCCAAGAACACTCTCGAGAACTCTTCCATCGAGATGTCTGTCAGTTTCCAGCCGGCATATTGATGCCTTTCCAAACCTTCCCACCACAGCCTAGCCTCTCCATCCAATAAATAGGCAACAAGGGTTACCTTCTGCATTTCCTCCATCTCCATAGCTGTTAGGGTTCTCTTCACCCGAGATAGCCAATCATCAGCTTGCATTGATGTTCCTACCCCTTCAATCGTAGGTGGGTGGAAACTCAAAAACTGCTTCAAGTGAAGGTTTAGTGCTCGTGGTGCCTTAACCAGTACTGCTGCTACTGGTCTTTCCATAACAAGCTCAACCGTGAGAACTGACACCGTATCCACCCCAAGGGCAGGAGGCTGTACAGTCCGTCCTGGTTGCGCATTGATCATGGCGACCACTGCATCAACAAGCCTTTGTATTATTTCATCAGAAGGAGGAGGCGTAGGAATCTCAGCAGATGCACTACTCTCAGCAGTGAAAGTGGTTGGGACTTCCCCGCACCACTTTTAGTCACCTATAATCATGTTGGACACCATTTAGTGACTAGTAGCACAATAAAATAGCAAGTAAAAAAACACGCAGGTTCCATATCCATACTAAACATATATATATATATATAATATATATATAATGCATTCCTAAGTGGACATTCTGGTTTTTGAAATGAGTTAAACGGTGACGCACACATGTGCCCACCACTCCTTAAAGGAATTCAACCACGAATTCGCACAGAAGGGAACGAGACTCATAGCTGATCGCAAATTGTAACACCCTACCCGTTGCACAGTATATAACTGTAGGTCCGGCCGGGACCCTACGCCATATAAGGGGAACAAGCAAGAGGGTTACGTATTCAGGTAACCAACCAACAACATCTCAGAGTTACATATAAGCGGAAACATAAGATAATTATCTTGAACCAGAATGCACATGTCCACAGTAAAGAACATGAATGACTAATATATATATATATATATGAAAGAGTTTGGCGCTGAGGCCGTACAACAAAATGTGTTTCTCTTATTACATGATTTCCAAACATCGGCACGCAGGCCGGTAATACATGGAGGAAAACACTCAAAACACTTCGGCCTTCGAGGGCCTACAAAGTGCAGCCGCAGCTGGGGTTCCAAACCTGTTATTTTGCGCTCGTCTCGCCAAGACCTGAAAGGCACAATCCACCAAGTAGTTGGAAAACAAGTAACCGGTCATCTTTCGCTGACCAAGATTATAACGACCCCACCCCATGCTCGGGGCAGCAGTTCTCCTTCCATACAAGCAAGCAATAACAACAAATATTTCACAGGTGCATCTAAGCACAACATTGAAATAATCACCATATACGTCGACTCAGGGCCGCATGTATTATGCTCTCAAGGCACGACATACACAAGTCCTTTTTCAACTTTGATGGTCACTATGAGCTTTTACCATCAAGGTCGACCTACCTTACGGTTCCTTTCCCAAAATTCCTTCAGTGCACCGAGGGGTTACCTCTTCACTGACCGGCTAAGGGCCGCGGTTTGGTTCAGCTTTGCCCGTGCTCATAACGTCAGGATCAAACTCTGTCTGACGCGGGTACGACTTTACCTCGGCCCGCTAACAAGACAACCTCTCTGGGTCATCTGAACAGCCTCAGGGGCTATGAAGAGTCTCATTTATATAGCATTTTATAGACTCATCCAGGTATGTTTTCATTGTTAAATACTTCACTTTCATCATGCATTAACTCATATTTCTCTAAATCACATTTCTTCATGAAGTGCATGTTTAGGCCCATTGTGGTGTGCAATTGCGCGCTTTATTATTGGGGGCAAGCACATTGTGCTCCCCATTCTTTTTCTATTATTATGCTTGTGCTGGAGGTGTGTTCCCAGTGTGTGGATTTATTGTGCAGGTGGGCAGATCATCCATACTGCCCAGAATTCACCCTGTATGAATCGCACGGTCGTGCGTTCACTTGACGCACGGTCGTGCGAAATGATCGGTTGGTCAATATGGTGATCTGCCCCGCTCGTGCATTTTCTTCACGCACAGTTGGCTTCACCCATGCGCGAACAAAATGCACGACCTCCTGTTGTTTGCCGGAATTCGAGGTTTCTGAATTTGCTCGTGCGTTTTTACGCACGGTCGGCTTCGACCGTGCATGAGTAAAACACACGAGCACGGATGCTTCATCTTCGTGGCCTTTGTTCTCGATTAATATCGCACGGTTCACGCACGGTCATGCGTTTGACCGTGCGTGACCAAATTTCTGATTGTTTTTTATAAAAGCGCTGATTTCCGCCCTAATCAAGGATCAACCTTCTTTCCCGCGCCCAAGAGCTCCAGTTTCGCCCTTTTTCGCCGCTCCATCACCGCCAACCTTCGGGAGGAGCTCCAGCCGCCATTCTCTTGCAAATCTCAAGTCGGAGCATCCTCTAGGCCTCCTCCATTGTTCGTGCACCTCCAAAGCTCCATTTTGAGGGATTCCGTGTTGCACTTGTGAGGTTCTCCGGTGAGATCGTGGCCAAAGAAGATTGACGGAGAAGAAGGGTATAATAGAAGAAGATGACAACTCTTCCGGACCACGGACGGCAGTTGGAGCCCGAGCTCGGACAAGGATTGACAACCCTAGATTCGGTCGTGAACCTCCGATAAGTCTCCGTGCTTTGGTTGTAATCTCAACCTCCTTTACATTGTAGTGTGTTATTCCTTAAATATTTGGATGTATGAACAATGTTTGCTAAACCTTGTTTTGTCATTTAATATATCATGTCTATGTGAAATCGTTATATGTGTTTTATGCAAGTGAGGAACGCCCCATTCCATCCTCCATCCCGCCGCCATGTTCGTGTGCCGCACTAGCAATTACTAGTGGCGTGCTTGTTGACGAGGTGCCTGCGACCCTCATTCCGCCGGTGTGACCCACTCCATCGACTTGCCTACTCTTCCATCCGCATAGCGAAGCATGGCATAACGGCCCGTGTAATCCATTCGCCTAACGAAGCAGTGCGCTCAAGGCCTGCACAGTTCGATTCTCCACTTACCACTCCATCCGCTTGCCTACTCGTCCATCCGCCCTTGCGAATCGGTGCATAGCGGCCCATGTAGTTTTCCATCCCGCCTGGCGAAGCATTGAATAGCGGCATTGCATAGGAGTAGTTGTAGTTGTTTTCTTTTATTTTCCACAATCCAAATCACCCTTTTTCGCAATCCATTCGCTCGAAAGTACTTCAATCTCAAGTCCTTCCTTAAAAGTTAACTCCACCTTACTGTGTTCCTTCGAGATCGATACTTGGGGATTCACTCCCACATTTTATATTACTTGAACGATCGATACACTGCCGTTTCGTGGCGTAGCCTTGCTACCGCCTATAACGGTGTGCTAGATTTGCGCATCAAGTTTTTGGCGCCGTTGCCGGGGAACACAGTCGTGTGAGTTTTCTGGAGAGGGAGAATCTGAGAAAGAAGCCCTTCCATTTGTAAATTGCATCCTTCATTTTATTTCAGTTCTTTTTATTCCATTTTCTTGTTTTACTTAGGCTGCTTAGTAAATTATTGTTGGGTGTAGCATTTTGCATAATAGTGTTTTTCTTTTGAATCTTGTTATCTTCACACAATGTGGGCTTCATTTAATATTCGTTGTCGTTTGTGTGGAGATATCTCTCATGCTAGTGATAGATGTCCAAATGGAGATAATAGCCCTAGCACTCAAGGCCCAGTATATGGAGCACCAACTTCTTCTGGTACTCCATATGGTTCGCGTAAGTCCTATGGCTATTCTGCTGAGCCTTTACCATCACACTTCTTTTCGGCATCAGCTCCTGTTGTGCCAAAGAAGCCCGCAAGGCAGTGCTTATTTTGTCGGAGCACGGATCATGCTTTGAAGGATTGTGCTGCTTATCTTCGCCAATTGGACGAGGATGATGAGTCGGATATCTGGATCGTCCCGACTCCTAACTCTGGCGGCATACCTTCAACATCTGGTTATGTGTCCGTGTCACCTTCACGTTTTGAAGGGTATGGCGTGGACACAGTCACCAGATGTGTGGCTAATCTAGGCTCTGACACGGCTGAGCCCATCTCCCCTGTGCATATATCACCGTGTATAGATTCGATTCTTTGTGAGGAATCAGTGCTTGACTTTTATCCAAGCACTATTCCTCCCCTTATTGTGCATTTTACTACATTTGTCTCTGACGACATTATTAAGGATGTTTCTCAGGATAAGGCAGGTGATTTATGTGTTGTGCCTATTCCTATGGAGGAGGATATTTTCCAAGGTGACTAGGATTCTACCTTAGCACCGGTGGAGGAAGTCCAAATCGTGGAGGAGGTCACTGATGATCCTACTGACCCCTGCAGCATTGTCGATGATGCCGACAATATCTTATTTCCCCAACCTCTTGGGAGTGAGACCGGGACCACTCCCCCGATTGATGTTCATTTACGTTTTTCTTCTTTTTTATTTCCTAACCCCCTTCTTCATCTGAGCCTGTGCAGGTTGAGTCTTCACCCGTACCCCAGGAGGACTTGGAGCATGATGCTCAAGTCAATGATGAGAGCATCCTCTTATGTGAGGAGGTTGACCCCCCTCTGTAGAGGAAGCTCCACTCATTGCCTTCTCCTTCTGATGCCTCCCTGGAGTTGACACATTGCTGGGCAAGGATTTAGTTTGTGGTGAGATGAGTGAGGACCAGCTCTCCTCCTCTTCTTACTTCCTATTTCCTCTTCCTGTGTTAAGCAGGTATTATTATTTAGGTAGAGGGGTAGCTGTTCTGTCTCCGTATCGGAACCCGCTACCGACACGCATATTTGAACAGTTACATGTTCATTTCCTTTTTCATACTCACATTAGCTAGAATTGTTTTAAATTTGAATAAGTCATGCTGGGAGGACAATAACCCTAGTAGTTATCTTACCTTTTCATGCATTTTTATTTTCGTCTAGTTTAGTTTAGTTATTTGTATTTCATGTTTAGTATGTACATTTTCTTTTGTTTTTGCGGACCTCACCCCTGCAGGTCCTTCTTCTAGATGGCAGACGTTGCAGCTTTGTCTTGATTCACACGCCAATCTTCTGGTATGCTCACTACTGAGCATTGGGTACTCTCTTTCCCTAGACTTCATTTTGAATTTCATGGTTATATCTTGTGTTGGATTATTTAGATTAAGTCTGGGGGAGAGCTGCTTCTCGTTACCCATTATTCACGCACACGTTGCATTGCATACTAGAAGAAATTTTATCTCATTTATTTAGTATTGTTCATCATTTCCGCACACCACAACACCCACTTGAGCGTGTACTCATCTAGATGCATGCTCTGGGTGAATTTAATTCTTCTGCATATTTGGGAAAGTCTAGGTGATGTCTTAGGACTATGTAACAGAGTAAAATGTTGACTCCAATAGTGCTCCTAGTCGAGTGCTCGGTTGCATAGAAATTTGTGTAGATTAGACTTCTTTTTATACTTATGGTTTTATATTTTTCTATTAGTGTAAATGTTGTTTACTCTACTCAAATGGTGAACCCGGTGTGAATCAAATGGTAGCATAGGGATGTGTGTAAACGATCGCTAGACTCGTATTGCTTGAGTCAGGAGAAAGGGGAATCTTTCTCGGTGGCTAGAACTTGCCCCAAGCGATTCTTGAAGCATTGGCATAGGATAGTTCTAGTGCATGAGAATGACGTAGGCCATTATTTTGGCCCGGTTGAGCTTTTTATTTCATGCCTATCATCTACCCTTGCTAGCCCCCTTTGTGCATACCCCTTCCTCTTGATTCAGCTCCACTTTTATCTCACCAAAAGCTTAAAAGCCTAACCTACTCGCACACCCAAATTTGAGCTTTAGTTATAGTTATATTTACATTTTGGGGGGTGTTGATGTGGTAATTTTTATAGTGGAAACTGTGGGTGTATTCATTGAAAAATTTGCTGAAAAAGAAAAGATAGAAAAAGAATGAAGAAAAAAAAAGAAATAGAAAAAAGATTGTTATGAAAAAGTTAAACTAAAAATTTTGTAAGTTTTGGTATTGGGAGTGGGCGGTGCACACACCTATGTTGCAAAAGTCCAAGTCTGTGGGTGTGGTGCGCTTGTTTATTATAGTCGTGCGGGTAGCTCTATCTTATGCTCATGTTGGGTTAGGTGTGCTTAGCCTCCATGTTTATCTTTGTTTACCTCACCGTAACCCAAGCCCCATCTCTAACCTAAAGTCCTACTGACTCACGCCTTGAACCAATCTAGTGTCGGGGAGAGAATGTGACCGGGCGAGCTTATGGTCACCGACACCGATGGATTTTGGTGGAGTTTGTTCTGCACCCCAATCTTGAGCAATGCTCATCTCAGCGCTTAGTTTACTTTCTCCGTATGCGTGACCGGATGATTCACCGTAGTTCACCATTTTGAGTAGTTGTAATATGCTTTTACTCTTTTAAAAATCTATAAACTGTTTGTATAATAAGAAATCTTCTCTATTATTTTTCTTATCACATGAGCATGCGACTTCGCATGGTACTCTCTATTATAATTTTGAGCAATCTACTTTCCTTTCCCCGTTTGCTTAAAATTTGTTTGCTCGGGACGCGCACGACCTCCTGTTGTTTGCTGGAATTCGAGGTTTCTGAATTTGCTCGTGCATTTTTACGCACGGTCGGCTTCGACCGTGCATGACTAAAACGCATGGGCGCGGCTGCTTCGTGTTCCTGGCCTTTGTTCTCGAATAATATCGCATGGTTCACGCACGGTCGTGCGTTCGACCGTGCGTGACCAAATTTCTGATTGTTTTCTATAAAAGCGCAAATTTCCGCCCTAATCAAGGATCGACCTTCTTTCCCGCGCCCAAGAGCTCCAGTTTCGCCCTTTTTTGCCGCTCCATCACCGCCCACCTTCGGGAGGAGCTCCAGCCTCCATTCTCTTGCAAATCTCAAGCCGGAGCATCCTCTAGGCCTCCTCCATTGTTCGTGCACCTCCAAAGCTCCATTTTGAGGGATTCCGTGTTGCAGTTGTGAGGTTCTCCGGTGAGATCGTGGCCAAAGAAGATTGACGGAGAAGACGGGTATAATAGAAGAAGATGATAACTCTTCCGGACCCCGGACGGCTGTTGGAGCCCGAGCTCGGACAAGTATTGACAACCCTAGATTCCGCCCGTGAACCTCCGATGAGTCTCTGTGCTTTGGTTGCAATCTCAACCTCCTTTACATTGTAGTGTGTTATTCCTTAAATATTTGGGTGTATGAACAATGTTTGCTAAACCTTGTTTAGTCATTTAATATTTCATGTCTATGTGAAATCGTTATATGTGTTTTATGCAAGTGAGGAGCGCCCCATTCCATCCTCCATCTCGTCGTCATGTTCGTGTGCCGCACTAGCAATTACTAGTGGTGTGCTTGTTGACGAGGTGCCTGCGACCCTCATTCCGTCGGTGTGACCCACTCCATCCGCTTGCCTACTCTTCCATCTGCATAGCGAAGCGTGGCATAGCGGCCCGTGTAATCCATTCGCCTAACGAAGCAGTGCGCTCAAGGCCTGCATAGTTCGATTCTGTACTTACCACTCCATCCGCTTGCCTACTCGTCCATCCGACCTTGCGAATCGGTACATAGTGGCCCGTGTAGTTTTCCATCCCGCCTGGCGAAGCATTGCATAGCGGCATTGCATAGGAGTAGTTGTAGTTGTTTTCTTTTATTTTCCACAATCCAAATCACCCTTTTCCGCAATCCATCCGCTTGAAAGGACTTCAATCTCAAGTCCTTCCTTAAAAGTTAACTCCACCTTACTGTGTTCCTTCGAGATCGATACTTGGGGATTAACTCCCACATTTTATATTACTTGAACGATCGGTACACTGCCATTTTGTGACGCAGTCTTGCTACCGCCTATAGCAGTGTGCTAGATTTGCACATCAGGCTATTGCCAAACACACCACGTGATAACCGATTTCACTGGTGCTAGTGCCGATGCAAGCAATTACGCGGGCGCTAGAAAACATAACTCATTTCTGCGAGCTCTTAGTGTATTTCCTATAGGTAGCCTCCAGGTCTCCCTGTATTACATCTCACCACACAGAACCCGAAAGACAAGCACACATACTCGGAGTCTTATCCGGAGTGCAATATAGCATACCAACATCACCAATCCAGACCAACCTTTCAAGATGGGCTTCACACAGTATGCCTATGTCCGTACAGCGATCCAGACTCAATATGCAATTTTCTATGGGGATACTCCATATCGACCCATCGGAAGAGCCTATCCACTAATTAGTGGAAATCTTCCAGCTACTATGCGAATCAACGGACTAGCATGTCCAAAGATTTAGGAGGAGAATCGTTACCCTTGCTGCTCCTTTCATTTCCATCGGACTCGGATGCCTTTCTACGAAGTCGAAGATGACACAAGCACACAAGAAGCCTTCTACCTCGGGCTTGCCTAGCCAACCAAACTTCCTTCCTCTGAGTTCTGCTTCCTAGCCTTGGGAGAGAGATAGGTCAGAGGGAACTTAAGAGAAAACTATGGCCTGAAGACTATATATATTAAACCGTTGGCGCTAGCCATTAGCGCCTGGCTCTAGCCCAGAGGCGGTACGGCTGAGCCACTTAAGGATTCGTCAAGAAATGCTACCGCTAGCCCAAGTGCTACCGCCTGCACTAGCTCTCGACGAACCGAATTCATGAGTGCGCAACACGATTCATCGGAATACATTCGTCGGGACACAAAGTTGTTGAGAGAGCTACCGCTTGCCCTAGCGCTACCTCCTGCGCTAGCTCTCAACGATTTCTCTTGATGCTTTCGACGATACACACAAGTCCCTATCGATGATACGCAACATTTCAATGATACGCAACATTTTGATGATACGAGCTACCGCCGGCACTAGCACTAGCGCCAGGCGCTAGCTCCTTCGCTTAGAACATCGTGAACTCTTTGCACCTGAACACTGGGGGTCTTACAAAGCTTCCGTCTTTCTTTTTCATAAAGAGGACCGATGCACTCCATGTTGATGAACTTGGATGTACATAGACTTGCTCTAGTAGCTCTTGCAACTGAACTTTCAGTTCCGTCATTTTCTTTGGCGCTATTCAGTACGGAGAGCGTGTCGCGGGTTTTCCACCCAGCAACAACTCAATTGAGAAGTCGATCTCTCACTTAGGTGGAGATACAAGGAGATCTTTAGGGAATGCATCTTCAAACCCTGATACGATGGGAACATCATTCAAATTGGGCTTTGTCTCCGAAGAATCCAACAACGCGAAGAACAACTACGCACCTTTCTGAATTGCCTTGCCGCATGGAGACCAGTCATCAACATCTTGCTCGGTCTTTGCATACTAGAAAATGTAGTCTTGCGTTTAGTGTTTTTTCCTAGTGTGACTTCCTTCAAATTCCATTCGATGTATGCACACTGCTTCGAGAGACAGTTCATGCCAAAGATGACATCGAATTCAGATATCAGCAACATTGACGCTTCCAAGTCAAAATCATGAATTCTTATCTGCACCTTACATAACAACTTCTATTCGAACTCATCCTGCACCCATTTGGCATCACTACATCCAATCTATCTCTCGATGTGAAAGAAGGCACTCTGATATGCAGTACGAAGTCCTAAAATAGAAAGGAGTGAGAAGCTCCAATATCAAAGAGAGCTGTCGCCGGATAGTTATTTGTTAGGATGTAGCCTAATTACACATAAATTAAACAAACAATCATACCCAAGGTAGATAGTACAATAAGAAATACATGCTAAATACTAAATCTAACATGTCACGACATCTCTCTGACGGATGGCTAAATACTAAATCTAACCGCCCAGACTCCATTTACACATCAAAAATTTGCACACTCCCCCTTGAAGTGGGAATTGGGAGTCAGACCAAGTAAACTCCTCAACCATCCAAATGGTCCCTTCGACAACGTCTTCGTAAAGATGTCCGCGATATTGTCCTTGCTCTGTATATGCTCAACCACCAGAGATCCCTCCAACAACTTCTCCCGAATGAAATGGTGTTGAATCTCTATGTGCTTGGTTCGTGCGTGACAAACTGGATTATTAACCAGTTTGAGTGCACTCTCATTGTCACCACGAAGCAGAGTAGGACCTCACACTTCTCCATGAATGTCCTCCATAAGTCTCCTAAGCCAGATGGCTTCCTGAGCTGCAAAGCGGAAGCTTTGTACTCCGCTTCCATAGTGGAGACAGACACAAAATCAAGCTTTTTACTGCACCATGAAATAGTTGTAGAGCCAGTCATAAAGACATATCTAGAGGTCGACTTCTGATCATCTGAATCTCCTCCATATTCAGCATCCATAAAACTATGCAGACAAAAGCTTGAGTCCTTCCTATAGAAGAGACCCAATTAAAAGGTGGACATTATGTATTTAAGAATACTCCTTGCCTCCATCAGATGAGGTTACCGTGGCTCTGCCATATATCGACTCAGTCAGCAAACCGCATAAGAAATATCTGGTCTCGTAATCGTCAGATATATCAGACTTCCGACCAAAGCCTGGAATATCAAAGGATCAGAAAGAACCTTTCCCTCATCTCATCGAAGTTTCATACCAACCTCTAGTGGAGTAAAGCTTCTCTTCCCTTCTCCCATGCTGAATCGCTTCACAATTCGATCTACATAGCCCTTTTGGGAGATAAGCATACCACTCTCTTTCCACTCCACCTCAAAATGGTGGAGCTCACCTAGATCCCTCATCTCAAATTTGATTGATAGCCCAGCACGGAGCTTGGCTACTTCCATCTCAGAATTTCCCATGATGATCATGTCATCAACAAATAATAGAACCAAGACATGAAGCTTCCCCATCTTCTTTACGAACAAGCTTGAATCAAAATCAGAAGCCAAGTATCCGCAGAACTAGAGGTATTCTGCGATCTTTCTATACCACGCCCGAGGCTCCTGCTTCATGACGTAAAGAGCCTTCTTGAGCTTACATACATGTCTTGAATGAACTTCAGAAACATAACCTGGTGGTTGATCCATGAAGATGTCCTTGTCAATCTCATAATAAAGGAAAGCATTCTTCACGTCGAGTTGCCAAATTTTCCACCCTTGGCAAGCTGCCAACGCGATCACCACCTGAACTGAAGTCATCTTGGCAACAGGGCTAAAGGTTTCTTCATAATCCTCCCCATACTTTTGAGAGAACCCTCGAGATACAAGGCAAGCCTTGTACCGCTCAATGCAACCGTCAACCTTCTTCAATTTGAAAACCCACTTGCATGTCACAGGAGTAACACCCTCAACCTTGGGCACAAGTTCCCAATTCTCATTCTTCCTGAGGGCAGCTATCTCTTCATCTATGGTATCTTCCCACTCCTTGACTCCAACGGCATTTTCAAAACTAGATGGCTCTCTCTTATCTAGGGGACCTGCGAAGAAACATGATACAAAGCTCACCAAGTTTCCCCCTGTATACCGATCTGGTGGAATGATAGTCCTCTTGAACCTCCACATGGTTTTACCCTGATCCACCCCTTTTGCTACCTCTTCTGAACTAGCTCTCCTTTCAGGCATACTTGGAGCATTGCTCGCCCTGCTTCCAGAACAATAAGCACCTGACCCAGAGCTAGAAGCAACTGGATCACTTTGATAAATAGGCAACTCCACCAGAACTTCCTTAGTTGCTTCTCCTTGTCCACTATCTGACCTGCATTCTGGTAGCTCCACAGAAGAACTACCCTGGTATGATGTTAACTCATCAAGCACCACATCCCTTTAGACCACAGCTCTTTGTGTCTCAGGATCCATGAATCTTCAGCCCTTCTTCCGGTCATCATAACCAACGAACACTAGCTTCTATGCTTTCACATCTAGCTTCATTCTAAGAGCATCTAAAACATGCACAAAGCAGGTAGATCCAAAAACTCGAAGGTGTTCCACAGTAGGCTTCACTTTGAACATCAACTCATGAGGGGTCTTCATGTTGATGGGACTAAGAGGCATACGATTGATGACATATGTTGAACAAGACATTCCCTCTGCCCAGAAGGACTTTGGGATGCTCTTGGCATGAAGCCAACATTTGCAGGTCTCCATCAGATGATGGATCTTCCGCTCTGCAACTCTGTTTTGTTGTGGAGTGTGAGCACAAGAGAGCTCTCTCCGGATGCCATGCTTCCTGCTGAAGTTGAAGTGCACATTGTAGGTGAACTCCCCTCCATTGTCAGTTCTGAACTTATTGATCTGAAGAATAAGCTGACCCTCCACGAGCTCCTTGAACTCCATAAACTTTTCAAAACCTCCGACTTCTCCTTCAAAAAATATACCCAAGTATATCTGGTGAAGTCATCAATCAAGACTAGCATATATCTGCTACCTCAAAGACTAGCAGTTGCGGTAGGTCCACACAGAACACCATGAATACACTCCAATGGTTCTTTGCATTTGCTTTGTGATTTGTCAAATGGAAAGTGATGAGCCTTTCCATAATGGCAACCTGCACAAACATGACCATCATCGAAAGATGACAGACTAGGCAAGCCTCTCACAAGGCCTCTTCCCGCCATAGCCTTCAGCTTATCCATCCCAACATGCCCAAGTCTTTCGTGCCAGATATCAGTGCTGTCATTTGTCCTCATCTTATCAACATAGGATCTTGTTGATAACACAAATAAGTCCTTCACCCATCTCCCAACATGAGTGACTTCGACCTTCACAGCTGACACATTCCGAAGAAACTTCACTTTTGTTGGACCAAACAGAACGTGATAGCTAGCATCAACAACATTAGTCACCGAGAAGAGGTTCTTCTTCATACCCGGCACATGATTGACACTCCCTAATGTGAGTTGACCTCTATCACCGTTTCAAGAAATAATACCCTCCTTATCAACTGTATGTATAGTATCATCAGCAGGAATGATAACATCATTACCTGAGTATACCTGCAAAGAAGAGAACTTTGACTCATCTCTGGTGAGGTGATGACCACACCCATAGTCCATAATCCAATCATTCTGATAATTGATAGAAGACAAATCCTGAGACAAGTGCTCGTCATGAAAGCTCCATCATTCCACCTATCTTCAACATTTGAAACATCTTCTTTTCCTGTAGCATGCCCTGGCTGAAAATTGACTCTACAATTTCCTCTGAAATGACCAAGCTGATTGTACCTATAACACCTTGGTCCTTCCTTCTTCTTCCCATTACGCTTAGGAACATTGCTCCTCTCCTGCTGATATGAAGTTGAAGGTCCATCGCTAACCGATGACTTCTTCTTCTTGTCCCATCTCTTCTTCTTGCCAGAAAAGAGAACCTCGCTCTCTCCCCCAGTGTCAATTATCCTAGTCATTTGCTTTGCCATGCTCTCCTGCGAAGCAAACAAGTTTTCCAGCACAAGCAATGATGGCTGATTGGTCCAACCTTGCACAAAAGTGACAAAGGCCTCATACTCCCTTCACAAGCCGCTGATTATGTGCCTCTTCAACCTTGCTTCTGAGATAGGCTCATCCAGATCCAATGCCGATATCTCTGCACATAGGTTCTTCATTTTCAAGAAGAAAGATGAAATAGACAAATCTCCTTGAGATGCTTTTGCCAACTCATTTTCAAGAAACTGTAGCCGAGCTACATTCCATTTATTGAACAAGCCATACAAGGTTGTCCAAATCTCAGCAGCAGACCTACATCCAATAATGTGGTCGAACAACTCGAGAATGATAGCACGCTTTAGAGTGAACTCTGTCTTAGCATTTGTTCACTTCCTATCCTTCCCTTGCTCAGCATTCCCTTCAGCAGCTACCACTGCTTATCTCGCATCTCCTTTGACTACCTCCCATAAACCTCACCAAGAAGATAACTCTCCTCGCAAGACTTCCACTTCTTGAAGTTAGTCTGCATAAGGAGCTCAATAGCAAGACCTCTTGCATATCCTCTTTCCATTGCTATCACACTGGTTAACAAACACTTTCAGAGACTCAAGCAAGATTCTGTGGTTGATCACTGCTTGGAACCTGGCTCTGATACCCTGTTAAAATTTCAAGTAGGATCAAAGACAATACATTGGAAGACTTAAAACAATTCTCAAGTCAAGTAAGCAGTGACAATAGAAGGATAAGAAAATCTTTTATTGACAATCTCTTTACAATGTGAGGTATACATGGTGAGAAATGATTTATAAGTAAATAGAGATGAGAAGAACAAAGAAGGAAATAAGCATCTGGAGGACAAATAACTGAGACCGCACAGACCGCATAGGCACATGACAGAAACCTTCTATCAGGCAGACCGCTTGCTTCAGACCACATGAACTGCTGTCTTATTTAACTGCTGGGAAGAACAACCTGTCCTCACTTCTAGACCGCCTAACCGCGAGGTCGCCTGGTCACAGAAGTATCCCACAAATAGAAGAGAATAACTACACACTGCTGTCAGACCGCAACCCCTGATCGCCAGACCTCTAAGGTCACTTGATCACTGAGTTTGCTGCAAACATATACTGAACTAACACAGCCACTCCAGACCGTTGTCACCTGAAAATAGACCAACGAACGTCAGACCGCAAACAAGAGACCGCCTGAGCTGTAAGTTCTATAGTTCACTGTTCATCTGCTGCTTGTTCTCTTACTTAAAAACCCAAGCCCTGGCCCTCTATTTATAGGCAACCAGATGGATATCGTCCTCGCATTTGAAGGATATAGTCACCTGCCTTATTAGGGTGCGCGGTCACTAGACAAGACCGTGCGGTCTCTATAAGAGCAACACCTACTTGAGCATACTAGATGAACCAAGATAGTCCACCAGAGCGAGCTCATAAAAACTGCCCGATCTCTACGGTCTCCAGAATTAGACCGGCCGGACTCCACTTACACTTATAAAAATTCTACATTTCTTCTCTTACAAAAGCTCTCCAAATCTCTCAAGTCAAGATAATGACTTATCTTTTACTGTCATCCCCTTCTATATAAGAGGATGGACATATCCAGAGCGTTTGATCATTTTTCATAAAGGATTGGATGACAATGATGTTGATTTTACGAATCTATTTCCGTCAGCTACCGCCCGACGGTAGCACTACTGCACCACGTTAGCCCAGAGGTGGTAGATCTGATCTTATCTATAACAACCAGTGTCATCGAGAAGACCTACCGTCAGAGGTAGTACTACTGTTTGGCATTAGCATCAGGATGATGCAATCTGTCTAAACGATACAGCTCATCTAGATTATATAGCTTGTCTATACGATATAAATACTACCAGCGGTAACACCTACCGCTCGACATTAGCATCTAGACAACAGGATCTGTCTAGACAACATAATCTATCTAGACGGTACAGCTTGTCTAGATGTCATACTTAACACCAATAGTCGCATCTACTTCTTACGTTAGCTTTCTGCTACTTATTTCCTTGCTTTCTTAGTGTTGGAAAAATTGGGGTGTTACTTACACAATCAATCTTATGTTGACAAGTGGTGAAGGAAATTAAGGAAGACATATCTGTTCAGATTAAAGAGATGAAGGCATAGATTGACCATGTCAATGCTCAACTTACTGGCTGGTTCACCAAGGCAGGAACAGTTATGGACAGTAACATGATTGCTCTTTAATCTGTGGGTGCGAGGATGAATTCCACCCTATAATTCAATCAAAAATCATTGGAAGAATTAGAAAATGCAGTTGACTGGATCCCAAAAAGAACTGCTGAATGTCAGAAAGTCATCATGAATAGATGTGTGAACACTCAAGAGTTCACAAATGAAAATTTATCTAAGAAGTTGGAAGTGTCTACAAAAGCCCATTCTGAGAAGCATTATTAAAGAAGTCAGAAATGGATAGAAGACTGGTAATGATGATGCTCTTTTGATAGTTAATGAACTCCATCACTCTATGGGACTCAAGCCCATAATGTCTGAGCATCAAAGGTCTGTCAGTCCTTATCATACTTTTGAATATGCACAGTTGGAAGCTGGATCAAGTCAGCGAAAGAGGCAAAGGCTATCTGAGGAAGAAATGGCTGCCAAGAGAAAAAGAGGAGAAGATAGAGCAAATGATCCTAATTTTTAAATGTGGAGTCTAAAGTTAATACACAAAATACTACAAATATGGAATGACTTTGGAAGCATTGGCAAAGACACTGACAAATACTACTCAACTGATGAATGGACTAAACATATGAACACCAAAGTCCAGAGAAGGTTATAAATGAAAAAGCAGAAGGAGGGAACATTGTTAAGGAATGCTCCTCTTATACTTAACAAACACATTCCCAAGCTATTCATCTTCTTTGATAGACAAAAGTAGAAGAAGAAAGCAGAAGTAAAGAAGAAGAGTTCTTAAATTTTAGATGGGTTGAAGACAAATGTAGTTTTGTTAATCTGTTAAAGAATATTTGACATACTTCTATATATGCTATTTTGAACGTCATCTCAATTATCTGTATTACTAACATAATATTTTTTATATGTAGTTTATGATTGATTGAGGTTCTGACTTCTTCTAATAGAGGGAGATTGTTGGGAGCTTTGCTTACAATGTTCCTGATTTGAAGACGTCCTCAAGTCAAGAGTAAATACACTTTGTATTTGATGCATATGTTTAGTGTGTTATTTTCAAGTATTAGATATTGCAAGCAAAGCATAGGGCCAGACTTAGTGTCCTTAGAAATTATTTTGCCAATGTAATCCTTCATTGTGAAAAACTGATGAGTAGTAAATTATACATACTTTTAGTATAGTTTTTAGTATAGTTTTAATTAAAATTATAAATATTTTATGTAAATTAATGAAGAAATTATTTGTTTAATTATTTTCATGACTAACTTAGCTTTTTTCCATTTTGCAGTTTTTTTGGTTTTTTTTTGTTAGGTCACGCCCCATGTCACGCCCGTGACATGGGGCGTGTAAACATAAAATGCCAAAATCTCAGCTCTCGACCACTTTCAGAGCAAAGGTAAAAAATGATCAAGTCACGCCCTCAGTCATGCCTGTGACCGAGGCCATGTAGCATGTCACTCCCGTATCTCGATGATCCCACCACATCTAGATGATTTGGAGCTCATCTCAGCGATTTGGTCAAGTCACGCACGTGACATATTGGTCATGCCCGTGTTCAGCCACTTTTCCTGTCAACTCTTCTAGAGTCATCCAGAAGGCTATCCATTCTGTATTCTTGGACACGCTGCAGGTCAATCCCCAGGTCATGCTCGTGACATGTTGGTCATGCCTGTGTTCGGTCTCTGATGAGTAGTATTAATACCTATTTTTAGTATAGTATTTAGGTTAGTATTAATATGAATTTGTAAATAATATGTCTATTTTACTTAAATAATCATTTATGTTTAAAATTGTATACTAATTTCAGGTTATTTTCTATTTTGAAGGATTTCTGGAGCTTTTGAGCAAAATTGCAAAAATACGCCCTCAGTCATGGGCGTGACCGAGGGCGTGTAACCTCAAATTTTGCCTATTTAAAGGCAGCTCCTCCAGATCTCAAGGAATCCAAATTTTCACCCATCTTGGGCCGAAACTCCTTCCCTTTGCCCCATTTTGGGGCAGAAATGCTTTTTTCTCTTTCTTGTATTTTCTTATTTATTTTCTAGTTCAGATTTAAATTTCATGTAATTTCAATTTATGCAATGTAGTCTTAGATTTTATTTCATGAATGGCTTTCAATTTCTTGTACTCTCTTCTTATGTAATTTAATTTAATTTTAAATATAATTTAATTTTCTTTTATAAATTGTCTCTTTTCTATTCCCTTCATCCTTTTATTTTCATGTCACTTAAAAAACATTTAGATCTTGAAAATTGCAAATTTCGGATGAAATTATCCTTCTCGTTATTTTCTCTCTTTGCTCCTTCGATTTATTCTTGATTTATATCGGGCTCATATGTCGAAGTGTGGACTTTCGTATCTGTTTTCATATTCTAGCTAGCCGAACAAGCTCGTGTGTACGAATCGATCGCTCAGGAATAAAAAGAGTTGCGCGCAACCCTTGAGAGAGGATGACGTAAGTATTCTGAATAGGAGTCAAATCCAATATTGGGATTCACCTCGTTAAAGCGAGTTTTAGGAGTTTCGATTATAGAACGAGAGTTCAGTAGATCCACCTAATCTCAGGTGGGTGTAAACCTCGACAAGGAGCGTTCATAATTCGGGAATCCCCACGGTCAAGGATCAGATTTGAATTTATCTCTTTTAATTTTAATTCGAAGTACGCTTTAATCAAGTTAGATGTGTTTTCTTTATAATAAATTTTAATTGACTCCTAAAATTTTATTCTATAAAATAATAGTTTGTTTTCCCAAAGTAAAAGTACTCGATATACCCGTGGATTTATACGACCTTGATATGTCTTTCATATCCAATAATATGAACGATAGGAACGCTTGCCTATTCCGTTTATAAAAATGAAATACAAATATTTTAGCCATCAAGTTTTGGCGTCGTTGAAGGGGAGTTTTAGTCGATATTTCGAAAAGGGGAAACACTATTAATTTTATCTTTCTTTCTCTTTCTTTTTCCCCCTTCTACCAAAACAATAATAATAATTAAATATATGATGTAATTAAATTCTTGGAAAGGGATCTTTGGGCTTTCATCCCATCGCAGCTCCTTGTAACTTGCGAGTCACTCACTGGGTAGGCCTTGTGAAGTCCAAGACTAATTAAAACATATCAATAATATTTGCTCTTTTTATTTTATCTTTCACCTAAAAAATAATATAAAACTTATAAGATTACCAAAAATATTTTATCTTTTTCTGTTTGTTTTGTGTTTTCTTATTTTAATTTTATGCAGGTATTTGTGGTGGTTCCTCCGTCTCCAAATCTGGGTGGTGCTCTTCTTCCTCTCATTATTTTTTTCATGATCCTTTTTTTTCACTTCGTACTTAGTATTCAACATTGAGGACTATGTTGAACTTTTAGTATGGGGGTGTATTCGTATTCCCTAATCAATAAAATTTGTGAAAAATTAAAAATTTCAAAAAAATAAAAAATTCAAAATATCAAAAAATAATAAAAATAATATAGTAAGCCCTTACATTAGTTTTTGTTATTTCCAAAATCAAACATTTGTGAGTTTATTTATAAGCATTTTTATTATTTTTAATTTGTTATTTTTTGTTTTATCATGGTAAGTTAGATTTAATTTTTAGGTGATTTAGTTTTAAGGAATATGTTATGATTTTAATTTTATTAGAGTAATTTATTTAGCATTTTTCAATTTTATTTTAATTAGATTCAAGTTTGTAGTAGTTGTGCTTAACACCTTTAGATTTTAATTATTTATACTCATGCTTTTGGATTCTTAGGAAATTTTAGTTTACTATAGTTGCTCTCAAAGTGTTTTGATTTAATCTAAAAATTGTTTACCCTTTTTATCCCTTTAGCCCATTATCCTTAGCCTTCCCCTACCTAAAGAAAAAATATATATTTATTGAAAGATCATATGTCATGGAAATAAGAGGATAACATTCATTATTTCCTAAACATATGCCCCCTCTTGAATGAAAAATATTTTGAAAAGATTATATGTCATGGAAAATAAGAGGATACAATTCATCATTTTCCTAAACATATACAAATAAAAAAAATTAAAAGATGGGGTGAGAGGATAAAATTCATCACCTCCAATCAAAGCTATATTCATGTTTACCCAAAACCCATTGGCCAATATAATTATTTTTGACTTAAAGTAAAATATTGGGAGAGTATAAATAGTAGTTTGTAATTTTCCTTAAGCTTCCATAAAATTGGAGTTTTTATAATTTTAATCTAATTTTGTTCGCAAATTACTCAATTTTGTGTACTTGTTAACTTATTTAAGAATTCTTTGCTAAATATTTCTCTCTTTTCATATTATTTTCATAATCTAGGACTTATCTCGTAAATCACTAAATTTTATTTTTAACTTTCTTTTGATGTAAATAAAATTTTAGTTTATTAGAAATCTTATTAATGTCTTATGAATATTTCTCATACTTTTGGTCTAGAATAGCAAAAGCTTAAGTATGTGGGTATTTGATGAGTAGTATTTATACCTATTTTAAGTATAGTATTTAGGTTAATATTAATATGAATTTGTAAATAATATGTCTATTTTACTTAAATAATCATTTATGTTTAAAATTGTTTACTAATTTCAGGTTATTTTTTGTTTTGCAAGAATTCTGGAGCTTTTGACCAAAATTGCAAGAATACGCCCTCAGTTACGCCCGTGACCATGGGCGTGTTAACATAAAGACTCATTCCAGCTCACTATCATGTTCTAGAGCCGAAAACATGAAGAATTGCAAGTCACGCCCTCGGTCACGCTCGTGACCGAGGCCATGTAAGGTGACAAGGCCATGACTAGTCAAATTCCAGTTCATCAATATGAATCGCTCAGTACACACCCTTGTTGGTCAAGTCACGCTCGTGACTCTCAAAGTCACGCCCGTGTAACTTCTCTGCCGCCAAATCACGCCTTCATCCCGCTAGAATCTCCCACCAGATGTAGTATAATCATTACACGCCCTTGGTCACGAGCGTGACCAAGAGCGTGACGCTCCATATAATGCCTGCAATAACTCTGAAGGTGTTGGACATGTGTGTCACATCCCTTTGTTTGAGAATAACAAATCACATATTGTATTTGATATTGCTTGTAGTGTGTTTATAGTGTGTAGGAACTATAGGTGCAATACTCCACAGGTAAAAAGCAGCTTGGAACAAACATTTGAAAGGAGCAGCGCTACCGCCAGCGCTATCGCTACCGCCAGTGCTACCGCTAGCGCTACCGTTACCGACAGCACTACCGCCAGCGCTATCGCTACCGCCAGGCGCTATCTCTAGTTCGTGCACAACGATGGTTTCGCAACCGCTACCGCTACCGCTACCGCCAGCGCTATCGCTACCGCAAGGCGCTATCTCAAGTTCGTGCACAGTGCCACGCCGCCGACGGTTTCACAACCGCTCCACACGAACGCTACCGCAGGCGCTAGCCACTACCGTAGGCGCTAGCTCCAAGTTCTATAAAATGCTGGGCTCTCTCTCGTTTTGGTTAGACCTTCCAGAGACATTACTTGTGCCCAAACTCTCGTGCTGCTACTCTGCCAAAACATCATCTCCCACTCAAAGCCAAAGAAGAAATTCTGGAGAAGGAATCTATCACGCTGCATCCGAAAAATGATCGCTTCGACCTCGCTTGTGCTTCAGCGATCCTTCATCCTCATCTCCAGAAATCTCAAGAGGGAGTTTGCTTGTTATTTACTTCACTTCTTTATTTGTATCTTGTAGTTAATTCGCCTTGTGTTGGCGACTAGGTCTGGGTAGGACTTAGGGGGAAATTCGCCTTGTGTTGGCGACTAGTTCTAGGTTATTAGATCTAGGGGGCTTGAGGCCATATTCAGGGAAGGATTTGTTAGAGCGGCTTGAGGCCTTATCTGGGGAAGGATAGGCTAAAGCAAACCGGTTCGTAGGGATACGAGTCGGTATAGAAAAGGAAAAATTATTTACATATTTGTCGCCTGCGATTTCAAGCGTTATTGAAATCAATTTTTGTAAACACCTTTTCATATAATATAATCATGTCTCTATTTGTGTTTACTTGATTTCTCTCATTTGGCGTAAAATTTCATTATTGCAAAATTGTTATTACTAAATTGTCATCATTATTTCCTATTAATCAAAACAACTTAGTAATTATCTTAAAATTTATAAAAAGAATTTTATTCCCTTATTCACCCCCTCTAAGGGCGCCGTAAGATCCAACAAGTGGTATCAAAGGGCAGGTTATTCCAAACGGTTTAAAAACCAGGAATAATGGTGTCTTATGATCTCGCTTTTTCCGAGGGTCAGGGAATTAGTAGACCTCCACTATTTACTGGGTCGGATTATAATTATTGGAAAAATAGGATGCGTTGTTTTCTAATGACCCTAGATATTGAGGTTAGGAACATGGTAGAAGAAGAATACACTCCTCCTACATTTGTAGTTGGAGAAGTTATGTTAGAAAAACCCAAAGATAAATGGGACGATCGGGATAAACTCAAATGTAAAAATAACGCAAAAGCCATGAATGCTCTATTTTGTGCGTTAGATAGAAATGAATTTAATAGAATTTCTGCTTGTACTACTGCATATGAAATTTGGAATCATTTGGAAGTTACTCATGAAGGTACATCGCAGGTTAAAGATTCCAAGCTTTTCCAACTGGAGTCGGAATATGAAAAATTCCGAATGGATGAAAGCGATGATGTTGATGGTATGTACACGCGCTTCACCAAGACCGTCAACGCCTCAAAAGCTCTTGTAAAGACTTTCTCAAATGGCGACTTGGTCCGTAAGATCCTTCGTTCTCTTCCTCCAAAATTCAACCCGAAGGTGACGGCTATTTCGGAGTCGCACAACTTAAGGACGCTCCAAGTTGAGAGCCTCATTGGGAATCTCAAAACCCATGAGGCAGAACTCAAAATCCAACATGATGAATACAACAAGGAGCCAAAGAAGAAGGCGTTGGCAATAAAATCAAAGAAGGAGTGCCAAGAGGATGAGGATGAAGATGAAGAGAGTCTTTTGGTGAAGAACTTCCGAAAGTTCATGCGAAATCCGGAAAGGCGAAACACTTTTCGGAAATTTATCCAAAAGGATGGAAGATGGAAAGGTTCGTCCTCAAAGAAGGAAAAGGAGAGCGACGATGAAGAAGAAAGACCTCCACCGGAGTGCTTTCATTGTAGGAAGACGGGGCACATAAGGAGTCAATGCCCAAAATTCTCGAAGGAGAAAAAGGAGAAACGGCACAAAGGGAAAGAAAAGAGGAAGGTGCTAAAGGCAAAGATATGGGATGACTCCACTTCCTCCTCCTCCGAAGAATCAAGCGGGTCTTCATCAAGCAAAGATGAGGAAGCAAACATATGCCGCATGGAACATGAAAATGACGACGACGACACCAGTGTTCCTAGTGACACTGAGGTAATTCCTCCCACTTATGATGAATTATTTAATGAATTTCTTGAAACATGCAAAGCTTTTGATAAAAATATGAAAGATAGTATGTTATTAAATCGTGAAAACGAATCTCTTATTAAAGAAAATCAAAAGCTTTCCAAAAAGGTACTTATTTTAGAAAAGAGAAAGGTTTCTTGCCAAGAATGTGATCACTCCAGAAAATTGGCAAAAGACATTGAAGAGTCACTTTCTAAAGCCCTCTCTCATGCCAAAACTCTTACAAAAGAGAAGGGGGAATTAGAAAGGAAATTAGAAGCCTCTCTTTTGCAAATCAAAAATAATAAAAAAGGTTTTGAAAATAGGTGTGTCATGCTTGTGATAGAAAATTCTCCACTTAAAGCACAAGTTCATGATCTCACCATGGCCATTAAAAAATTTGGATTAGGCCAAAAATCACTGGAAATGATTCTAGGGAACCAGTGCCATGGTTCTGGAAAGTTTGGGCTCAGATATCGAGGAGAGGGCTACCGCCCGGCGCTAGCCACTAACGCCGGCGCTAGCACCTCATACCAGAAACCTGAAATTTCTTTTTCAAAATGCTTTCCTTATGCAAATCAAAATTTTTCCAGCAAGAAAATATACCAGAAAAGGGCATCAACCCCCTTTATTTCGTGTGCAAACTGTTATAGGTTAGGTCACACATCTAGTTCTTGCAGGAAAATAAAACGAAATACTTTAAAGCAAGTCTGGGTACCTAAGGCTTCCACTTACTCTATGGGTGGTTCCACTTGGGTATCCGGATCTTTACTCTCATCTTCTTTCTAGATGTGCAGGAAGGCTAAGGACAATGAAGACGTGTGGTACTTGGATTCAGGATGCTCCAAGCACATGACGGGCAATAAATCAAAGTTCCTTAGCCTGGAAAGGAAGAAGGGAGGGATTGTGACTTTTGGCGATAACGGAAAAGGATGAATCATGGGAATTGGTACAGTTGGTAACGAATCCTTCACTATATCAAATGTTCTTTATGTAAAAGGGCTAAAACATAATCTTATTTCAATTAGCCAATTATGTGATAAAGGATTAGATGTTTTATTTGAATCTTCTACTAATCTATGCAAAATATCTAATCCTATTACAAACAATATTTTACTAACTGCACCAAGAATACACAATGTTTATATTGTTTCATTTCATGATCTTTCAAAATCATCTTTAAAATGTTTTATTACCAAAAATGATGAACTTGATCTTTGGCATAGAAGGCTAGGACATGCTAGTACAAAGCTTATTGTAAAACTTGCCAAAAGAGATTTAATTAGAGGATTGCCTAGATTAAATGGAAATTTACCTTCACTTTGTTCACCATGTCAAAAAGGTAAAATTACTAGATCCTCTTTCAAAAGTAAAAGTGTTATTTCTACTACAAGACCTTTGCAATTAATTCATATGGATCACTTTGGTCCCGTTAGCACCGCAAGTCTTGGTGGTAGATTGTATACATATGTTTTAATAGATGATTTTTCTAGATATTGTTGGACAATATTTCTCTCATCCAAATCCGAAGTGTTTTGTGAATTTTCAAAATTATGTACTCGTATTCAAAATGAAAGTGATTTAAAAATTAAATGCATTCGCTCGGATTATGGAGGAGAATTTGAAAATGAAAAATTTACTTCTTATTGTGATATGTTAGGCATAAAACATGAGTTCTCCGCACCACGCACACCACAACAAAATGGTGTTGTAGAAAGAAAGAAAGGACACTTCAAGAGCTAGCACGCACTATGTTATGTGAATATAAATTACCTAAGTCCTTTTGGTCCGAAGCCGTAAACACATCATGTTATGTTATAAATATAATCATGCTTCGCCCATCTTTAAATCTCATACCATATGAACTCTATTTTCAAAAGAAGCCTAATGTGTCTTACTTCAAAGTTTTTGGTTATAAATGCTTTATCTTAAATACAAAAGATAGCTAGGGAAAGTTTGATGAAAAATGTGATGAAAGAACATTTCTTGGATACTCTTCAACTAGTAAAGCTTATAGAGTTTTTAATAAAAGAACTAGAAAAGTTGAAGAGTCAATTAATGTGAAATTTGATGAGCTTGTTCCTTGTTTAGAAAGACTTTCCGCAGGAAAAGAGGATGATCCATTACCTCCTTTGGAGCATGGTGATGAAGCACCTTCCAAAGAAGAAGAAGAGGAGGCCAAGAAAGATGAATATGTACCTCCAAGCGTCTTAAAATTCACAAGGGATCATCCACGGGAACTTATAATTGGTGAACCATCCATCGGGGTAAGAACTCGCTCTTCTCTTCATGAATCTTATTCAAATATTTGCTTTGTTTGCGAAATTGAACCAAAAAATGTTACAACCGCTCTAAATGATGAATTTTGGTTTTTGGCTATGAATGAAGAGTTAGAACAATTTGAGCGACATAATGTTTGGAAATTAGTAGAAAGACCATCTAATCACCCGGTTGTAGGTGTGAAATGGATTTTCAAAAATAAATTAGATGGTGAGTCTAGAATATCTAGAAATAAAGCATGCTTAGTAGCACATGGATATTCTCAAATCGAGGGAATAGATTTTGATGAATCTTTTGCACCCGTTGCTAGATTGGAGTCTATAAGAATTTTTTTAGCATTTGCAAGCTTTAAAAGAATAAAACTATTTCAAATGTATGTGAAAAGTGCTTTTCTAAATGGGTTTGTAAGAGAAGAAGTTTATGTTGAACAATCCCCCTGTTTTATTAATGGAAAATTTCCAAATCATGTTTATAAACTAGAAAAAGCGCTTTATGGTTTAAAACAAGCGCCCTGTGCATGGTATAAAAGACTTACCTCATTTTTATTGAAGCACGGTTATATTATGGGAAGTGCGAATAATACTCTCTTCATTAAGCACAATAATGATGATATAATTATTTTACAAATATATGTTGATGATATAATATTTGGATCTACTAATGAAGAGATGTGTAATGAAGTTATTTTAGTGATGAAAAATGAATTTGAAATGAGTCTAGTAGGAGAACTTTCTTATTTCCTTGGTTTTCAAATATCTCAAAGAATTGATGGTATCTTAGTTTGTCAAACAAAATATGTCCATGATATGCTTAAAAGTTTTGGATTTGAAAATCTTAAACATGCTTCTACACCAATGAGTGCGTCACTTAAATTAGGAAAAGATGAATCGGGAATTTCAATTGATCAAACCTTATATAGAGGTATGATAGGATCCCTACTCTATCTTAGTGCAACTAGACCCGATATTATGTTTGTCGTATGCTTATATGCTCAATTTCAAGCCAATCCAAAAGAATCTCATTTAAAAGCGGTAAAACAAATTTTTAGATATCTCACTGGGTCATCTAGATTAGGATTATGGTACCCGCATAATGATTCATTTACATTGCATGGCTATTCCGATTCGGATTATGCCGGTTGTTCACTTGATAGAAAAAGCACTAGTGGTACTTGTCATTTTCTAGGACCTTCATTAGTTGCATGGTCTAGTAGGAAACAAAATTCGGTTGCACTCTCCACTACGGAGGCCGAATACATTGCATTAGGGAGTTGTTGTGCACAAACACTATGGATGAGGCAAACATTAGAGGACTTTGGTTTTCATCTAAAAAATATTGATCTAAAATGTGACAACAAAAGTGCCATTGATCTTACAAATAATCCGGTACACCACTCTAGATCCAAACATATTGATGTGCATCATCATTTCATAAGGGATCACATTAAAAAGGAAAATGTAAGGATTAGTTTCATTGGCACGGACTCTCAACTTGCTGATATATTCACTAAACCTCTTCCCGATGCAAGGTTTCTATGTTAAGGTTGGAATTAGGAGTCTTAGACATCGTAGGATGAAAAACATATAAAACACTAATGTTTTATGCAATTTGAGCAATCAAGACATCTCTGATAATTACAAAACTTCTGCATAAGACTACTCTTAAGACCCCTAACCAATATCAAAAATAAAAAATTTAAAATTCTTGAAAAATCATGTACTGTTTCCAGCGCTAGCGATAGCGCCGGCGCTAGCGTGGGTGTGTGATTTTTATGTTGTTTAAATTTTCTAAAAATCAACAAAAATATGTTAGTTTATTTGTGCAAATTTATTTTTGTGTTACTGTCTATTTTATTTTTGTTTTATTTGAATTATGAAAAATCAACTACAAAAATTCAAAATTCAAAAATACAAAAATATGTTTGTGTGATTTTTCTGTTTTTTTTATTAAAAAAATTTCAAAAAAAAAAAACCGTATGATCGTTATTGCCAATATCAAGCATGTATGAATTCTATTATTTAGAATTATTTACAATGTTAAAACATATTCTTTCAAGTTACTATAAACATTGTTTTGCTTATCATGCTTTGATATATCTATTTAAAGTGCATCAATTGTATTGAAAAATATGTGTAGAACCAAGCTTAGCATGCCTCTAAGTATGAGTAAATGTCTTATGATTGATAATGATACATTTTCACTCACTTATTTTGGTAATCAACATATGTGTCTAAATCTAAAAATGCTTGCTTGTGTATTGTATTTGTACAATGAATTAAAACTTGCATAAGTTTATTGCCTACACTACATTTGAATTGCACTTGTGAAATTTAGAAAAGTGGTTAAGTTTAAAAGTTGGGTTTGCAAAACAAGTGTATTCAGAGAATGTTGTCTCACAAATATGAACAAAAATTATATATATGTAGACAAATATAACTCCACCAAGCACTACTTGAACCTCCTGATAAGTCTTCATAAGCATTGTAAGGTTGAGCACCTTGGAAAGAATAGTAAAGTTACTTGTGCAAACCTTGGTTATTACACCACTTTGTTAAAAATTATGTTCATTAAAAGTGTGTGAAAGTAATTTACTTGTGTTTTATTGTGCATTTTACTTTACATATGTCTTGTATTTTGGTGATTTAAATCAATTGTTAACATTGCCCAAAATACACTTATGTGCACATCATTATCTTTCATAACACTTCTTCTCATGAGTATTGGATTCTAATGCTTTATCTATACCACTCTTTAAATAAAAAATGCACTAGATAACCTAGCATGACCTCTACAATGTTTTGGTATCTTTTGAACTTAAAATTAAGTAACATTGTAGTATGATCTCTCTTTGATATGTTCATTTCATGCTTGGTATCTTTATGAAAAACTTTGAGATTTCAAAAAGGTTAAAACATCTTTCAATTTTGAACTAAAACTCATATTTCTACTTATGCTTTTCATGCTTACAAAAAGATGTTTATTATAATCTTCCGCTTGCTTACAACTCTTATCTTTATATTTGAAATCTCTTATATATGCTATGCTTAAACACTTTATCTTTATTTATATTTTGAAAAGCTCGATAATGCTATAAAATGCCTCCTTACTACCCTCACCCCATCATCTTTTGATAATACCAAAAGGGGGAGATTAATTGAAGAAATCTATATAGGAGAAATTTGGATAAATAAGGGGAGGCTAATTCATGAAATCTAAATCTATCATTTAGTTGGAGTAACACATAAATTGCATTTATGTAGGGGGAGCATTAAGACAGGGGGAGTATGGCATTAAGATAGGGGGAGTATGCACATTATCATGCATATCATTTACTATAGTTGCACTTTTATCTTGCTTATCTTATCTATAAACACTATTGTTGATTTCTTGCTTAGAGGATTTGTTATTATCAAAAGGGGGAGATTATTGGACATGTGTGTCACATCCCTTTGTTTGAGAATAACAAATCACATATTGTATTTGATATTGCTTATAGTGTGTTTATAGTGTGCAGGAACTATAAGTGCAATACTCCACAGGTAGAAAGCAGCTTGGAACAAACTTTTGAAAGGAGCAGCGCTACCTCCAGCACTATCGCTAACGCCAGCGCTACCGCTACCGCCAGCACTACCGCTACCGCCAGCACTACCGCCAGCGCTATCGCTACCGCCAGGCGCTATCTCCAGTTCGTGCTCAACGACGGTTTCGCAACCGCTACCACCAGCACTATCGCTACCGCCAGGTGCTATCTCAAGTTCGTGCACAGCGCCACGCCGCCGACGGTTTTGCAACCGCTCCACACGAACGCTACCGCAGGCGCTAGCCACTACCGCAGGCGCTAGCTCCAAGTTCTATAAAATGCTTGGCTCTCTCTCGTTTTGGTTAGACCTTCCAGAGACATTACTTGTGCCCAAACTCTCGTGCTGCTACTCTGCCAAAACATCATCTCCCACTCAAAGCCAAAGAAGAAATTCTGTAGAAGGAAGCTATCACGCTGCATCCGAAAAATGATCGCTTCGACCTCGCTTGTGCTTCAGCGATCCTTCATCCTCATCTCTAGAAATCTCAAGAGGGAGTTTGCTTATTATTTACTTCACTTCTTTATTTGTATCTTGTAGTTAATTCGCCTTGTGTTGGCGACTAGGTCTGGGTAGGACTTAGGGGGAAATTCGCCTTGCGTTGGCGACTAGTTCTAGGTGATTAGGTCTAGGGGGGCTCGAGGCCATATCCGGGGAAGGATTGGTTAGAGCGGCTTGAGGCCTTATCCGGGGAAGGATAGGCAAAAGCCAACAGGTTCGTGGGGATACGAGTCGGTATAGAAAAAGAAAAATTATTTACATATTTGTCGCCTTCGATTTCAAGCGATATTGAAATCAATTTTTGTAAACACCTTTTCATATAATATAATCATGTCTCTATTTGTGTTTACTTGATTTCTCTCATTTGGCGTAAAATTTCATTATTGCAAAATTGTTATTACTAAATTGTCATGATTATTTCCTATTAATCAAAACAACTTAGTAATTATCTTAAAATTTATAAAAAGATTTTTATTCCCTTATTCACCCCCCCCTCTAAGGGCGCCGTAAGATCCAACAGAAGGCGCCCTCCCCACAGCTACTTCGAACACGCCCTTACATGCCCTGGGTCACGGACGTGACCGAGGGCGTGTAACCTCAAATTTTGCATATTTAAAGGCAGCTCCTCCAGATCTCAAGACATCCAATTTTTCACCCATCTTGGGCCAAAACTCCTTCCCTCTACCCCCTTTTGGGGCAGAAATGCTTATTTCTCTTTCTTGTATTGTTCATATTTAATTTCTCGTTCATGTTTCAATTTCATGTAATTTCAATTTATGCAATGTAGTCTTAGATTTTATTTCATGAATGGCTTTCAATTTCTTGTACTCTCATCTTATGTAATTTAATTTTCTTTTAATGATTTTTTTTAAGGATAATTTAATTTTCTTTTATAAATTGTCTCTTTTATATTCCCTTCATCCGTTTATTTTCATGTCACTTAAAAAATATTTAGATCTTGAAAATTACAAATTTTGGATGAAATTATCCTTCTCGTTATTTTCTCTCTTTTCCACCTTTGATTTATTTTTTATTTATATCAGGCTCATATGTCGATTCGTGGACTTTCATATCCATTTTCATATTCTAGCTAGACAAACAAGCTCGTGAGTAAGAATCGATCGCTCAGGAATAAAAAGAGTTGCACGCAACCCTCGAGAGAGGATGACGTAAATCTTCTGAATTGGAGTCAAATCCTATAGTGGGATTCACCTCGTTAAAGCGAGTTTTAGGGGTTTCGATTATAGAACGAGAGTTCAGTCGATCTACGTAATCTTAGGAGGGCGTAAACCTCGACCAAGGAGCGTTCTTAATTTGGGAATCTCCATGGTCAAGGATCGGATTTTAATTTATCTCTATTAATTTTCATTCGAAGTACGGTTTGATCAAGTTAGATGTGTTTTGATTATTTTAATTTTTAATTGTCTCCTAAAATTTTATTCGATAAAATAATAGTTTGTTTTCCCAACTTAAAAGTACTCGACAGACCCATGGATTTATACGACCTTGATATGTCTCCATTCCCATTAACTCGACAAATCCTCTGCTATGAATGATAAGTACGCTTGCCTATTCCGTTTATAAAAATGAAATACAAATATTTTAGCCATCAGTATCCTTTCCCACTAACTCTTCCAAAGCCATCAAGAAGGCCAGCCATTCTGACTTCTCGGACACACTACAGGTCTCGCCCCAGGACACGCCCTTGACCTTGGGCGTGTAAATCCAAATTTTTGCCTAAAAATACAGAGATTCAGCTTTGTCCAAGGGTTCAGAATTTTAGTTTGTTTTGAGTGTTTGTGAGCCGTTGTTTGTGTGTTTTTTTGTTCCTTTTTATGTTTGTTTAATGTTTTTAGTAAAGGCAATTTTCTCTTTCCTAGTATAGTTGTAATCTTCATTTTGGAAATAAAATAGCTTGTTCCCTTAACTTGGTCTTCTCTTCATTATGTTTGTGTGGCTGTGTGTATGCGTTTTGTTTTAGTTTTATTTTAGTTTATCTTTCATTTTGTTTGTGTGGGTAAG
Organism: Dactylorhiza incarnata; assembly: GCA_033032865.1. NCBI lineage: Eukaryota > Viridiplantae > Streptophyta > Magnoliopsida > Asparagales > Orchidaceae > Dactylorhiza > Dactylorhiza incarnata. The sequence goes on from JAWHQI010000125.1 coordinate 7,058,206, forward strand.
TGTATGAGCAGCATTTTGTTTTCTTTTAATTTGTGTGTGTGTGTCTGTGTGTGATAGCTTTTATCTATCTTTGTAACATAGTTTTCAATTCAAAGTAGAGTGTGTGTGTGTATGAGAATGTATTTTTCATTTCTTGTAACTTAGCTTTAATTTTTGTAGTGTGAGTATGTTCTTAGAGTTTGAGTCATTTTTTGCAATTCTTTAATTATTATAGAGTGTGAGAGTTTTCAATATAGTGTGTTTTTCTTCTTTCTTTTTATCTTTCTCGTTTTTACTAAACGCACTCTTAACCTCTTAGAAAAATTTCATGAACTCTTTAATTTCTAAAGCCATCACCATTCTAATGAGTAGCTAGTCTCTTTTAGCACTTGATGTCGAAGAGCATTGGGAAAAATGTTTTCAAAATTTAAAAATCTCTTTTTTCAAGTCAATTAGCGAGCTTAAGGTTTACCCGAGAAAAACGTTGAGTGGAACCATATAATTGATTTATGGTTTTCATTTCCGTTTCCGTACACTAGTTAACCGAGAGGCTCATGCGTACGGATCGATTGCTCGCAGGTAAAGAGAACTACATGCCACCCTTGAGAGAGGATGATGTAAGTCTCCCGAATTGGAACCAACCCATAGCGGGGTTCACAACATAAACTGAGTATTATGGAGGTTCGATTAAAGTTCGAGAGTTCAGTTGAATATTCTTAATCTCAGGTGGTCTTATTCCTCGAGAAAGTTGCGTTCATACTTATGGAACCTCCACTGTCAAGCTATTTTTAATTTATTGAAAAATCCAAATTTGTACTTCTTAAAAACTATTTTCATCTAAAGGTAATTCGACATCGGGCGCTATCCTTATCTTTGTTTTCAAACCCTAATTATATTATCACTATCGATCTCTAAAATTTTTAAAACCAAATCAACCGCTTTTCCGATAAAATAATAGCTCATTCCATAGAATTAAAAATTATTAACGCGATCCGTGGAAAAATACGACCTTGATATTCTCTAAAAATATCCTATACTATACGCGATAAGGTGTACTTGCCTTCATCGAATATATGTCTGGATAAATTTCCCAATGGATTTCAAAAGCTATAAAAAATAAATCATCAAAAAAACCATGTCAACCTAAGATCTAGACTATATTAGACGTGTCACTCACTCATAAACATCAGGAAGAAAGGTATAACGAGTTGGAAAGAGCAAAGGAACTAAATTGGGGATGATCAAAAATTGTCTAAGTCATAACGTCATGGAGAGTTATAAATATCGTCTTGTAGAGGTATCAATAACGATGTATGTAAGATCAGTTATACACATATCGTCTTGAAGATGATCAACATGTTGCTTGTAAGATCTTCATTGAAGGTGGAATTTTTCTAAGTCCATTATAGTCAAGGTTAAATCAATTATCATCGAGGATAAGTAAATTATCATCGAGGATAAGTAAAATGTCATCAAGGAGTCTACACAACATTTCAAAAGTATAGTGAGTTGAGAATATCTTAAGCAAATATCGTCTAGATATGGTTCCTCTGTTGCCAAGATAATGCTCTGATCTATATGCTAAGTCTTATCGTCTTGACAAGTTAAAACATCATCTTGATAATCTTAACATTCGACTTGATGACAGTGGTAGTGTTGAACATAGAAATTGTCTTGAGAAGCTTGATCATTCGACTAGAAGACAGTGGTAGTGTTGAACTCAGAATTCGGCTTGATAAGCTTAATCATTCGACTTGTAGATAGTGGTTGTCTTGTAGACCACAAGTAATGTCGAGAAGACTCAAAATATCATCAAGATTATGCAAATATCATCGAGATAATGCAAATGTCATCGAGATAGTTCAAGATGCGGAAATACAAAGATTTCCATCGTTAATTACGCCAATCAGATCAGAGCTTTAAGGAAAGAAATATATGACTTTAAGTATTCCTAGTTTTCGTACGTTAAGGTTTGACTCTCATGTTTTGGATTGCTGTGCAGGTGGGTAGATCATCCATTCTAACCAGATTTCATGTCTGCATGTATTGCACGGTCGTGAATTTCTTGACGCACTATCGCTCTGGCCGTGCGCAATCATCTGCGACTCAGAATGGTGTTCTATCCCTGCTCGTACGATACGTTTGCGCATGGTCACTTTGCCCGTGCGTGAGTAAAATCACACGAGCTTTCTTTGTGTCCATATTTGCATCAGCCTTATTGCACATGTGTTGGAACAACCCTATTACTGTTTTGGGCTAGGATCACTATGTTTTAACTAAGGATAAAGTTGACCCCACTGTATAGCTTAAGGGTCAAGTAATCTAGGCTGATTGATTAGCTAGATCTTAAGGAATATTTAAGTTACCAGCATTCGACAAATGGCGAGTGACGTTCGACGAATGACCAGCTTCGTTCGACAAATTCTTCTCAGCAAACTGAAGAATTATAACCAGTTCTAGCACTCGACATTTTCTGAGCAGCGTTCGGCAAATGGCGAGCAGCGTTCGATGAATTCCAGCCAGAGCTCGACAAATTCTATATTAAAGCTCAGATCGACAAATACACATCCAGATTACTTGTATCAGTTATTTTGTCATCATCTTGAACACAGATCGAGGACCTTAACGGATCTATTGAAGTATTTTTGGACGTATTCAGTCAGTTTAGTAAGTATATTTTATTCATTTATTATGATCTTTTATTCCTTTTATTCCAAGACAGAATAGCCGTTGACATTTAATGCTACGACATCTCTCATGACAAAGGAATCAAAAAGGACGTGCCAAAATTGTTTTGGTAGTTGTTGCATTTCCAAGAAGGATTTAAGTCAGAATAATATATTCCTTAAAATAAGATGTTTTGAAATTCAAATCGAAAAAGATATCAAAGAAAAAAAGAAGGACATACAAAAAGAGTTGTACTCCTTTTACAGAGCAAAGGGTATTTACAGTCATTGTTCTACGGCTCTCAAGAAAAAGATATATGCAGTTCCTCGAGAACAACAAAAAAAGGATTAGAGAAAGCAGAAGAAGAAGAAAACAGATACAGAGAACATATTCTTTCAGTCTTCTTCTTCCATTAAGGCAGCATCTTCATCTCCCTGAGAACAACACTCATTCTCTTAGATCTGCTGCAAGTGCAAATCTTCCAAAGAGCAACAACAATCTGAAGATTTATTTCTTCCAGATTAATCCGCTATAGAAGATCTCTGTTGGAGTGAAAGTTTCATCCTCAAGCTGTCATCAACTTCAAATAGACAGGGGGAGCTTTCATCCTCAACATTCTTTGTCTTCTCTCAAAAATATTGACAGAGAAGAACACTCTAAACCTTCTTACCTTATCTTGTACAGGGTTAATTCTCCCTTCAAAAGTTTACACAGTGGTTGCAAGACACCTTATAAAAAATTCCTTGTGTGGTTTTAAGCACCTTATCAAAAGCTTATTTGTGTGTGGACACCTTATCAAAAAAACCCTGGTCTTGAGCACCTTATCAAAAGCTCTGTGGTGTGTGGACACCTTATCAAAAACTCCTAGTGGATATCCTACCAGCTATGGTAGAAGAGTAGATGTACCCAAATTTATTGGGGAACTACTATAAATTCCTTGTGTCCCATGTGCTTGTGATCTTTTCTGTATTGTTTCTGTGTTGTGTGCTTTTCTTTATTCAAATTATATAACACACTTTGCAATACACATCAGTAATTTTAATTCCGCTTTAACAACTATTAAAAAGTTTTAATACTCTATTTACCCCCCTCTAGAGTAACTTAAGGTCTAACCTCCACTTTCACCATGCATTTGCTTCACGCACGGTTGGACTAAACCGTGTGCGAAGGAAACACACAATCTCCTATAGTTAGCCAAAATTCTTGCGTTCGGAATTTGCCCGTGCATTTGCACGCACAGTTGGTTTCGACCGTGCGTGAGCAAAATTGCACGGGCGCTCTGGCTCATCTTCCTAGGCTTTCTATGTGTTAAATAACATACGGTCCACACACATTCGTGTGTTCAACCGTGCGTGACCAATTTTCTAACAGTTTACTATATAAGCCAGGAACTTCACCCTTTTTCCGAGAGGTCAACACAGAGCCCGCCATTTTCGCACCAGTTTCACCCTTTTAATCTCTCCACCACCACCCACTATTTGGAGAAGCGTCGAGCACCATTTCTCTCAAAATCAATAGCAATATCTTACTCCTTGGCCTCCTTTATTGTTCGTGAGCTCCAAAGCTCCATTCCAAGATATTTCCAGCTGCATTCAAGGATTCTTCGGCAAGAGCTAGCTTGAGCTATACTCCGAAGAAGATGGGTAACATGGAGGAATGTGGCAGCTCCTCTGAACCCTAGACGATAACTGAAGACCGAGCTCGGACGAGGCGTGACAAACCTACGATTCCGGCCGCGAACCATCAGCGAGTCTTCAAGCTTGGGTTTACTCTTTCCTCCTTGTATTGTTGCAGTTATTTCTTGTGGATGTGTATTTGTTGAGAATGATGATCATAAACTATTTGTAATGTTAATGTAATTTCACGTTTGTGAAATCTTTTGCGGTTTATGTGAGTTGAGGAGCGCCCCATTCTGGTTTCTATTCCACCATCGCGTTGTGTGTCGCACTAGCAATTGCTAGTTGCGTGCTTAGTGATGAGGTGCTTACGAAACTCACTCTGCAGGTTACAAATTATCCTTCCGCAAGCCTTCTCATTCATTCGCAAGCCTACTCGTCCTCCCACCAAGCAAAGCGGTGCAGTCGACCCGTATTAGTTAATTTAGTTTTCTATATTCATCTCTCACAACCAATCAAAACCCTTGTTAATTAGAATAAATCTTTATTGTGAGTTTCCTAACGATAAAATCACACACCCCAACCTGCATTCCTTGAGATTGATACTTGGGGATTTACTCTCCCATTTTATATTACATGAACGATCGGTTCACTGCCGTGTCGTGTCGCAGTCTCGCTCCCTCCTATAATGGTGTGTAAGATTTGTGCATCAATATAATTATGACATTTTATGACCACTTGCTGAGTTTGTTTAGTCCTTGATTTGTACGTATATTTTCGTGATACTATGATTGATGAGGTTTTTAACTTACTTGACTAGGTTTTGGAATCATTAGACTTATAGAGCCTTTTGGCTAGGGACAACCCTAGAACATATCCAATGATAGAAGTGGTAAAGAAGTTGATATACATTTCTTCTTTGATTTTATTCTTATATTACATTAATTATGAATGCTTATACTAGTTTCCCTATCTACATATGCACACGTGTGTTCAGAGAGTTGTGTATGTATACAATTTATTTGCAAAATATTAGGGTTGTGGGGAGTTCCTTTACAAAAACTCCTAAGGTAAAATGCGTAAATTTAAATATTATTTTTTTGGCATATGAATTTCATTTATTAAAATTTGGAATACTTATTTAGAGGGAGGTGAATAGAGAAGATAGTCAAATTAATCTAAATTTAAATTCTTGTCACTATTACTGCTTTCATAAATTCTTTGGAAGTTAGATTGTATGCAATATATCAGATAAGAATTAAAGCAGAAATATAATCTCATAAGAAAACACAAAAATATCAAAATAATAAACGGCAAGGGCATCTAGAAGACAAAAGATTTTTATTGCGGTTCTTCAAAAGGTGGGTAATTTTCACTTCCATAGCTCTGTGGGCTAGCATTGTCTCTTCCTCAAGGTGACACATTTTTCACCAGAGATTCCAATCCACTGAATCTTTTCCACCAGAGATTCATAATCTTATGTAGCTCTTTCGAAGAGAGCGTGATATTCTTAATCGTGTATCCAAATTTATAATTCGATAAGGCAGGTGTACATATCTTATCATAGTATATGATATTAAAAATATAATATCACGTGTCATATTTCACTGGTTTGTTGACTACTTTTACTTACAAAATTACTATTATTTTATCTACGAATTGTGGTTTTATAATTTTAAAATTAAAGTTAAGATAAACTAAATGTTAAGAGAAAATTAGGAGAAAAAGAAGTACTTGATCTGTATCCCTTTAATGGAAATATTAAAACTCCAATTGATTCACAAGATTCTTAATAAAATATTCAGACCGTTGAGGTGCCTAAATTATGGTAGCACATCGCCAGAGGAATAATAACACCAAAACTTAGGTTGATCAATCAAAATTTATTTCAATAATCAACACCCCTAAAAATTGCTTAACAAAGTGAACCTCTCTATTGGATTTGACTCCAATTCAGAAGAGTAGTGTCCTTCAATCTCTAGGGGTGATGCAGCTTTGCTTATCAATAAGTAATATACTCATATTCACGGATCTCTAGAGCAACTAGAATATGGATCTCAGCTAACTATCATACACTAGAAATTTGAAGTCAACAATTTATATTTCAAATTTAAATCCTAGATTTCTATGTAAGAGCTTATATAAAAAAATGAATTTTATAAATATTTCTTCTTAACGTTTATCATATTCAAATTCTATGAATATTATGCCATTCACCATGATGAAAGATTACAAGAAAATACAAGAAAATTTGATCAAAGAAAACTACAAGATGAACCATCTCCCTTTCTCTCAAACAATAGACTAAATCAACAATACATGAAATAAAATGAAGAAAACTAAACTAAAATCGTTGTTTCTGCTGCATTATGGACTCCTGGAATGTACCTAGAAAAACCACCAACTTTAAAGCCCATGAAACGTCTGGGAGTAAAGGCACCTTTCGGGTCATTAAATTGGGTTACACGCCCTGGGTACACAACATGTACCTAAGGCAAGTCCATTGCAAACTGCAAATTACCCGACACGACTAACCGGAGATCCTTTATTGGTATTTAATGGGTACAATCCCTACGTACATGGTGTGTACCTGGTGTGTGTAATTTTAAAGATCACATTGCCGGTTTACATAACTTGACCACTGCGCTAGAAATGATATTAGATTTGACGCGCTTTGGGTACACGACATGTACTGGGGTGTGTAATTTTAAAGGCCGCATATCTATGAAACATGAGTATATGGAATGAATTTGTATGGTCCACGTCCTAGGTACACGGCATGTCCCAGGGCATGTACTTAGTGACTTTTCAGGATCTTCTCCAAATCAGCTCCAAAGCTAGCCATTTGATTCGTAATTGTTGTGCTATCTCCAATTGACCTAAAATAGGATAAATATGTCAATTATGTTTTAAAATGTACAAAGAGAATCTATTTTACTTTTTTAAATAATATATGGTTAAAATATATATAATACCTGCAGTATTAAATACCCTCATACTTAAGTTTTTGCTATTCCAGAGCAAAACTAATGTTAGAAAATTTCCCTTTATATTCCTGATTTGAAGAAGCCCTCCCAATGGAGATGAACACATAATGTATTTGTTAAGAACGTATGGCTTTGTAAATTTCAGGAATGTTAAATTATTCTAAGTAAAATATCGACTAGATAACTTGCCTACAATGTATCTATGTCGGTTAGATAAGGACATGATCTATGTCGACTGGATGATCTGCAAACATTCATAAAGTTTTGTCGACTAGAAGATTCATGTCGATTAGACTGGCCAATATTTGACTAAGTATTTATCGACTAGAAGATTCATATAAACTATACAATCCAATTGAATGTGCAGAAACATCAAGATGAATCATGTAGATGGTCTTAAAGAACGAAATCCTGCTAAGACAAAATTAAACTGAACGACAAGAAAATCCAGTCAAATATACAGAAGCATCAAGATGAATCGTGCAGATGGTCTAAAAGAAGGAAATCCTACCAAGTCCAAATTCGATGAACGTCAAGACAATCCATTCAAATGTGCAGAAACATCAAGAAGAATCGTGTAGATGGTCTTAATGATGGAAATCATGCTAAGTCAAAATTTGACTAAGCGTCAAGACAATCCAGTCGAATGTGCTGAAACATCAAGGAGAATCATGCATATATTCTTAAAGAAGTTATGCTAAGTTAAAATTCGACTGAACGTCATGACAATTCATTCGAATGTGCAGAAACATCAAGACGAATCGTGCAGATGGTCCTTAAGAAGTTATGTTAAGCCTAAATTCGACCAGACAATGCTATCAAGCTGCATGGATAGTGTCAGTCGACCAGATGTTAAGCAATTGACTAGACATCAAGAAGATTCGACAAGACTTCTAGTCGAATTATGGTAAAGGACAGAATACATATTATAGCGCAATTGTGGTGTTATCTCATTTTATACTTTCGTAGATTGGGCCAATCCAATTTTTCTTTACAGAAAAAAGATCACTAACATAAAGACAGTCTAAGGATACGACCATTATTAAATGTCCCTATAAAAGGGATGTGATGGGAAATAGCTAACCCTACTTAATTATTCAGAAGTAAGAGCTCTACTTCATCATTGTGCAATTCAATCAAAGATCACAAGAATAAAGGAGAAATAATCTGAAGCCAATCAATCAATTCTCTAGAAGAAAAGTCTAATCATCTTACTGATTCAAAAGGTTGATCATCTCTCTGCAAAGAAAATTTCAGAAGAAGCCACTGCCTCAATAGGCTTCAAGAAGACTCACGCTATTCAAGATAAACTATTCGGAGTCTAAAGAATCTCTATAATCATTTATCTCTCTACAACATGCGGAAGTCTACAACAAAAGCTCTCAAAAAGCGGAAGTCTAACTATCTAATCATCAACCTGTGGCGTCGTGGTAGTGCGCTGCATCTGCTGCTCAGGTCCTGCCATCTCGTCCTGCTACGCGCGGGACAACTCTGTCTCCTCGGACTCCTGCGGTCACACCGACCGTTAGTCATAAAGACTAAGCCATTTTGTCCTCGCCTCCCTCCACGACTCCTAGGCACCGAGCGGGAGGAAGAAGCGGAGGACAAAACAAGGGGTAAACAAGAAGGTGGTGACATGGCACTACTCTAGCAGGTATAAGTAAAGCAGTAAAATCTAGCTAGCAGTATAGTGCAGGTATAAGGCAGTAGAGTAGAGCAATGAAGTAAGCAGTAAATAGAAAGAAAATGCAGTGCAGTAAGTAAATCTAAACTACCATCACAGATTCGTACCTTAACTTATATGAACGCCCATACGACATATATGTTAAGATGTCCAGGTAACCCATCATATAAAAGAGCCCATACTAATTTATATGATGGGGGTATGCTAATGTGTATGTTATGCTATGGTATGGTTATGATGTTTTAATGAATTTATGCAATGTGACTCACCCACACGACTCTATGCGCACATACCTTTATAGTTCCCATTTTGTTTGAAAGGAAGCCAACCTTTCGGGTACCAATCATCGTGGCTCACGGTGGTAGTGGATCGGGCACTCCACATCCTAGGCGGGTATAGTCACTACCAAGCCTAGACCTCATGTATGCCTCAACGCTAAGAACACAACAACGGAGCTCCTACGCACTCTTGCTGGAATCCACCAGACTTTAAGGTCGGGGTGGGTTATTAGGGATCGTCCTCCAGACCGCGGTACTCAAACTTACCAACCCTCTAAACCTCACCCTCACCTGAGTCAACATACTACCGTCGGTGACACGACTAGCCTAGTACCGAAGACTCGTCACTATTTGAATAAGTAACATGTGTTAACATGTCCACCCGAGCTTCCGGCTCAGGGACTAACACACAAGCTGATCCAACCCATCTCCTTCCTGGAGGAGATCCATACCAGTCTGCATACCCACTTAGGCTACTATTGCCTACAATTTTAGTTCGTGTTATATTTAGGGTAAATCATGGACTTACCGCGGTGTACTCCGTAAGGGGACCCTAACGGTACTACAGATCAATGGGCTCTACCCCACAATCCTCTTCAAGGCAATTACTTTAGTTGGTGATTAATGTTTGGTTCACCCTTCATCATTTTATATAGTTAAAGTGACTTAGCTCATCTCCCGTCCCACCCAATCGGGTTGGACGTACCTCCATTCCTTCTACATTAACTCTAGCACCACCCCACAAGTAACCCTAGGATTGACCCTCCTTGAAAGAAGGTGTGCTACAACCCATTTACTGATTGGGTATACCTCCTGAACACTACTTAGGGGGTCTGAATTGTCTAAAACTAAAATTCTGTTTTTACTAAACGCAGAACACAAATTTGAACTATCCATCAACCCCATAGGGGAACCCTTCTAAAAAGTCATCACCATTGTCTGGTATAATTATCCTAGGCTTCCCCTGACTTCAATAGGGTATGTTCCAATTTCCATAATTTTCCATATTAATTTGGTATTTATTATAATTTAAAGTAGTTAAGGGCTTAAGCCAAATTACACATGAACTACCCTCAAAATGATTCTACATGCTATAGGAAAATTATCAGTAAGGTAAAATCCCATATCAAGGTGGTTCACTAAGTATCATGACCCTAGGATGTCATTTAGCCTACTATATCCTCCTAATTGTATAATTACCAAAATGCCACTTTAATTAGGAAAAATAGTATTTCACTTCTGAAAATTCTCCAAAAATTACCAAGTGTCCAAATAAGGACCTAGAGTCCTCTGCCAAATTATTGCGTCATTACCATGTGATTTAATATTTTACAATGATTAAACATTCAAAGGTAGCAATTACCAATTTCTACATGAAGTACTTGAATTATAAATCTACAAGCTTCCAAACTGTTGTCATGGGCATATATTAACCTAAACCTACAGATAACCAAGTATCACATCATTGCCCCATGATTTGATATTTTAAAAAGATTAAATACTTAAATGGTGTAAATTCCAATTTCTACATGAGGTACAAGAAATATAATTCAACAAGCTTCCAAACAATTATCATGGGCATATATTAACCTAAAACTACAGATAACCAAGTATCACATCATTGCCCCGTGATTTGGTATTTTAAAAAGGTTAAATACTCAAGTGGTGTAAATACCAATTTCTACATGAGGTACAAGAAATACAATTCAACAAGCTTCCAAACAATTATCATGGGCATATATTTACCTAAAACTACAGATAACCAAGTATCACATCATTGCCCCATGATTTGATATTTTAAGAAGATTAAATACCCATAAGGTTGAAAAATCCAATTTCTACATGAGGTACATGAAATATAATTCTACAAGCCTCCAAATAATTATCATGGGCTTATAATAGCATTAAATGACAGATAACCAAGTTTCACAATTTATCCCCATGATTTGGCATTTATCAAAATTAAAGTCCCTTAAGCTAACAAGTACTTAGAATTTTCTACACAAGGAATAATACTTCAATAGATCATAACAAAATTACTATAGTCCATTTTCATCCCTAATCAGCCACTGATAGAGTTTCAACACCATACAAGGTCATATGACCATGCATTTCATTTTATTGAGGAAAGGGTGGCTATTTCATTTACTAGGAAGAAAAATACTTAAATACCTCTAAAAATTCTCAATAAATTAACTAAGTCATTTTATGCTCCTACAAACTTATCTCCAAAGTTCTGAGCCAAGGAAAGAACATTTGCTCCCATGTCCTTCACAAATCTCAACGTTGCACCCTTAAGAGTTTACCCTTAGGGTTTTAGGTCACACCACCCTAATGGCTCCAAATGGTCCATTAGGGTATGACACCAGCATTTGTATATCCATACTCACATATCCAACATGATGGGAGGAGGCTAACACACTCAACTCCTCAAAATGACCTAAACCCTAATTTGACCCTTAAAGGCCCTCATTAGGGTTTCCAATTTTCCATACCAAATCAACTCCAAATGGAATGAAATTTTAGGTAGGCACTACGAAGGTACAAAAGAGTATACCACCAAAGTTTGGTGTCATTTTGACATCATATGCTCCAAAAATCAACTTAATTTAAATATTCTAATTACCACAAAAACCCTAGGTAAAAGTGTCCACCAAGGTCTGTCCCTTTGGCAGGGGGTGCCCCTAGGGTATACAAACCCATGGTTAGAAGCACAGCTCCAAAGCTTGAAGGGTTTGACCTAGGTAATTTTTCTAATGGACTGACCTAGTGTAGGACCAGTCCTAGTAAAACAGCTCCCTAGGGGGCTGTAGGTCACCAAATGACCCAAACTCAAGGCCAAATAAAAGTTAAGACCAAGGCCTACAACTTTCATGTTGGGACTTTCTCTAAATCAGCCAATAAGTGGCCTTAATTTCTATTTGAAGAGGACTGAATTATTAAGGAAGAAAATACAAGCATTGAATTAATTAAATAAGGGAAATATGAGATCTGCACAGATCTTGAAGCAGATCCAAGGGCATTCAGATCGTCTTCCTCCTTGAGCCGACGACCAGGATTCTCCCATCCTGGGCCGATTTCCTCCCCCATTTCCTGGCCACCTGGTGGCCACCACGGTCGGCCACCACCGCCACCACCTTCGTGGTGGTCGGGGCTACAACTCCCGGCGACATGGCGGCCGGAGGGGGCGTTTTCCGGCGAGCCTGGGTGGCTCGATTTGAGCCAATTTCCATGAAATCGATGAGTGGATTCGGGCTCAATTGAGCCCGATCCTTCAATCTTTTGTGATGAGAATCTAGCATGAGGGGAGGGGAGGAGAAACGAACAGTTGTTGGTGCGTGGCGGCGGCTCCGGCGGCGGTTTGCCATGGAAAAGCTGAGCTCCAGCGATCCTGCTCCCGAACTTGTTTCTCCGGCTAGAGCATCTCTCCAGGTGTCGTTCTCGACTGCTATCTACCTCCTGAAGCTAATGGTGAGGTGGGATTGGGGTGGGGAGGCCTCTATATGTGATTTTGAATTGAGGCCACCTCGGTTCTCTCATGGCTGCCACCCTCCTGTAGCTGCCGGCCTCCTTCTTCCACCTGGGTCAAGCCCAGACCCACAGTAATCAGGGGAGGGCCCTAGGTTGATTGGGGATGGAGTGTAGAGGGGGGAATTGCTTGCTTTTGCTTTTGCTTTAAGCTTTAAGCTTTTTGATCAACTTTTGGTCCCCACCCCTTCCATTTGATTAATCAAGCTTAGCTAGGGTTCAGTCTAGGGCTGATATGGCTTGACTTAGGTCCATGAGTAGGGTTAATTAATTGGGGTTGGGTCTCTTGGGTATTGTATCCACAATCACCTGGATTTGAAGATGTCCCCTAATGAACTAAATTGAATTGAGTATGTATTTGATGATTTCTCTTTAGATGTATTGTGACAGGTCATAATGCTAAGTGCACACCAAAGTCAGGTTGCAATGGATCACCAAACATAGTTCTAGACAATGTAATCCCTCATTGTGTAGAACAAAGTGTTGGTTCATGTGTAATCTCTCTTTTGGGGTGCACTTCATATTCTCACAACTGAAGGCTTTCAAGGTTGAGGAGTGGAGCAGGTTTTCAGAAGAAAAAGGAATTTTTGCTAAGTCAATTCGTCGAGATGTCACGTGAAGTCCCGATGACTCCCGACGACTCCCGACGAATCCTGACAGAAGCAAATCTTCCATTTTGAAGAAGAAAATTCTGCTGCCAAGTCCATTCGTCGGCTGTTCTCGTGAACTCCCGACGAATGTCGACGAATCCAGATAGAAGCCAGTTTTCCTGTCTTAAGAAGGAATTTCTGTGGCTAAGTCCATTCGTCGGCTATTCTCGTGAACTCCCGACGAATATCGACGAATGCTGACAGAAGTAAAAAAGGCAGCTTTGTGAAGGAATCTGTGCAGCTAAGTCAATTCGTCGAAAGTTCTCGAGAACTCCCGACGAATCCCGATGAATGAAAACAGAAGGTGTTTTCCACGGCTTGATCAGCATTTCCAATGGCTAAGTCAATTCTTCGAATGTTCATGTGAAGTCTCGACGAATGACAAACAGACGGATTTCAAATTTACATTTCGTTTTTGAAAATTAGGGTTGGCCAACATGTCCAGTACACGTGGCGACTTCTCCTTATCTGTCGCTCGAGCCGTTGGAGGTTTCCCTTTAAATACTCCTTTATTTTTAGGGCAAACATGTATGTTAAGAAGAGATATTATTCTAGCCGTCTTCATCATCGTCTGCTAAACAAGTTTCTGAAATCTAACTTCTGCATCGCTCAAGATTCGTTCTCCAGTGCTGCTAAAGATTTCTCAGATAAGAAGGCCTTTGATCTTATTTCTACTCTCTTTTTGAAGATCTTTTCAAATAAATCAAAGGGCCTAATCAGATCAGGTTTGCTGAGTTTCTTCTCTTCCAAATCTTTGATGATCCAAACTTTCTTTCTCAAGGAAGAAGAAGACTCAGTCTTTCAAGATCTGAAAGTTAATCTCTGTTGAGATTTAGAAGAAGTATTTTTTTTCAATCTCTATTTGTTTTCTGTAGGAGTTTTCACTCTGAGTTATTTTGTAGGAGTTGTTTACTCCGAGTTGTAGGAGTTTATCTCCGAGTGGTTTTTTGTAGGAGAGGTTGTTCTCCGAGCTTGTAGGAACCATTGTCTCCGAGTGTAGGATTTGTTGATAAATCCGAGTTTTGGTGAAGTTGCCGACGCTAGCCCGAAGTGCTAGATAGGCGGAGAGGGAGAGAGGAGTACCCACCTTGGGGAACCTCTATAAATCTTGTGTCTCTGTGCTGTGATTTTTATTGTTGTGTGTGCTAAATTTTAATTCCGCAATCGCAGTAGAGATCACCTATTCACCCCCCCTTTAGGTGATTTAGGTTGACAACTAGTTCTTTCAATTGGTATCAGAGGTAGGTTATCTTTAAGAGGTTAACACCTAGATTAAAGATCCCTCTACGTTGTCAAGATCTCTCTCTATGGACAGAGGCATGGAAAGGTTTTCCTCCAAGCTCCCAGTCTGCACTAAGGAGAATTTCCCCATTTGGAAAGAAAGAGTTATCTTCTACATGGAAGCTAATGATCCCCGAATCTCCCAGATAGTTAAGGAAGGTCCCCATATTCCCATGGTTGCTTCTACCATTGATGCCACCAAACAAGTGCCAAAGAAAATGATGGACATGACAAAGGATGAAATTGCACTTGTCACTCTAGACAAGAAAGCAAAACACATCATAGCAGGTGCAATTGATGATTCTATGCTACAAAATCTGATTCACTGCAAGTCTGCAAAAGAGATGTGGGATTCTCTTGTGGTTTTGATGGAAGGTACTGAAGAAGTTCGAGATGACAGGAAGTCTTTGCGGAACCAAGAATACGAAGCCTTCAAGCAACAAGGCAAAGACACAATTTCTGACACCTATGAGAAATTCTTTAAGATTGTAAATGGCCTGAGAAATTATGGTAGAGAATTCACCATGGGTGAACTAAACGATAAATTTCTCAGATCCCTGTGTAAGGAATGGGACCCCAAGGTGATAGCTATCAGAGAATACGGTAAGTTGGCTACTACGGAGCCACAAATTCTGTATGGGAAGCTGCTCTCCCATGAGATGAAGTTGAACATCAGGAAATCAGAAGAGGAAAGCAGTAGGAGCTCTGGCAAGGAGAAGCCCATTGCTCTAAAGGCTGAAAGCTCCCAGAGAAGCAAGGCTCTGTCCCCTTTGAGGGATGAATCTTCTGAAGATAAAGCTGAAAGCAGTTCTGCAGATTCAGAACTATCTGAAGGAGAATTTTCCCTCCTCTCCAAGCAATTCAAGAAGTTGCTTAGCAAAATGAAGCAAATGAGAAAAGGCTCATCTTCCTCAAGAGATCACAGGAGATCACACAATGACAGAAATGACAAGTATGGTTCTAAACTGAACAAACATGATTATACTGAACCCGTTTGCTATTGCTGTAAAAAGCCAGGGCACATGATAGCTGGTTG
The DNA here is from genome assembly GCA_033032865.1 of Dactylorhiza incarnata. Classification (NCBI taxonomy): domain Eukaryota; kingdom Viridiplantae; phylum Streptophyta; class Magnoliopsida; order Asparagales; family Orchidaceae; genus Dactylorhiza; species Dactylorhiza incarnata. The sequence continues at coordinate 7,073,912 of JAWHQI010000125.1, forward strand.
CCCACACAAGAAGAAGGAATCATCAAGAAAAGAAGAAAAGAAGTCCTTCAAAGGAAAGAAGAAAGAGGAGAAGAGTTTTGTTGCCAAGAAGTCCAAGACTCTGAGTGATAGTGACTCAAATGAGTCTAACTCAGACGAAGAGGCATTCTTTGAACTAATGGCCATGTCAGATGATGACAAAGATGTTGTTCCTTTCACCGGTCAGGTATTATCTTCTACACCTCTTTCATGTTCAGAAATGGCATCTGATGCAAATGAAAGCTACTATTCGGAAGAGGATTCTGAGTTGACTGCTAAGTATGAGGAAATGTTGAAGGGTTTTAATAAGTGTCGAAAGCTTGTTAAAACTCAATCAAAGGAGATTCAATCCTTAAAGGAGCAAGAATCAAACCTGAGAAAGGAGATTGAAGAATCTAACCTACTCAGGGATGAAATCTTGTCCTTGAAGATTGCTCTCTCCGAGGACACTTCAGCAGGCATTCAGAAGAGTGAAATTATCAATGATTTGACGAAACAGCTTGAGGCCGAAAAGAAGATCACTATGAACTTCTCTAAGCCCAAGACAGTTCTTCCTATCATAGAAACTTTCACAGCCGGTTCTGGTAGTAGTGGTTTGGGCCATGCTGCTGAAAAGAGTCTAAGTAAGTCAGCCAAAAGAAGAGTTGCTAAAGCCAAGGGTAAAGGTCCACAGTGTGCTCCAAATTTCAAGAAGGTGATTTTTCCTACGAACACCTATGATTTTGAAAGCATGTATGGTCACTTCAGCAGACCAACTCATGTTGAGCCTGCCAAGGTGAACTCAGTGTGGACCAGACCCAGAAACTTTGGATCTAGCTCCCTCAAGGCTCCTTATGAAGAAGTTCAATTGAAGCATCATGGACCATTCGTTCATGGATCAAAAGCTAAGAAAGCACCGCAGGTCAAGCCTGTTGTGCCTAAGAATTGTGTATGTTGCACCAACGAGGCTTCTACCTCCAAGGTTGCCCCTCCTGCTAAGCCACCCGTTCAAAAGGCTCAGCAGAACACAAAGAGGAGATACAATAGATTTGAATGCTGGTGTTGTGGCAAAATTGGTCATTTTGCCATAGATTGTTGGTTCAATCATGCTGTGCCAAGAACTCCACGAGTTAACAGTGCAAGGCCGACCACTTGCAAAGTTAATGTTCCAAGTGGTGTTCCACTAACAAGGAACCAAGGACCCAAAAATGTTTGGGTTCCTAAGGGGTATTGATCATGTTTGCAGGAATGTCCAAAGGCCAATGAAATTCCCATCTGGTATTTGGACAGTGGTTGCTCTCGGCATATGACCGGGAGAAGAAGATTACTTCAGGATTATGTTCCAGTTGAGAACGGGCCTAAAGTAAAGTTTGGCGGATCTGAACGAGGTATTATTATTGGTTATGGTTCAATAACCAACGGCTCAGTCATTTTCACACGTGTAGCTCATGTGAAAGGATTGAAATACAATCTGATTAGCATAAGACAACTGTGTGACAAAGGCTATACCGTTGAGTTCTTTAGAGATAGATGCCTGATAAAGATGTCCGTGTCTGCGGAAACTATTTTAACAGGCTCTAGGAGTAGTGGTATTTACTGTTTAGACTTTATATGCTTACAGTCTTCTACCCCAGTGTGTTTTGTTGCCAAAGATAGTGCATCTCTCTATGACCAATGGCACAAGAGATTAGCACATATTAATTTCAAAACTATATCTATGTTATTTTCTCACAACTTGATAAGGGATGCCCCCAAAGTTAAATGCATTAAAGAAAGCCCTTGCCATGCTTGCCAAATGGGTAAGCAAACAAAGGCTAGCTTTATGAGCATAATTGGCAATAATTCTACCAGATGTCTTCATCTGCTGCATATGGATTTATTTGGTCCAATGTCAGTTAGAAGCTTAGGTGGGAAAGCTTACACCTTGGTCATTGTTGATGATTACTCTCGATTTGCATGGGTGTTCTTTCTAAAACTTAAGTCAGAAACCTTCAGCATATTCACTAATTTTGTCAAGCTTATTCAGAATGAACTTGACTGTTCAGTGGTCAAAATCAGAAGTGACCATGGAACAGAATTTCAGTCTGGGGCCATGACAGAGTACTGTGAAAGTCAAGGTCTCCCATGAGTTTTCCTCTCCTCGTACTCCACAGCAAAATGGAGTAGCCGAGAGAAAGAATAGAACCCTCATAGAAGCTGGCAGGTCTATGTTGAGTGATTCTGCTCTTCTAGAATATTTCTGGGCAGAAGCTATCAACACAGCTTGCCATGTGCAAAATAGAGCACTCATCAATAAGAACCATCGTAAGACCCCATATGAGATTCTAAAGGGCAGAAAACCAAAGATTTCATATTTTAGAATTTTTGGCAGTAAATGCTATGTACTTAACAATGGGAAGCATCCCACAACCAAGTTTAGTGAAAAATGTTTTGAAGGTATTTTCGTTGGATATAGTAGCCATAGTAAGGCATATAGGATTTTTAATAAGAAAACTCTGGTGGTAGAAGAAACAGTCCATGTTGTATTTGATGAGACGAGCCTGCTGCATAGCAACTCGTCTAGTGTGTTCATTGAAGATGCAGGTGAAAAGCTAAAGGAACTTTCTATGCAAGATGGAGTAAACACCATAGATAATGCACCAAAGTTGGCAGAAGAGATCTCAGATCACTCTGAAGATGAACAAATAGTTCATGAAGGAGAAGATGCTCCAGAAGTAGCTGAACCTCAAGTTGCTCCTGAAAATGCAAGCAACTTGGGAGTCAGATATTCAAGAGATCATCCAGTTGACCAAATTATCGAAAATCCTTCAAGCAGAGTTCTAACAAGAAGAGGTACAACTAACGAAGTTGTACATTTAAGTTTTCTTTCACAGATTGAGCCGAAGAAGTTTGAAGAAGCAAACATCGATCCATCTTGGATCCTTGCTATGCAAGAAGAGCTCAACCAATTCAAGAGATGTAAAGTTTGGGAGTTGGTACTAAGACCCAAAGGACAGAACGTGATCGGAACCAAATGGGTCTACCGGAATAAGCTTGATGAAAAGGGCATCATCACAAAGAACAAAGCAAGACTAGTTGCACAAGGATACAAGCAAGAAGAAGGGATTGATTTTGATCAGACCTTTGCACCAGTAGCAAGACTTGAAGCCATCAGATTATTTCTGGCTTATGATGCTTATAAGGGCTTTAAGGTATTCCAGATGGATGTGAAGTCAGCCTTCCTGAATGGAGATCTTAAAGAGGAAGTATATGTAGCTCAGCCTCCAGGTTTTGTAGATTCTAACTTTCCTAATCATGTCTATTATTTACATAAAGCTCTGTATGGTCTCAAACAGGAACCCCGAGCTTGGTATGAGACATTGTCTAGCTTCCTTCTTGAGAACAAATTCACAAGAGGAGCAATAGATAAGACATTGTTTCTTAGGGAAGTAAAAGGCGAGATTTTGCTTGTGCAAATCTATGTCGACGATATTATTTTTGGCTCTACAGATGACAAACTTTGCAAAAAGTTTTCTAATTTGATGCAAGGTAAGTTTGAAATGAGCAGTATGGGAGAGATGAAATATTTCTTAGGACTCCAGGTGCACCAATCTGAAGATGGAATTTTCATCTCTTAGACGAAGTTCACCAAAGAGCTCCTCAAGAAATTTGGAATGGAGAGTGCAACCTCTATAAGGACTCCAATGGGCTCAAGTATGTCTCTGGACAAGGACGAGAAAGGGAAACCTTTTGATGAAACCAAGTACAGAAGCATAATTGGGTCCTTGCTCTATCTTACTGCCAGTAGGCCCGATATAATGTTCTCTATATGTGTTTGTGCCAGGTATCAGGTGAACTATAAGGAATCTCATTATGCCGCTGCAAAGAGGATTTTGAGATACCTTAAGGGTACACCAAATCTCGGCTTATGGTACTCGAGAAGCAATGATTTTGAACTAATTGGCTTTTCAGATGCTGATTTTGCAGGTAGCAAAGATGATAGAAAGAGTACTTCAGGAACTTGCCAATTCTTGGGAAAAAGGCTTGTTTCATGGAGTAGCAAGAAGCAAAACTGTGTTGCAATATCAACTGCGGAATCAGAGTATATCTCTGCCGGCAGTTGCTGTGCACAACTTTTGTGGATAAAGAATCAGCTTGAGGACTATAACTTAAAGCTCACAGAAATCCACATGTTCTGTGACTCCTCAAGTACTATTGCCATAGCAAATAATCCGGTCTCTCACAGCAGAACAAAAGCATACCGAGCTTCGCTACCACTTTATCCGGGAACATGTTGAGAGCAAGGATATATATTTGTTATATGTTAACACTGACAAACAAATTGCAGATATCTTTACGAAGCCTCTGGACGAGACCAAGTTCAATTTCTTAAAAATGAAACTTGGAATGCTCAACAAGGAATCATGAGGTCAAGACTGTTGAAATTTTATGAAATTTCACGGGTTTACACGAGTATTCTCATGAGATTAGTTCTCATCCTCTAGAGGATTTCACGGGATTTCACCGGATCTCACGGGTCAAGACCTATATCTTCTCGGACATATTTCTTTTATTAAATACGATTTATTGGATCCGAAGAATCTTCCGAAAAATCAGGTACGCGCCCAAATTTATTATATATATATATATATAAACAAAGAGAACACGTGATTCCACGCATTCTTCCGTGAAACCCTTCCCGTCCTTTCGTCTTCCTTGCGATAAAGCACTGTTCTTCTTCCCCGACTTCGACGAGATCGATGGCGCCAAAGGCAGGTCTGCATTCCGGTGGGGAGATGGTGCGAGGTGCTTTTCGAGAAGCTTCAGATGAGTTTAGAAACATCATCGTGATGCTTGATGTGGCAGGGCTCAGTTTCGTTTTGGAGGAGCCGGCTAAAATCTTAGAACAAGACGTTCTTGAGTTCTTTAGAAATGCAAAAATCACCAGTCAAGGTAAGAAGATCAAAAGCTCTATTAGGTCATGCAAAATTATCCTGAAGGATAGTGGCATCAACAGACTTTTGGGGATGCCTGAAGTAGAAACAGAAGAACTGTTTGCTGAAGACTTTCTCAGGGCCAAGAGATTCTATGGTATTTTTGATGAAAGCTCTAAAATCAAAAGGAAATTAATGAATGATGGAGGTAAACTTCTATGTGACATTTTAGGAAAAGTCTTATTATGCAAGGTTGGCTCTCACGACTACCTCTCTGAAGATGCTTTTAAAATTCACACTGCTATTATCTGTAGAATTTTTTTTAATTTTGGTGAAGTAATTTTTGAGAAGATTAAAGAGAGTTTTCTTGCCCCCAATTTTGGAAGAATTCTCAGTCTGCTTCTAAATGGTAGCAATCTAGATTTCTTTAATCTTGGAAGAGGTATCCCCATCCACCACACCAAGAAAATAAACTCATCCATTTTCTCCAAATGGGAAAGGGTCATTCCAAAGGGTGGAATTAAGGCTGCTGTTTGTGGTGATGAGGACCCTCTGCATAATGAGAACAGGAATATTGAAGAAGGTCAACCCTCAAGGAGTAGTGGACCCAGTCCAGATCCTGCTCAAGGCAGAGATGATCATGTTGAGGGGGAGTTTCAAACCCCAAGAGGTGAACCCAGTACAATTTCTGATCAGGGCAGAGATGATCATGTTGGGGGGAGCCTTCAACCCCAAGAGACATTGTGGAAAGTAGTGCTGCTTCAAAGGACATTCCTCCCAGTGAAACTGATCCAGTGTATGTTAATCCAGTCAATCCTGACCCAGAAGATCAAGGGAAATCTGCTGCTGAAGATGAAGCTACTATATTAGAAGACTCAAGAAGTTCCCCAGCAGAGTTTGTTTATATTTCAGAACACAGTGAAGATTTGGCAGATCATGAATCTGTTCCTTCTCAAAAGTCAGATTCTTTGGAGATGGGCAGTCTTGGTGCTCAGTTGGAGCTAGCAAAGAAGATGTATTTGATTGAGGGGGAGAAAGAACAGGAAGACATATTCATGGGTGAATCTGCAGTTCCTCCTGTGCTGCTCTTGCCCCCTCCAGAAAGTATTTTGAGAAAATCTCCAAGAGCAACTGTGCTTGATAAGCAGGCACAGTCTACTAGTTTTGTAGCTGATAGAGTCTCTCCTAATGATTTTGAAACTGGAGAGAGCTCTCACTCTTCCCTGATCAAGTCAATTTCAACCCTGCTGCAAACTCAAACAGAGCATTTTGATCATTCCATCAAAACAGTCTATAAGAAAATAGATTCAGTTGATAGTGTTTTGAGGCAAGAAATGGCTGAAATGAGATATGAGATGAGCAAATTCAAGAATTATCAAGAAGCTTGGATGACAAAAGCAGGAAAAGCTTTGGACCACACCAATCAAGGAGTTGGGCATGCTCTAAAGAATCTGCATCAGGTTGGTGAAGATATAGTAAATCTGAATACTGCTCACTCTATTCTCAACACTGCTCATGATCAAGGGATCACTTTTTTGGACAATCAAGTTGAGAGTCAGCTGAACAAACTTTATACTCTTCTACATGAAGATGTCATAAAGGGGGAGGAGAGTATTGTGTCTAAAATAGAAGAGAGTGCTGGTAAATTGAATGATTTGGATGGAAATGTCTTCTCCAAGTTGCAAGAGCTTCAGGAAAACATCAAGCAATCTGTTACAGATGTACAGGGGTACACTCATGAATCAACCAGTTGGCTATTCAAAGAAGTTGCAGGTATGCTTGGTTTCACTATTGTAGACAAGATGCCAGCTGCTCCTTCCTCAAGTGTTCCAGGTCCAAGTGCTCCAAACCCTCCTCATTTTCCTGTTGAGGATCCTGATTTTGATATAGCAGACATCCCAGTTTCCTCCTATCAAGAATTCTGGGATGATCCAGTGCCTGAAAACTCCAAAGCTCCTGAATCTTCTGAAAAATCTTTGAAAAGGAAGATCTTTGGTGACAAACCTTCTGCAAAAAGGTCTAATCCTCACAAGAAGATCAGAGAATTCTATGATATGCCTCCTCCAAGAAATTTCCAAGAAAGCTGGAGTCCCTCTTCAAAGGATATCATTCTTACAGCTTTCAACCTTGTTAGCAAAAAAAATGAAAGTGTCAATAAACATTACAGTCAGGAGGAATGGGAGAAGTTCAAAAGAAGGACAACTGAAAGGAGAATTCATTTCAAGACAGGTGGATCTAAAGAGACTGCTCCTGATAGATATTGGCCCAAGCCAAAGGCATTCTTTGAAAGAATGGAATCTGAACAAAGAAAGAGAGCTGAAGCAGTAGACAGAATCTTTGGAAAGATGAAAGGCAAGGACCAAGCAAGAGCTGAACTGCTCTGGAATCATGCTGATTTCTTTGTTCATATATATCTATTTTTGTGTTTGGATAAAGCATTGATTCTCTCTTTAAATTACAACTGCATGTGTTTGTGCTATTTTATTCATTATATTTTCTATGCAATTCAACTTAGTGCATAGGGTTATGACATCTTCAAATAGGGGGAGATTGTTGGGTATTGTATCCACAATCACCTGGATTTGAAGATGCCCCTAATGAACTAAATTGAATTGAGTATGTATTTGATGATTTCTCTTTAGATGTATTGTGATAGGTCATAATGCTAAGTGCACACCAAAGTCAGGTTGCAATGGATCACCAAACACAATTCTAGACAATGTAATCCCTCATTGTGTAGAACAAAGTGTTGGTTCATGTGTAATCTCTCTTTTGGGGTGCACTTCATATTCTCACAACTGAAGGCTTTCAAGGTTGAGGAGTGGAGCAGGTTTTCAGAAGAAAAAGGAATTTTTGCTAAGTCAATTCGTCGAGATGTCACGTGAAGTCCCGATGACTCCCGACGAATCCTGACAGAAGCAAATCTTTCATTTTGAAGAAGAAAATTCTGCTGCCAAGTCCATTCGTCGGCTGTTCTCGTGAACTCCCGACGAATGTCGACGAATCCAGACAGAAGCCAGTTTTCCTATCTGAAGAAGGAATTTTTGTGGCTAAGTCCATTCGTCGGCTGTTCTCGTGAACTCCCAACGAATATCGACGAATGCTGACAGAAGTCAAAAAGGCAGCTTTGTGAAGGAATCTGTGCAGCTAAGTCAATTCGTCGAAAGTTCTCGAGAACTCCCGACGAATCCCGACGAATGAAAACAGAAGGTGTTTTCCACGGCTTGATCAGCATTTCCAATGGCTAAGTCAATTCGTCGAATGTTCACGTGAAGTCTCGACGAATGACGAACCGACGGATTTCAAATTTACGTTTCGTTTTTGAAAATTAGGGTTGACCAACATGTCCAGTACACGTGGCGACCTCTCCTTATCTGTTGCTCGAGCCGTTGGAGGTTTCCCTTTAAATACTCCTTTATTTTTAGGGCAAACATGTATGTTAAGAAGAGATATTATTCTATCCGTCTTCATCATCGTCTGCTAAACAAGTTTCTGAGATCTAACTTCTGCATCGCTCAAGATTCATTCTCCAGTGCTGCTAAAGATTTCTCAGATAAGAAGGCCTTTGATCTTGTTTCTACTCTCTTTTTGAAGATCTTTTCAAATAAATCAAAGGGCCTAATCAGATCAGGTTTGCTGAGTTTCTTCTCTTCCAAATCTTTGAAGATCCAAACTTTCTTTCTCAAGGAAGAAGAAGACTCAGTATTTCAAGATCTGAAAGTTAATCTCTGTTGAGATTTAGAAGAAGTATTTTTTTTTCAATCTCTATTTGTTTTCTGTAGGAGTTTTCACTCCGAGTTATTTTGTAGGAGTTGTTTACTCCGAGTTGTAGGAGTTTATCTCAGAGTGTTTTTTTGTAGGAGAGGTTGTTCTCCGATCTTGTAGGAGCATTGTCTCCGAGTGTAGGATTTGTTGATAAATCCGAGTTTTGGTGAAGTTGCCGACGCTAGCCCGAAGTGCTAGATAGGCGGAGAGGGAGAGAGGAGTACCCACCTTGGGGAACCTCTATAAATCTTGTGTCTCTGTGCTGTGATTTTTATTGTTGCGTGTGCTAAATTTTTATTCCGTAATCGCAGTAGAGATCACCTATTCACCCCCCCCTTTAGGTGATTTAGGTTGACAACTAGTTCTTTCAGGGTCCCATTCAATTTGGGCTTGAAATTCACTTTAAAGGGCAAGGTTGACCATGGTTGACTTTGGTCAACTAAGATGAGTGGGTTGAGCCCACTTAGGGGGTCATGGGTCCCTTAACATCACCCAACATAGGTTGTGTTGGAACATGGTCTTCCGCATCTCCTAGGTTTGAGAATAACAAATCTTATGTGTATTTGATCTTGTGTGTTCAAGTGTGCAGGTTAGCATTGTCCACATGACTCAAGGAGTACTCATGATGTCTGCCCCCAAAATTGAGGCCACAATTCGAAGAGGCTCACTAGCGCCGTCGGTAGCAATAGCGCCAGACGCTAGCGTTGATCTGCGCGATTCCGGCATCGTTTTTAAAAGGAGCTAGCGCCCGGCGTTAGCTACTAGCGCTGGCGGTAGCATGACGCACAAGAGGCATGGAGCAATATGTTGCCGCAGATTGAAGATCCTGTCGCGCAAAATGTTTCCTAATCCGGGCTAGCGCCAGCGGTAGCGCTAGCGCCGATGGTAGCGCTTGGGTATAAAAGGACTCCCTCTCCTCTTGTTTTCGTACACCAATTGTATACACCTCAGAGAGAGAGAGTACTAGAATTCCAGAGGCCTATCTTGGCCGAAATTTGAGGTCCCGGCGAAGCTCTGCCAACTTCTGAAGGAGGATTCCATCACGCCGAAGCCAAACGAAGTCCGCTTCGACAAACGCTGATTCTACAGCAGATCTTCGCCTCCATATTCAAAATTTCATCTTAAGGGAAGTTGTTATTATTGTATTTCCCTTTTATCATTGTAAACGGTAGTGAAATTGCCTCGTGTTGGCGACTAGGTCTGGGGTAGACTTAGGGCTGAAATTCGCCTCGTGTTGGCGACTAGATCTAGGCTAGTTCTAGGGGGTGCTCGAGGCCACATCCGGGGAAGGATTGGATAGAGCGGCTTGAGGCCGAATCCGGGGAGGATTAGGCTAGGGCCACCGGTTCGCGGGGAAGCGAGTCGCGATAGAAAACAAGAAGAGCTTTTATTATCGCCTCCGATCTCTAGCGTCATCGAGATCAAGTTTTGTAAAACTTATTTATTATTAATAAAGCTTGTCTCCTTTTTGTTTTACTTCACTTATTTTATGTCTTTAATCTTGCAATAATTCAAAGTTTTTAAATGTAATCTATAGTTTTTTTAAAACCCTTATTCACCCCCCCTCTAAGGGCGCCGACCGATCCAACAAGTGGTATCAGAGCGGTTTTGTTCCAATCGGATTAACAACCGGGAACAATGGCGTCTCATGATCTCGCTTTTCCTGAGGGTCAAGGGGTTAGTCGACCACCTCTCTTTACTAGGTCTGATTTTAACTACTGGAAAAATAGAATGATGTGTTTTCTTATGACTATGGATGTAGAAGTATGGAACATGGTAGAAGTTCGGTACTCTCCTCCTACAACTGTAGTGGGAGAGGCGACATTAGCAAAACCTAAGGATAAATGGGACGATAACGATAAACTAAGGTGTAAAAATAATGCTAAAGCAATGAACTCTTTATATTGCGCTTTAAATATGACTGAGTTTTATAGAATTTCTGCATGCACAACTGCTTATGATATTTGGAATCAATTGGAAGTTACTCATGAAGGTACATCGCAGGTGAAAGATGCAAAGCTATTCCAACTGGAATCTGAATATGAAAAATTCAGGATGGATACCGAGGAGGACATTAACTCGATGTACACCCGCTTCACCAAGATCGTCAACGCTTCAAAGGCACTTGGAAAGACCTACTCAGACGGGGACTTGGTGAGGAAAATTCTTCGTTCCTTACCACCAAGGTTCAATCCAAAGGTGACAGCCATCTCGGAGTCGCACAACTTAAGAACGCTCCAGATCGAGAATCTCATTGGGAATCTCAAAACCCATGAGGTAGAACTACAAATTCAACATGACGAATACAACAAGGAGCCGAAGAAAAAGGCGTTGGCGCTGACATCAAAGAAGGAGTGCATCGAAGAGGACGATGATGATGAAGAAGGACTCCTGGTGAAGAATTTCAAGAAGTTCATCAGAAATCCAGAGAGAAGAAACACATTCCGAAAATTCTTCCAAAAAGATACTCGACGAAAGGGATCCTCCTCTTCATCGAATAAAGAAAAAGGAAGCGATGATGAAGAAGAAAGGCCGCCTCCAGAATGCTATCACTGCAGAAAAACTGGGCACGTTCAGAGCCAGTGCCCAAAATACCAAAAGGAACGGAAAGAACAAAAGAAAGCAAAAGAAAAGAAGAAAGTGCTGAAGGCCGCTACTTGGGATGACTCTTCCTCTGAAGAGTCAAACGGTTCTGAGTCAAATACCGAGGAGGAAGCAAACTTGTGCTTAATGGCCAAAAGCGACGATGACGACACCAGTATTCTTAGCGGCACTGAGATTTGCAGGAAGGCTAAGGAAACAGAAGACGTGTGGTATTTGGACTCAGGCTGCTCCAAACACATGACGGGCAATAAAGCAAAATTCCTTAGCCTAGAAAAGAAGAAAGGAGGAATAGTAACGTTTGACGATAACGGTAAAGGAAGAATCATGGGAGTTGGTACAGTGGGTAACACATCTTTTCTTATATCAAATGTGCTTTATGTGAAAGGATTAAAACATAACCTAATATCTATAAGTCAAATGTGTGATAAAGGTTTATACGTACTTTTTGAATCTTCCACTAACCTTTGCAAGATTGTTAATCCAAAAACAAAAGATATGTTATTAACTGCACCTAGAATTCATAATGTTTACATAGTTTCATTTCATGATCTTTCTAAATCTTCTATAAAATGTTTTATAACGAAAAATGATGAATTAGAATTATGGCATAAACGCTTAGGCCACGCTAGTACAAAGCTCATCTTAAAACTAGCAAAAAGAGAATTGATTAGAGGATTGCCTAAGTTAAATGGAAATTTATCTTCATTATGCTCTCCATGCCAAAAAGGCAAATTTACTAAGTCATCTTTTAAAAGCAAAAATGAAATTTCTACATCAAAACCTCTGCAATTAATTCATATGGATCTTTTTGGTACCGTTAACACTGCGAGTCTTGGTGGTAGATTATACACTTATGTTCTCATAGATGACTATTCTAGATATTTTTGGACTTTATTTCTCTCCTCCAAATCTGATGCGTTTTGCGAATTTTCAAAATTATGTACTCGCATTCAAAATGAATTAGATTTAAAAATAAAATGCATTCGCTCAGATCATGGAGGTGAATTTGAAAATGAAAATTTTAAATCTTTTTGTGACATGTTAGGTATTAAGCATGAGTTCTCTGCTCCACGCACACCTCAACAGAACGGGGTTGTAGAACGGAAAAATAGGACAATACAAGAACTTGCACGCACAATGATATCTGAATATAAATTACCTAAGTATTTTTGGGCAGAAGCTGTAAGCACTGCATGCTATGTAATAAATAGAGTTATGCTTCACCCATCATTAACTCTCGCACCATATGAACTCTACTATCAAAAGAAACCTAATGTATCGTATTTTAAAGTATTTGGATGTAAATGCTTCATTCTTAATACAAAAGATTCCTTAGGAAAATTTGACGAAAAAATGCGATGAAGGAATATTTCTTGGTTATTCTTCAACTAGTAAAGCATATAGAATATTTAATAAAAGATCAAGCAAGGTTGAAGAGTCAATTAATGTCAGATTTGATGAGTTTGTTTCATGTGCAGAAAAGCTCCCTACAGGTACCGATGATGAACCTTTGCCATCCTTGGAGCACGAAGAAGAAGAACCGTCCAAAGAAGAGGAGGAGAAGTCAAAAGAAGATGAATATGTACCTCCAAGCATTCTAAACTTCTCCAAAAATCATCCAAAGGAGCTGGTCATTGGGGAACCTTCTACTGGGGTAAGAACTCGGTCCTCTCTTCATGAAACATTTTCAAATATTTGCTTTGTGTCTGAAATTGAACCTAAAAACGTTTCCACCGCTTTAAATGACGAATTTTGGTTTTTGGCAATGAATGAAGAGTTAGGACAATTTGAAGGAAATAAAGTTTGGAATTTAGTAGAAAGACCATCTAATCATCCAATTATTGGCGTAAAATGGATTTTTAAAAATAAGCTAGACGGTGAATCTAGGATTGTAAGAAATAAAGCACGCTTAGTTGCTCAAGGCTATTCACAAATCGAGGGGGTAGATTTTGAAGAAAATTTTGCACCCGTAGCTCGCTTAGAATCTATACGAATATTTTTGGCATTTGCGAGTTTTAAAAGAATAAAATTATTTCAAATGGATGTTAAAAGTGCTTTTTTAAATGGGTTCATTAAAGAAGAAGTTTATGTAGAACAACCCCCCGGTTTCATAAATGAAAGATTTCCAAATCATGTTTACAAATTAGAAAAAGCGCTTTATGGTTTAAAACAAGCGCCCCGTGCCTGGTATGATCGTCTTATATCATTTTTGTTAGAGCACGGTTATGTTATGGGAAGTGCAGACAACACACTCTTCATTAAGCATAAAAATAACGAATTAATTATTCTACAAATATATGTTGATGACATCATTTTTGGAGCCACTAATGAAGAGTTATGTAATGAAGTAGTCTTAATAATGAAAAATGAATTTGAAATGAGTCTTGTAGGAGAACTATCATAGTTTCTTGGTTTTCAAATTTCACAAAGAACTGATGGTATTTTTCTGTGTCAATCAAAATATGTTCACGATATGCTTAGACGATTTGGATTTGAAAATCTTAAACAAGCTTCTACTCCTATGAGTGCTTCTTTAAAACTAGGAAAGGATGAATCTGGAATTTCTATTGATCAAACGCTATATAGAGGAATGATAGGTTCTCTTCTTTATTTAAGTGCATCTAGACCAGATATAATGTTTGCCGTATGTTTATGTGCTCGCTTTCAAGCCGATCCAAAAGAATTTCATTTAAAAGCGGTAAAACATATTTTTCGTTATCTAATAGGGTCATCTAAACTAGGATTATGGTACCCACATAATGACTCTTTCACACTCCACGGATATTCCGATTCGGACTACGCCGGGTGCTCACTAGATAGAAAAAGCACTAGCGGTATGTGTCACTTTTTAGGACCCTCTTTAGTTGCTTGGTCTAGTAGAAAACAATCTTCGGTTGCACTCTCCACCACGGAGGCCGAATATATTGCACTTGGTAGTTGTTGTGCACAAGCGTTATGGATGAGCCAAACACTAGAGGACTTTGGATTTCATCTCAAAAACATAGATCTTAAATGTGACAACAAAAGTGCAATAGACCTGACATATAATCCCGTACACCATTCTAGATCCAAACACATCGACGTTCGTCATCATTTCATTAGGGATCACATTAAGAAAGAGAATGTAAAAGTAAGCTTCATTGGGACGGACTCTCAACTTGCTGACATATTTACTAAACCCCTTCCCGATGCAAGATTTCGATTATTACGACTTGAATTAAGTGTCCTAGATCTTTCAAGTTAAAACATGCTTACTAATGCAATTTTCTTCATTTTTAACCATAAAAAACATTTCCAAAAATTCTGCAAATTCAGCATGAAACTACTAATGGGACACCTAATCAAGTTCAAGTATCAAAATTTTCAAAACCCTAAAAAATCACTTACTGTTTCCCGCGCTAGAGCTAGCGCCGGCGCTAGCGTCGAGGTTCGAATTTCTGTGTTTTTAAAATTTCTAAAAATTCCTAAAAATATTTTGATCTATATGTCCTATTTAGTTTTTGCACATCTGTTTTTCTTTTCTTTTTGAAAAATCAAATACAAAAATAGAAAACCAAATTACAAAAAACAATGTTTTTCATTTTGTTTTTGTGTGTCATTTTTTCTGCAAAAATCAAATACAAAACTACAAAAAAAACAAATTACAAAAAATATGTTTTTCCTTTGTTTGCTTTTGTTGTTTCCTTTGTTTAAAGTTCATCTTCTTACAAAAATCAAAAAATTACAAAAGCAAAAATTACAAAAATCTGCTTTTATTTGCTAAAATCAAATACAAAAATATAAAACTGTAAAACTATCAAAAAAAAACTCTATGATTTTTTCTTGTAAAATCAAGCATGATTTAATCTACTATTTAGAAATTCTACAATGTTACAATTTTTTCTCTTCAAACTACTTTGGACATTGTCTTTCTTCATGCTTTGATATATCTATTCAAATGTGCATCAATTATAGTTTAAAAGTTGTGTAGGATCAAGCTTAGCACGCCTCTAAGTATGAGAAATGCTTTATGTTTGATAATGATATTTATTCACTCACCCTTTTTTGGCATTGTCTACATATGCATTTAATCTAAGAATGCTTGTGTATGTTTTGTATTAGTACAAATAAATTAAAATTGCACAAGTATCTTACCTACACTCCTTCTTTTGCACTCTTAAAAATTAAGAAAAGTGGTTATATTTTTTCTCATAAAATCTATTGATTTGCAAAACAAGTATATTCGGAGAACTTTGTACAAAACAAAATTATAAAATAAATGACAAAGATAACTCCACCAAGAACTACTTGAACCTCCTGATAAGTTTTAATGAGCATTGTGAGGTTGAGCACCTTGGAAAGAATAATAAAGTGTCTTGTGCAAATCAACTCTTTCTTTCAAAAATAAGAAAAACCACTTTCTCTTAAGTACACCGGATCACAAGTCTCAAAATTCAAAATAAAATATGTGATCCCCCAAGCACTACTTTGCACCCTGATAAGTCTTGATGAGCATTGTGTGTGCAAAGCACCTTGGTAGTTGTACATTTTTTGTGCATTAAAGTGTGTGGAAGTAATCTTATTTGTGTTTTATATTGTGCTTCTTACTTTACATATTACTTGTATTTTTGATTAAAACATTTGTTTACTCTCCTCAAATTTACACTTATGTGCACATCATTATCTTCCATAACACTTCTTCTCATGAGTATTGGATCCTAATGCTAATTCTCTATTACTTTTTATTTATGAAATGCACTAGATAACCTAGCATGTGTTCTACAATGTTTTTGTATGTTTTTGAAATTAAGAATTAAAGTAACATTGTGTTCATCTCTTTTTGATAAACATTATTTCATGCTTAGTTATTCTAAAATTTAAAACTGCAAAATCATTTCCAAAAACATCATTTTTTTGTGATCTTTACCTCATATTTTTTGGATTATCATTACTATTTGCTATAAGTCTTCCGCATCTTAACCATATAAGTGTTTTTTACCTTGCGCTTTCATGCTTATTTCATATCTTGTATTATTTGCATCATCACTTATTCTTAAAAATTCCTATCTTTCATTAAGTGATAGATTTCCTTGGAACACTTTTTATTGGCTACTTCAAACATAAAAATCTTTTATGCTAAAAACTTTGAAATTTTGTAATTACTCTGATCGATTTCAATGAAAAACAATTCTAAACCTCCTTATCATTTACCTAAAAAGCTCGATCATGCCTTCTCTTTTATTTACAAATTTTTTAGTGCTTTGTATCCCTACCCACTTTTGATAATAACAAAGGGGGAAAACTAACATGATAAATATAACCCGCTATCAAAAACCCAACATGACAAATTAAGATGATAGCTTACATATTAGGGGAGCATTCACTTAGGGGGAGCATGTATTTAGGGGGAGCAAGTCTAACATGCTAGAATCAATTATTATCCTAAGTCATCACTCTCACACACACACAAGTATAGTTTCATCATGCTTATCTATTAATGCTTTGATTTTTCATTAATGGATTTGTTATTATCAAAAGGGGGAGTTTGTTGGAACATGGTCTTCCGCATCTCCTATATTTGAGAATAACAAATCTTATGTGTATTTGATCTTGTGTGTTCAAGTGTGCAGGTTAGCATACTCCACATGACTTAAGGAGTACTCATGATGTCTGCCCCCAAAATTGAGGCCACAATTCGAAGAGGCTCACTAGCGCCGGCGGTAGCAATAGCGCCCGACGCTAGCGTTGATCTGCGTGATTCCGGCATCGTTTTTAGAAGGAGCTAGCGCCCGACGTTAGCTACTAGCGCTGGCAGTAGCATGGCGCACAAGAGGCATGGAGCAATATGTTGTCGCGGATTGAAGACCCTGCCGCGCAAAACGTTTCCTAATCCGGGATAGCACCGGCGGTAGCGCTTGGGCTATAAAAGGACCCCCTCTCCTCTTGTTTTCGTACACCAACTATATACACCTCAGAGAGAGAGTACTAGAATTCCAGAGGCCTATCTTGGCCAAAATTTGAGGTCCCGGCGAAGCTCTGCCAACTTCTGAAGGAGGATTCCATCACGCCGAAGCCAAATGAAGTCCGCTTCGACAAACGCTGATTCTACAGCGGATCTTCGCCTCCATATTCAGAAGTTCATCTTAAGGGAAGTTGTTATTATTGTATTTCCCTTTTATCATTATAAACGGTAGTGAAATCGCCTCGTGTTGGCGACTAGGTCTGGGGTAGACTTAGGGCTGAAATTCGCCTCGTGTTGGAGAATAGATCTAGGCTAGTTCTAGGGGGTGCTCGAGGCCACATCCGGGGAAGGATTGGATAGAGCGGCTTGAGGCCGAATCCGGGGAGGATTAGGCTAGGGCCACCGGTTCGCGGGGAAGCGAGTCGGGATAGAAAACAAGAAGAGCTTTTATTATTCGCCTCCGATCTCTAGCGTCATCGAGATCAAGTTTTGTAAAACTTATTTATTATTAATAATGCTTGTCTCCTTTTTGTTTTACTTCACTTATTTCATGTCTTTAATCTTGCAATAATTCAAAGTTTTTAAATATAATCTATAGTTTTTTTAAAACCCTTATTCACCCCCCCCCTCTAAGGGCGCCGACCGATCCATTGGGTTCCCTAAGGTGTTTATAGTGTGGTGGTAAGGTTAATTTGAACATTTGAGGGTCAATTGAACCCTAATTGACTTAGTTTGGTTAATGTTGACCTATTGTTGACTTTGGTCAAATTGGTCAAATGGTTGACCAAGTGATGGGGCTTTAGGGTCCAATGAGTTCCTCAAAGTGTTTAGAGTGTGGTGGTAAGGTCAATTTGAACATTTGAGGGTCAATTGAACCCTAATTGACTTAGTTTGGTTAATGTTGACCTATTGTTGACTTTGGTCAATTTCATGCAATTGGGTCCCACCCAAGTGCAATTTCCATGGTTATGGTCTTCCTCAGTCGTTAGGGTGGTATGGGGGATGTCAATTTGGTGAATTGAGGGTCAATTGGCCTAAGGGAGTGGTATTGGGCTATGTTGATTTTGTGCCCTTGGTGTGCACTTAGCACACTCCACTTGGCCCAAGGGCCTTAGTGGCCACTCTGCACACCACCCATGCCCTAACACCATCTAGGGTTCTAGAAGGATTGGGGATGTTACAAATCCCAATAAACAAAAGAAATATTTCGTCCTCAAAATTTAGGTTTGGGTCTACGGGTTGCAAGTACTTATAAGAGTAAAGAATTTCAAAGACGATTAATTTGCACCTGAGGTGAAGTGTTCCGGGAAACATTGTTGCATGAAGTCCAAGGGCACCCAGCTGTGCTCCTCTTGCCCATGATTGAACTATAACAATCGGACATCAGAATCTCCTTCCACGGAAGAACTCGGACCTCTACTATATGAGAACTCAAACTGGAGTAACATTCTTTACCAAAATTTCTCATTGCACTTCTACTATTACTTGCTAAGATTGTCGGCAATATTCCTACTAGGGGTTAATTGAAGGTTTAACCCACCGCTCAGACCAACGTGCCATTACTCACAATGCGGGTTCTACTTGCTCCATCCCGGTAATAAATAGGAAATAGACACTTCAAAGAAATCAAAACAAGCTAACCAGGCGCGGGTGTTATCAAAATCACTACACTCCCCGAAGGAGGATCTATCTGAAATACATAAGAACTTACGGAGTTAATTTATATTATCATGCCACGCTAGATGGCACCAAAAACCTTCGAGTTCAACTTAACTTCATAAGGTTACATTCACGAACCATGCTTATTTAATACTCTGCTCATAAATCGATTAGCCAGGACATGACCATTTAACCAACCGTCATTGTCTATGTTGATCCTTCACTATATGATTCCCTTACACGTAGGTGTTCAACACCACCTACACCAAGAGACCTTATCCCTTAACATATGAGGTGTCTGCTGATAAACTGTTTCTGACTCCGCGAATACAAGGTCAGGTTTATCAGCTATAACACAATAACATAAACCTTGATTACACTTGGACCAGTGTCTCTTACGACTTACGAATGCTACATGAGGTTAACGCTTCTACACGTTAAAAAAAATGTTCGTGAAGTGTCTCCCATATACTTTCCATATCTATTTGGTTCATAACTCACGAGGGTAAAACCCCTTTTTATCATGACACGTTTTAGCACAACTTGATTTCAACATGAAGGGTGACTCATTAAAACCCATTAATCCTCGAGAAATTCCACCATTTATATCTGAAAATCAAACTTGTCTCCCTTATTCCTGAATCTTCCTAACTGAGGTTATAAATTTTGGAGAAATCTTAAATTTCTGGTTCTTAAGATTGGAGGATTGTATGTAGATTATATATCTTCAATATATCATTCGACAAATTTCACTTTAGATTTCCAATAACGGGTGGGCTAAACTTTCAAAGACAAGAGCTCTCATCTCACTTATGCTATAAATTATGATTTAAAGATTTCATCGTAACGACCCTTCTCTTAGTTGTGTCGTCCAAAATTACATCGACAATTCTCATTGAGTAATCTTAATAATTTCAAGCGGGAGTTGATATTAGCAACAACTAACCGTTTATTTTAACTCCCAAATCCTTAACATTTTAGTACATGATCGTTGTCATTTTTCTCGAGATCCGAACATAGTAAGATTCTCCATCTTAGCCCTAAATAGTTTATACCATCGTATTACAAGATCCAAAGAGTCACCTTCCTAAGCTCTCTGGTGGTGCATAAACCAACTCTAAGAGTAAAATGATCTTAACTAAATTTTCATCACGGAGAGGGCTTGAATTTTAATTAAAAATACTATCCGAAAATTACCCTTGAAAGCCCTGGAGTGCAAGGAACTCTAGTTGTAATCTTTACTTGCGAAAACTTGACTCAAAACTTCAAAATTCCATGATGTGACACAATTATCCCAAGCTACTAAACCTGGCATTCTTTCTTGTTTTCAATACTTGACTAAATCGAGACATTTGTTCGGACGTCAATGATTATTAATTGTTTGGATAACTCTACAGCTCGATGACTCGAGGTTAAGAAGGTGTATTTACGACAATACACTAGCGAGTTTGTTACGATAAACTGATTATTTCTTATGGTCACTAGCGAGTTTGTTACGATAAACTGATTATTTCTTATGGTCATGAGAACTTATAGTCCAGACTTACCTCTATCCATTCTAAATTTTACTTGGTCTTGCACTGAATTCGCCGTTTATGACGTTCTTCCCTTGTGACCGGTAAGAGCTTGATGACCAAATGTCCATATAAAAGACGAGACCACATTGCTTGGGTCAGGAAGTTAGTGAAATTCCCTAAATTCTTAACCCGACTTTCTTGATTCCGAGAGTCTTGTGCTCATACACTGGACAACCCTTTACGTATAATCAATTGATTAGCAAGTTGATCACTTTTGCCGACTTAGAATCATCCTTGGAGCAATAAGATGAGTATTCGCTCACTCTTGAAGTGTACCATTCACTTAACTTGTCAATAAAACTATAGCGATCCCAACTTGGTATAAACAATCCCTGCTTTTTAAGGTGAAGTAATTCTCCAAGGGTCTCAAACTTCTAAGGAGGGTTGGTCCATAACTCAAAAGTGTATGAATAAGATCTCGTCATCACCTGAGTATCATTGAATACTCCCAAGCCTCGAGATTACTATGAAAATGTCATAACCTTTTCTAAACAAAGTCTAGGGGGTAATCCAAGTCGGTATTTTATTGGCCCAATAAACAAAAGGATAAGCCCCTACCGATTTGGGTTAAGTCTCTTCAATACTTCTATGGTATATTCATCTTACATACGTGCAAAAACTTTAGGGCATATAATCTCTGACTTGGTGTTCCACCCTGAGACATAATGTTATGACAAGACTTAGGCTCCCAATGTTATAAATTATGCTAACTTTTCCGAGTTCCCTATGTGATTAACTAGGAAAGGGGCCTTCTCAAAACAAAATATTCAAATTCCAATTCGACCTCTGGTATATTATGGTGGTTGTCTCAACGTACTGTAATGGGAAGTATCAAGTTATGGTAAGGGGGTTATGCTTATGGGTCTTCTATTACTCTTAAGAAGACCACAGACACCCGATCTCCTCGAGATGGTCCTACCACTTGATAATAAAGCGTAACCTTTAGCGTGAAAGTCTCAACGTCAAGACTTATACTAACTTCTTCCCTTAGCTACGTTGGGTATCCTTAACCTTCAACCAAATCTAGACCCGAGGTCGCTCTTTGGGCTAGGGTGCGTCACTAAATTGTCTAAGTAAGTCAAACTTTGACCTAACTTGCTGCTTAATGGACTGTTTAATGTGATTTCATACATGGGCACACCACAGCTTCCGCTGCATAGTTTGTCCGCAAACTACACTCGAGCGGGGTGACCCAGTATGTTGTGGACTGTTCTCTTATGATCGTTCGTTCAGTGATACCATTTGTAAGATCTCCTTTTCCAAAACTCGTTCGGGTACTTGAAAACTCGAACCTCTCCCGTATCGCACGATTGAGGTGGACCTTCGCCCAGAATCGCTGCCTTGCGGTGTCACCAACACTCGGGTTGACTAACACCGCTCAGCACCAACCCTGCCGGCTATACGATCATAAGTAAAATATGCCAAAAAGTAAGTACATAAAAGAAGGCATGTCCACAATCACAACATTATATATATATATAATGAAAATAGAAAGTCCATAAGAGAAGTACAACTAAAGGGGCTTAACCCGATACATATGCAAAGTAATGTACTATCTCTCTCTCTACAATATGCAGAAGTCTACAACAAAAGCTCTCAAAAAGCGGAAGTCTAACTATCTAATCATTAACCTGTGGCGTCGTGGTAGTGCGCTGCATCTGCTGCTCAGGTCCTGCCATCTCGTCCTGCTACGCGCGGGGCAACTCCGTCTCCTCGGACTCCTGCGGTCACACCGACCGTTAGTCATAAAGACTAAGCCGTTTTGTCCTCGCCTCCCTCCACGACTCCTAGGCACCGAGCGGGAGGAAGAAGCGGAGGACAAACAAGGGGTAAACAAGAAGGTGGTGACATGGCACTACTCTAGCAGGTATAAGTAAAGCAGTAAAATCTAGCTAGCAGTATAGTGCAGGTATAAGGCAGTAGAGTAGAGCAATGAAGTAAGCAGTAAATAGAAAGAAAATGCAGTGCAGTAAATAAATCTAAACTACCATCACAGATTCGTACCTTAACTTATATGAACGCCCGTACGACATATAAGTTAAAATGTCCAGGCAACCCATCATATAAAAGAGCCCATACTAATTTATATGATGGGGGCATGCTACTGTGTATGTTATGCTATGCTATGGTTATGATGTTTTAATGAATTTATGCAATGTGACTCACCCACACGACTCTATGCGCACAGACCTTTATAGTTCCCATTTTGTTTGAAACGAAGCCAACCTTTCGGGTACCAACCATCGTGGCTCACGGTGGTAGTGGATCCGGCACTCCACATCCTAGGAGGGTATAGTCACTACCAAGCCTAGACCTCATGTACGCCTCAATGCTAAGAACACAACATCGGAGCTCCTGCGTACTCTTGCTGGGATCCACCAGACTTTAAGGTCGGGGTGGGTTATTAGGGATCGTCCTCCAGACCGCGGTACTCAAACTTACCGGCCCTATAAACCTCACCCTCACTTGAGTCAACGTACTACCGTCGGTGACACGACTAGCCTAGTACCGAAGAATCGCCACTATTTGAATAAGTAACAGGTGTTAACATGTCCACCCGAGCTTCCGGCTCAGGGACTAACACACAAGCTGATCCAACCCATCTCCTTCCCGGAGGAGATCCATACCAGTCTGCATACCCACTTAGGCTACTCTTGCCTACAATTTTAGTTCGTGTTTTATTTAGGGTGAATCTTGGACTTCCCGCGGTGTACGCCGTAAGGGGCCCCTAACGATACTACAGATCAATGGGCTCAACCCCACAATCCTCTTCAAGACAATTACTTTAGTTGGTGATTAATGTTTGGTTCACCCTTCATCATTTCATATAGTTAAAGTGACTTAGCTCATCTTCCGTCCCACCCAATCGGGTTGGACGTACCTCCATTCCTTCTACATTAACTCTAGCACCACCCCACAAGTAACCCTAGGATTGACCCTCCTTGAAAGAAGGTGTGCTACAACCCATTTACTGATTGGGTATACCTCCTGAACACTACTTAGGGGTCTGAATTGTCTAAAACTCAAAATTCTGTTTTTACTAAACGCAGACCACAAATTTGAACTATCCATCAACCCCATAGGGGAACCCTTCTAAAAATTCATCACCAGGGTCTGGTATAATTATCCTAGGCTCCTCCTGACTTCAATAGGGTATGTTCCAATTTCCATAATTTTCCATATTAATTTGGTATTTATTATAATTTAAAGTAGTTAAGGCCTCAAGCCAAATTACACATGAACTACCCTCAAAATGATTCTACATGCTACAGGAAAATTATCCGTAAGGTAAAATCCCATATCAAAGTGGTTCACTGAGTATCATGATGTCATTTAGCCTACTATATCCTCCTAATTGTATAATTACCAAAATGCCACTTTAATTAGGAAAAATAGTATTTCACTTCTGAAAATTCTCCAAATATTACCAAGTGTCCAAATGGGGACCTAGCGTCCTCTGCCAAATTATTGTGTCATTACCATGTGATTTGATATTTTACAATGATTAAACATTCAAAGGTAGCAATTACCAATTTCTACATGAGGTACTTGAATTATAAATCTACAAGCTTCCAAACTGTTGTCATGGGCATATATTAACCTAAAACTACAGATAACCAAGTATCACATCATTGCCCCATGATTTGATATTTTAAAAAGATTAAATACTTAAATGGTGTAAATTTCAATTTCTACATGAGGTACAAGAAATATAATTCAACAAGCTTCCAAACAACTATCATGGGCATATATGAACCTAAAACTACAGATAACCAAGTATCACATCATTGCCCCATGATTTGGTATTTTAAAAAGGTTAAATACTCAAGTGGTGTAAATTCCAATTTCTACATGAGGTACAAGAAATACAATTCAACAAGCTTCCAAACAATTATCATGGGCATATATTTACCTACAACTACAGATAACCAAGTATCACATCATTGCCCCATGATTTGATATTTTAAAAAGATTAAATACCCATAAGGTTGAAAAATCCAATTTCTACATGAGGTACATGAAATATAATTCTACAAGCCTGCAAATAATTATCATGGGCTTATAATAGCATTAAATGACAGATAACCAAGTTTCACAATTTATCCCCATGATTTGGCATTTATCAAAATTAAATTCCCATAAGCTAGCAAGTACTTAGAATTTCCTACACAAGGAATAATACTTCAATAAATCATAACAAAATTACTATAGTCCATTTTCATCCCTAATCAGCCACTGATAGAGTATCAACACCATACAAGGTCCTATGACCATGCATTTCATTTTATTGAGGAAAGGGTGGCTATTTCATTTACTAGGAAGAAAAATACTTAAATACCTCTAAAAATTCTCAATAAATTAACTAAGTCATTTTATGCTCCTACAAACTTATCTCCAAAGTTCTGTGCCAAGGCAAGAACATTTGCTCCCATGTCCTTCACAAATCTCAACATTGCACCCTTAAGGGTTTACCCTTTGGGTTTTAGGTCACACCACCCTAATGGCTCCAAATGGACCATTAGGGTATGACACCAGCATTTGTATATCCATACTCACATATCCAACATGATGGGAGGAGGCTAACACACTCAACTCCTCAAAATGACCTACACCCTAATTTGACCCTTAAAGGCCCTCATTAGGGTTTCCATTTTTCCATACCAATCAACTTCAAATGGAGTGAAATTTTTGGTAGGCACTACTAAGGTAAAAAATAGTATATCACCAAAGTTTAGTGTCATTCGGACATCATATGCTCCAAAAATCAACTTAATTTAAATATTCTAATTACCACAAAAAACCTAGGTAAAATTGTCCACCAAGGGCTGTGCCTTTGGCAGGGGGTGCCCCTAGGGTATACCAACCCATGGTTAAAAGCCCAGCTCCAAAGCTTGAAGGGTTTGACCTAGGTAATTTTTCTAATGGACTGACCTAGTGTAGGACCAGTCCTAGTAAAACAGCTCCCTAGGGGGATATATTTCACCAAATGATCCAAACTCAAGGCCAAATGAAATTTAAGACCAAGGCCTACAACTTTCATGTATGGCACTTTTTCTAAATCAGCCATTAAGTGGCCTTAATTTCTATTTGAAGAGGACTGAATTATTAAGGCAGAAAATACAAGCATTGAATTAATTAAATAAGGGAAATATGAGATCTGCACAGATCTTGAAGCAGATCCAAGGGCATTCAGATCATCTTCCTCCTTGAGCCGACGGCCAGGATTCTCCCATCCTGGGCCGATTTCCTCCCCCATTTCCCGGCCACCTGGTGGCCACCACGGCCGGCCATCACCGCCACCACCTTCGTGGTGGTCGGGGCTGCAATTCCCGGCGACATGGCCGCCGGAGGGGGCATTTTCCGGCGAGCCTGGGTGTCTCGATTTTAGCCGATTTCCATGAATCGACGAGTGGATTCGGGCTCAATTGAGCCCGATCCTTCAATCTTTTGTGATGAGAAGCTAGCATGAGGGGAGGGGAGGAGAAACGAACAGTTGTTGGTGCGTGGCGGCGGCTCCGGCGGCGGTTTGCCATGGAAAAGCTGAGCTCCGGCGATCCTGCTCCCGAACCTGTTTCTCCGGCTAGAGATTTGCTCCAGGTGTCGTTCTCGACTGCTCTCTACCTCCTGAAGCTAATGGTGAGGTCGGATTGGGGCGGGGAGGCCTCTATAGGTGATTTTGAATTGAGGCCACCTCAGTTCTCTCATGGCTGCCACCCTCCTGAGCTGCCGGCCTCCTTCTTCCACCTGGATCAAGCCCAGACCCACAGTAATCAGTGGAGGGCCCTAGGCTGATTGGGGATGGAGTGTAGAGGGGGGAATTGCTTGCTTTTGCTTTAAGCTTTAAGCTTTTTGATCAACTTGTGGCCCCCCTTCCATTTGATTAATCAAGCTTAGCTAGGGTTTAGTCTAGGGCTGATATGGCTTGACTTAGGTCCATGAGTAGGGTTAATTAATTGGGGTTGGGTCCCATTCAATTTGGGCTTGAAATTCACTTTAAAGGGCAAGGTTGACCATGGTTGACTTTGGTCAACCAAGATGAGTCGGTTGACCCCCACTTGGGGGTCATGGGTCCCTTAACATCACCCAACATTGGTTGGTGCATGGTGGGGCTCCAATTGGTTCAATTTAATCAAAGGGTGTAGATTTGACCAAAATTGGGTAAAGTTTGACTTTGGTCAATTGGGGTCAATTGGTCTCACCATGATGGGGCTTTTTGGTCCATTGGGTTCCTTAAGGTGTTTATAGTGTGGTGGTAAGGTCAATTTGAACATTTGAGGGTCAATTGAACCCTAATTGACTTAGTTTGGTTAATGTTGACCTATTGTTGACTTTGGTCAAATTGGTCAAATGGTTTACCAAGTGATGGGGTTTTGGGTCCAATGAGTTCCTCAAAGTGTTTAGAGTGTGGTGGTAAGGTCAATTTGAACATTTGAGGGTCAATTGAACCCTAATTGACTTAGTTTGGTTAATGTTGACCTATTGTTGACTTTGGTCAATTTCATGCAATTGGGTCCCACCCAAGTCCAATTTCCATGGTTATGGTCTTCCTCAGTGGTTAGGGTGGTATGGGGGAGGTCAATTTGGTGAATTGAGGGTCAATTGGCCTAAGGGAGTGGTATTGGGCTATGTTGATTTTGTGCCCTTGGTGTGCACTTAACACACTCCACTTGGCCCAAGGGCCTTAGTGACCACTCTGCACACCACCCATGCCCTAACACCATCTAGGTATCTAGAAGGATTGGGGATGTTACACAATCACCTAATAATCCACAATCACCCATCCACCATCATTGCCCTATACATTCACCAATATCACAAGCTACCAACATCTCTTTCCCATACTCCATCCCATCATCCTCTCACCCCAATCAATATCTTGTATATATTGATTTTAAATCTGTTGCTGATCAAATCTACCAACATATTGCTCCAAGGCTGAATGATCTTCTGGATGTAAAACTTGCTCCAGTTCTTCAAGCCATAGTTGATCTCTCTGCTCAAATAGCTTCTTTCCCTTCACCCTCCTATTCTGTCCCTTTTCAAGGGGCCTAACTT
Organism: Dactylorhiza incarnata; assembly: GCA_033032865.1. Lineage (NCBI taxonomy): Eukaryota > Viridiplantae > Streptophyta > Magnoliopsida > Asparagales > Orchidaceae > Dactylorhiza > Dactylorhiza incarnata. Next base: position 7,101,424 of record JAWHQI010000125.1, read on the forward strand.
TAGGATTTCCTGAAACTAGGCAGGGGGAGATGTCTGATGAAGAATCTCCAGTTCTCACATCTTTCAGTGCAGATTCAGTTCAAGCAGATGCAGTTGTTGAAATTAGTGATTCAAAAATGATAGATACAGTTATTCCTGTTATAGAATAAATAAATAATATTTCTATTCATCCATCCATAGATATTATTTATTTGCTCTCTAAGTTTAATACAGTTTTCTCAAATTTTGCCAGAGCTTCAAATTTGTTCAAAAGCAATTGTTCCTTATACTGCTCCTGTAAATAAAATTATATTGAAAGAATTTCTCAAGAGTTTTGAAATACCAATTCAAGTTCCAGTCATTGAAGAAAGTCCAGCTCCTCCAGTTCAAGTTCAGAATGACAATGTTGAAAATGTTAATGCTGAGAAAGATATGTCTAAAGCCCTAAAACTCATTGATGAGCTTTATGATAATCCTCCATCATCAGATGATAGTGATGATGATGATAGTGATGATGATGACTCTGATGATAAGTCATCCAAGAAAAGAAAAGCAAAGCATATGTCAAAGGCTGCTCCCAAGCATCCAAATCCTAATAATGATATTCCATACTACATTTTGCATAATATCACACTCACCAGGGATTCCCCTGCCTGGATGAGAATTTCAAGAAATGAAACCAACAGAAGGAAGAAGATGATGAAGACTAGTTACTACTCTGACAAGCCTGTCAAGTATAACCATCCTCCTCCTCCTCCTCCTCCTCCTCCAGCAGCAGGTGCAGCTGGCTCAGCAAAGTTCTCTTCCTCCTCCCAAAGATACTCTCAGCAAACCAAGAGACCATCTAGTTCTAGTGGTTCTCAGAGCTCAAGGTCATCAAGGCCTCCTTCAGGTTCCTCCAGATCAATTCCTTAAGAATATAAGTATCATGTTTCTGATGGCACCTCTCACAGAAATAAAAATCCTCAAGCAAATTCTTCAGTTCAAGACAGTGATGTTGAGTATAGACCTCCTTCTCCCAATCCAGAAGAGAAGAGGAGATCTCTTATGGCCAGATTCAGAGAATCTGTAGCAACAACTCAGATTAATAAGGCAAAAGCTGAAGGCAAAGATTACTCCAAAAATTCAACCATGTCAGAATTCAGAAGAAAAGAACTTGAAAAATATAAATCAAAGAATGTGTTCAATGCTGAAGACTATTTAGAGAAGCACCCAGAAGCAATAGTTCCTCAAGTCAAATCACAAACTATTATGGGAGCTCAGGATCTATACATGAGCAAGAAAGAATCAACAAATCCAAACAGACAGATTATTTTCAAGCCTCCCTCAGCAAAGAAATAATGGTTCAGACTTATTTGGTTTTGTTGATATTTCTATTTTACTGAAATTTTGTCAAACTCAGAGCACTATACTTATTTTATCTGCTGCAATGGTTTTACATTCTGTCAGATATACATTCATGCTCTACTATTTTTCTGTTGTTTTTCAATTTGAAATTTGTCAAATAGTATCCTAACCCAAATATGGGGAGATTGTTGGAACAACCCTATTACTGATTTGGGCTAGGATTACTATGTGTTGAATAGGATTAAGTTGACCCCCAATGTATAGTCTAAGGGTCATAGTTTTAGGCTAATAAGATAGCTAGAACTTTGAATTTCTCTAAGTTTCTGCGTTCGACGAACTCAATATTGCGTTCGATGAACTGCTCTCTATGTTCGACGAACGGCTTACACTCTGCGTTCGACGAATGGCTTACTTCAGTCTCAGTGGTCGACGATCTTCTATACTCAGCGGCTCAGCGGTCGACAAATCCCTCAGTTCGACGAACTCTAAATTGAGATCGACGAACTCCAACATGTGTTCGATGAATCTTCATCAGATGTTCAGTTCGACGAACTCATCCTTTAGGTCGACAAATTCTTATCTTAGCTCGACAAATTTTCTCTCAGTCTGTTCAGATTAGTTATTCTAATTCTCTGAACTCAGCTCAACTATCAGATTCAATTCTATTCTTCATTTGGAGTTATTCTTCCAGATAAGACAGATTTTATCCTTCCTTTATTTTATTCCCCTTTCCATTCTCTTCCCGAGAAAATAGCCATTGGCTTATATTGGAAAAGGATTTCATTTATTAAAAAGGAAAAGGATTAAAGATTTGCTGAATCAGTTGAAGTTCCAAGGAAACAATTAATGCAGATTATTCTATTCCTACTCAGAGATTTGAATTTCAAATCAGTTATCATTCTTTCCAAGGAAATAGAATATCAGAAGAAAGATATCTGAACAAAAAGAATATATCAAAACATCAGTCGAGAGAGAGAAAAAAATATTCAGAAAAGAAAAAGAAAGATTATCTTCCTCAAGCAGCATCTCTCATTCTCTGAGAACAACATCTTCAAGATCAATCTCTCTCAGTTTTCTGCTGCAAGTTCAAATCTTCATTAGAGCAACAATAATCTGAGGAATTTCTGTCTCTCAGATTCATCAGCTTATCAAGGAAGATATTTCATTCTAGAGAAAGCTCCATCCTCAAGCTGTCAATAATTACAATCAGACAGGGAGAGCTTTACACCATCAATCCACTAGATTCTTCTCTCAGATTGTTGACAGAGAAGAACATTCTAACCCCTTTTATTCCATCTTGTACAAGGTTCTAACTCCCTTCAAAAGTTAACCTTTTGGTGGCAGGGCACCTGAACAAAAACCTATGGTTTGGTTAGAGCACCTGATCAAAAGCTCACTTGGTGTGTGGACACCTGATCAAAAACCCCTTGGTGTTAGGGCACCTGATCAAAAACCTAGTGGATCCTACCAAGTGTGGTAGAACAGTAGACGTACCTAGGTTTATTGGGGAACTACTATAAAAATCCTTGTGTCTCTATGCTTGTGATTTTTTGTGTTGTTGTGCTGTGCTGATTTGTTTTTATTTAGTTTTTATAAATCACTCTGCTATACACTTATATATATATCACTATTTTAATTCCGCAATTAAATTAAGGGAAAAGTTATAATACTCTATTCACCCCCCCTCTAGAGTAAATCTAAGATCTAACCTCATCAAAAGAAGAGACCAGTTTTAGACTAAGGACCTGATGCGCAGATCTAGCACACCGCTATAGGCGGTAGAGAGACTGCGGCACGAAACGGCAGTTTACCGATCGTTCAAGTAATATAAAATGTGGGAGTGAATCTCTAAGTATCGATCTCGAAGGAACACAGTAAGGTGGAGATTACTTTTGAGTAAGGACTTGAGATTGAAGTCTTTTAGGTCGGTGGACTGCGGAAAAGGGGGGTTTTGGTTTATGGAAAATAAAAGAAAATAACTACAACTACTCTTATGCAATGCCGCTATGCAATGCTTCGCTTGGCGAGATGGAAACTAGGTAGGCCTTGAACGCACTACTTTGCAAGGGCGGATGGACGAGTAGACACACAGAATGGAAGAGTAGTCAAGCGGAATGGAAGAGTAGGCTCATGTAGTGGAAGAGCGGGTTGCGGAGTGGAATGGAGTGGGGTGGAATGGATTTGCTGGCGCACCTCAAATACACGTATAAACGAAATACTTTCACAAAAAGATGAAATAAGGATTAACACAAGTTTATATTGTACATCATCACTAAAATGAGGATTACATTCATATACATCTACGCAAGTACGAGAAAAGGCAAGAGATACGACCAAATCAGGAGGCTTGTTGTAGATTCTCGGTAGGAATTGCTGGGTTGTCAATCCACGTCCTAGCTCGGTCCCAACTATCTTCCTGGGTAGAGGAGGGCTGTCACTTCCTCCCAATGGAACCGTCTTCTCCGATAAACTACAATCTGACCACGTCCGATGCGAAGAACTCTTTGCTTGGCGATGAAGATGAGGGTGGAATCTTCTCCTTGAAGAGCTCGGATGATGGAGGCGGCCTAGAGGATGCTCCGGCTTTAGATTTGCAAGGAAATGGTGGTCGGAGCTCCTCCTTAAGGTGGGCGGCGATGGAGTGGCAAAAATGGCGGAACTGGAACCGTTCGGGTGCGGGAAAGAAGATCGATCTGGTGAACTCTCGATTAGGTCGAGATCTGTAGCTTTTATAGAAAACTGGTCAGAAATTGGTCACCCACGGCCGAACGCACGACCGTGCGTGAACCGTGCGATATTAATAAAGAATAAAGACCAGGAAGACGAAGCAGGTGCGCCCCAGCGTTTTACTCACGCACGGTCGAAGCCAACCGTGCGTAAAAATGCACGAGCAAATTCAGAAAGCTCAAAATCCGGCGAACAATAGGAGGTCGTGCGTTTTGTTTGCGCACGATTGAGGCCAACCGTGCGTGAAGAAAACACATGAGCAGGGCAGATCACCAAATTGCCCAACCGATCATTGTGCACGACCGCAGCCGACCGTGCGTCAAGTAAAACGCACGACCGTGCGATTCATACAGGATGAATTTTGGGCACTATGGACGATCTGCCCACTTGCATAACAAAACACAATGCTGGGAACACACCTCCAGCACAATCATAAAAGCATAAAAAGAATGGGGAGCACATTGTGCTTGCCCCTAACAACAAAGCACACAATTGCACACCACAATAGGCCAAAAAGTGCACTTCGTGTGAGAAGAGTGAACCAATGAAATATAAGCATTAATGAACTAAAAGTGAAGTGCAAATACAGGAAAACTAGCCCAGATGATTCCATAAAAGTGTATATAAATGGGACTCATCACACCCCCAGACTTACCTATTGCACGTCCCGAGCAAACAAATCCTAAGCATGCGGGAAAATGGAATAGCTAGCTTAAAACTTACAAAATGTAGTACCAAGCGAAGTCGCATGCTCATGTGCATAGAAAAATAGTAGAGAGGATTTCAAATTATACACATAGTTTATTAATTTCTAACAGAGCAAATAGCTATTACTTCTACTCAAAATGGGAGTCACGGTGAATCATCTAGTCACACATACAGAGAAAGTAAAATAAATGCTGAGACGAGCATTGCCCAAGTTGGGGTTCCGGACAAACTCCACCGAAATCCATCGGTGTCGGAGACCATAAGCTCGCTCGGTCACATTCTCTCCACGACATTAGATTGGTTCAAAATGTGAGTCGGTAGGGCTTTAGGTTTTAAATGGGGCTTGGGTTCAGGTAGGGTATACAAAGATAAACAAGCACTACACCATATCATGCATATGGTAATGCTTATTTTGTAGCGGTTAAGTAAACGCTACCAAAAGATATTTATGGTAGCGTTTATAACCGCAACTGTAGATAAATAAACGCTACTATAACATATCATACCTATAGTATCAGTTATTTTGTCGCGGTTACAAAAACGCTACCAATTTCATGCATCAAGCTATCACTCCGTGTATCGGCAAAACAAATAAAAAATATGCTACTTTCAAAACCCTAGCAAGTACTCCCCAAGAAACCCTCTGATGGCGCCGACCCACCCGTGAATGATGATGTTCGCTGCTACAACCTCTGCTCGCGACCGCGTTGCCGCAACATTCAAGTTATTGAAGATATTCGCTGCCACGAACCCCGAGCATGCCCACATGCGTCCGCTTAGTTTAATTTAATGTTTACATTAAATTAGTTTCATGGTTTTTAATTTTAATTTTATTTTAATGTTTTAATTTGAGTTTAGTTTAATAATTTTGTAATTATAAAACACCATATATAGCTTGGATATAGTATTAATCAAAATATTTGGTGTCAAAATGTCAATCCTAAACCCAAATATATATGGAGTTTAATGATTTTGTAGTGCACAATATCCTACTTATTTCTCCCGTCCCCTAGGGTTCGCCCCCTCCCTTGGCGTGCAGCGTGACGCAGCCGTCTCTCCTCGTCCGTCCGGCGTGAGACTCGTCGCCGATCATTCTGCGCCTGGCGTGAGATGCGTCGCCGTCCGCCTGGCAGCGACTTAATTCGTCTGCTTCTCCCGCATAACTTCAGGCCCGTCAGATAACCTCCCGCACACTCCCTCAACGCGCTCTGCCTCAGCAATCGCCGCCCTAAATAAAAGCTCCAGAACCCACGACTCTGCCATCGCCGCCATCAGCAGTAAGAAACTTCTCCATTCTCTACCAGCAAGCTTCGTTTTTCGATTTCGATTTCTATTTCTATAAGGGTGTGTTTGTGAATATATTTTGTATTTCGATTCCTATTCTCTACATGCAGGTAGCTTCTCATTCAATTTTTTTTCTGTCCGTGGCTTCTGTAGAAACTACTTAGCATTTGAATGATCAAGCCATCAAGGGCTTCATTGATGGTTAACATCCTTAGCACACAAGGTGTTTGTAAGAATGCCTCAACCAACACTACAACTCCTGGAAGCTAGTTTGAATATTTATTGTATACATTTCCCGTTAATTAGTCGTTATTCGCTTGCTAATTAGTTGCTTTCAATACTTATCCGCCCCTGCAATTCACTGATTTCACTGATTTCTCAAAATCAAACAAAGACCCCTTCAAAATCCGAGAACTATGGAGCACATATATAACACCAAATCAAATACATCAATAACATGTTATTAACTATTAATCAAAATTCAGACATTTATACATTATGTATCAAGCCAAACTGGACAATACCTCACTAGGTTTGGGCTCGGGCTGGACACTGCAATTTAAGATTCATGTATATATGCCTGCAGAACTCCCTGCAGATTTTCATTTTAGATGTCAATAAAGAGGATGAATAGTGAGATATATCTTTGTCTCTTTACACTGAATCTGTGCGCTTGAGTATATATCCATGGCAGGAGAAATTGCTGCAGGAGCAAAACAAGTCAATATTTAATTGCTTCTAGGATTCAATATTTAATCTTCTCACTAATGTATCTATCAGTTGCATCCAACATTTTTCCTTGGATGGATTATGAGAAATCATGTAATGTGGTTGCTTGGTATTACATAAGTATGCTTGTGACGGTAATATGTTCGGCAAGGTGCTATGGAGTGGCTTTGCTTTCCTTTGGATGTGTTCTCTTCCCTCATATTCGCCTTTTGCCTAGCTTTTCTTATTTCTTTGCCTCCGGGGTTGATTAATCCAGGTACAATTTGACGGTGAAAGTGGGCTGAATGTAAAGTTTATGGACTTAGTTTTTCTCTAATGGCCTTCTGCTTATTTCCATAGGTGTGGCAGGTTTAGCAGTGACTTATGGTCTCAATTTAAGCTTTCTATTTGCATGGGTAGTTTGGAATTTGTGCGTCCTTGAGAATGAAATAATATTGGTGGAGAGATTACTTCAGTACACTTGTATTCCCAATGAAGCGCCGCTTGTAGTTGAATCAAATCGCCCGGATTTCACATGGCCGGAGAATGGAGAAGTCAGCATCATCGATCTTCAGGTAGGCGTTCACGTGAAGTTTAAAATTGCTGTAATGTTATATTAACTGATTTTTCCCCTTGATTCCATTTCTATTTAGTGATACTTGAATTAGCAAATTAGTAGGCAGTTAAATTTATTTTGTGTTTTGAGTTATATATGAGCATTATTTGATTTAAATGTTGATGCTACTTTCAGGAAATAAAACCTGCAGTTTCGGCTAAAAAACTGTCGGCTGCTATAGTTAAGAATGGCTCTGTAGCTTCGAAAAAGAAAGATGACTCTAGTGATGAAGAGTCGGATAGCAGCTCTGATGAAGAAAAGGTCAATCTATTAATGTCTTAACGAGTATTTTGTTTAAAAATTGTCTCCATGTATTCAAGTAATGATGATCCTCTATTTCACTAAATCGTGGCTTGATGTGGCCGGCCATTTTTATGTCAATTTATCCACTCAACCTTGTTGTTGCACTAGATTAGCTGGTTTCATTAGTGAAAACCCAGGTAAATACAATTCAGCAATCTTTTTTGTCCATGTGTAAGAATGATATTATCAGTTCTTATATCTATTTAAAAAGTTGATCCTCCTAATTTTTAATTGGACATGTTTCCTTATGTTCATTACTAGATACAGTAATTTTCATGCTCTTGAAACAACCAACAACTATTTATTTGCAGGAGGTGGCAGCTAAGGTATCATCAGTTAAAAAAGTAGCAACAAAAGTTATAACAGTTGCTGCACCAACTAAGAAAGATGATTCAAGTGGAAGCTCTGAGAGTGAGGTTAGGGGACTATTTACATTTTGAAATAGACTGTTTAGATTTAGGAATATTTTAGGTTTGGTTTGTATGCTGCTTATGCAAAATCTCTACTTTTTTTGGTTCTGTTTGTAGGAGGATGATGATGTTCCCAAAGTTTCTGTTACCACTCTCTTCCATAATATTTTTGGCTTGTGCGAACTGCATGTGCAGGTGATCGTGGGCAGCTTTATGTATGGCAGAAGCAAATCAAAGAGCAAGGCCAAGACGAATCAACAAGGGGTGGAGGCCGAGCAAGCCGAGGGTGCGTGACGAGCAGCAGCTCGCGCCGTCGATCAGTATCCCGAGCCAAGGCCACACTTCATCGATGATGGGGGAATGGGCGAGCGCCCGCAATGCTCACATGGATATCGACTTGATGTGCGGATAAATGATATCTATCTATGGTGACATCATCACTAGGGAGAGAGAGAGAGAGAGAGAGAAATGGTTGATGCTTGTATGTTGTGATGGGGGGGGGGGGGGGGAATAGATATATTGAGTTTAATATAGATAAGTGCACCATTGATTTGTATTGAGGGGTTTGGGCTATCTCCCACCTTTTTATTATTAATAAAAATATTTTTTTCACAAAATAGATTTTATATCTATTATTGTCTATATTCTTTATTCAATTTAATGGCAAATAAATACATTTATTAAAAATTAATTTGGGATCAAATACAAGCATAAACGATATCATGCATAGAAGATCATAAATGTTGCCAAATACAAGCATAAATGCTGCCATAGAAAATCATATATGTTGCCAAATGCAAGCATAAAAGCTACCATAGAGTATCTTAAATGTTGTCAAATATAAGCATAAATGCTACCATAAAGTATCTTAAATGTTGCCAACTATAAGCATAAACGCTACAATAGAGTATCGTAACCGTTGCTGTAAAATGAAATAATCGCTACCATTGGATATCATAAACGCTACAATAGATGTACCTATAGTAGCGGTTGCAAAAACGTCACAATACATTGGGTAACCGCTACCATACCCTACGACCACGGCGGCGGATGTAGCGCGCGCGCAACCGCTACCGTAGACGTACAATAGCGGTTTTTTCACCTACAGTAGCGGTTTTTGAGCGCTACCATATGCATGATATGGTGTAGTGAAGGGGGCTTTACACACCTAACCCAAATGAGCTAATACAAACAACTATCCTCAAGCACCACACAAACATGCGGGTACACCACACCCCCAGAATTGAACATAACAACATGGGTGTGTGCACCGCCTACTCCCAATCATAAATTTATACAAAGATTTTTCAATTAAGCTCATCTCTTTTTTCTTTTCTTTTCACTTCTTTATCTTTTTCTCATTTCTTTTCTTTTCAATTCATTTTCAGCAAATTGAGCAATAAAGCACAACCACATTTTCACAAAAGAAATTTACCACATCAACACCCCAATAATGAAAATACAACACGACTAAAGCTCAGATTTGGGTGTGCGACTAGGATTGGCGTTTAAGATTTGGTGAGATAAAAGTGGAGCAAAATCAAGAGGAAGGGGTAGGCACAAAGCGGCTAGCGAGGGAAGATATCAGGAATGGCACAAAGGCTCAACCGGGGCAAAGTGATGGCCTACGTCATTCTCACGCAAAAGAACTATCCTATGCCTATGCTTCAAGAATCGCTTGGGGCATGTTCTTATCCACCGAGAAAGATTATCCTACCTCCCGGCTCGAGCAATACGCATCTAACGATATTTTACACACATCCCTATGCTACCTTTTGATTCTCACCGGATTAAACATTTAAGTAGAGTAAACAATATTTACCCTAAAAGAAATGCATAAAACTAAAAGTATAAAAAGAAATCTAATCTACACAAATCCCTATACTCACATGAGTACTTGACTAGGAACACCGGAGTCAACATTTTACTCCACTATATAATTTAAAAGCCAGCACAATCATTTTCCCAAACACACAAAGGAAATGAGTTATACTCGATACGCACATACAGCTAAGTACACGCTCAAGTGGGTGTTGCGGTGTGCGGTAAAGATGAACAATACTCAATGAATGAGATAAAATTACTTCTAGTATGCAATGCAAAGTGTGCGTGCACAGTGGGTAACGAGAAACAGCTCTCCCCCAAACTTAATCTAAACAATCCAACACAAGATATAACCATGAAATTCAAAATGAAGTCTAGGGAAAGAGAGTACCCAATGCTCAGAAGTGAGAATACCAGAAGATTGGCGTGTAAACCAAGAAAAAGCTGCAGCATTCGCCATCCAGAAGAAGGACCTGCAGGGGGTGAGCTCCGCAAAAACAAATGAAAATATACAGACTAAAATAAAGTACAACTAACTAAACAAACTAGATGAACTGAAATTGCAAGAAAAGTAAAATAACTACTGGGGCTATTGTCTTCCCAGCATGATTTATTCAAATTTAAAACAGTTCTAGCTAATGGGAGTATGAAAAAGGAAATGAACAGGTAACTGTTCTATTATGCGTGTCAGTAGCGGGTACCGATACGACGATAAAATAGTTACCCCTCTTCCTAAATAATAATACATGCTCTTCACAGGTAGAGGAAGCAGAAAGTAAGAAGTGGAGGAGGAGTCCTCCTCACTATTCTCACCAAAATATATGTCCTTGCCCAGCAAGGTATCGTCTTCAGGGAGGTGGCAGGAGGTGAAGGCAATGAATGAGGCTTCCTCTATGGAGGAGGGATCAACCTCCTCACATGAGAGGATACACTCATCATTGACTTGAGCAAAATGCTCCAAGTCCTCCCGAAGTACCTGTGAAGACTCAACCTGCAAAGGCTCAGATGAAGAAGAAGGGGGGTCAGGAAAGAAAAGAGAAGAATAACATAAATGATCAAAAATCGGGGGAGTGGTCCTGGTCTCACTCCCAAGAGGTTGGGGAAATAAGAAATTGTCCGCATCATCGACAATGCTGCAGGGCTCAGTGGGATCATCAGTGACCTCCTCCATGATTTGGACTTCCTCCACCGGTGCTGAGGTAGAATCCTCGTCACCTTGGAAAATATCCTCCTCCATAGGAATAGGCACAACACATAAATCACCTGCCTTATCCTGCGAAACATCCTCAATAATGTCGTCAGAGACAAATGTAGTAGTATGCACAATAGGGGGAGGAATAGTGCTTGGATAAAAGTCAAGCACGGATTCCCCACAAAGAATCGGCTCCACGCACGGTAATATATGCATATGGGAGATGGGCTCAGCCAGGTCAGAGCCTAGATCAGCCACAACTCTAATGAGCGCGTCTGCATCATTCCCTTCAAAACTTGAAGGTGATACAACTACGTAATCAGAGGTGGAAGGTGTGCTGTCACCGTTAGGAGTCGGGACGATCCAGATATCCGGCTCGTCATCCTCGTCCAATTGGCGAAGATAAGCAGCGCAATCCTTCACGGCGTGATCTATACTTTGACAAAACAAGCATAGCCTTGCTGGCTTCATTGGCACCACAGGTGCTGAAGCCGCAAAGAGGCATGCCGGTAAAGGCTTAGAAGAATAGCCATGGGACTTACGTGCACCATATGGAGTACCAGACGAAATCGGTGCTCCATATACTGGGCCTTGAGTGCTAGGGCTATTGTCTCCCTTTGGACATCTATCACTAGCATGAGAGGTATCTCCACACCAACGACAACGAATATTAAATGAAGTCCACATTGCATGAAGATAACTAGATTCAAAAGAAAAACACTATTGTGCAAAATACTACACCCAACAATAATTTACTAAGGCAACCTGATATAGAACAAGAAAAAGGAATAACAAGAACTGAAATAAAATAAAGGATGCAATTTACAAATGGACGAACTTCTATCGCAGGTTCTCCCTCTCCAGAAAACTCACACTACTGTGTTCCCCTGCAACGGCGCCAAAAACATGATGCGCAGATCTAGCACACCGCTATAGGAGGTAGCAAGACTGCGACACGAAACGGCAGTGTACCGATCATTCAAGTAATATAAAATGTGGGAGTAAATCCCCAAGTATCGATCTCGAAGGAACACAGTAAGGTGGAGTTTACTTTTGAGAAAGGACTTGAGATTGAAGTACTTTAGGTCGGATGGATTGCGGAAAAGGGGGGTTTTGGTTTATGGAAAATAAAAGAAAATAACTACAACTACTCATATGCAATGCTGCTATGCAATGCTTCGCTTGGCGAGATGGAAACTAGGTAGGCCTTGAACGCACTACTTCGCAAGGGCGAATGGACGAGTAGGCACGCGGAATGGAAGAGTAGTCAAGCAGAATGGAAGAGTAGGCTCATGTAGTGTAAGAGCGGGCTGCAGAGTGGAATGGAGTGGGGTGGAATGGATTTGCTGGCGCACCTCAAATACACATATAAACAAAATACTTTCACCAAAAGATGAAATAAGGATTAACACAAGTTTATATTGTACATCATCACTAAAATGAGGATTACATTCATATACATCTACGCAAGTAAGAGAAAAGTCAAGAGATACGACCAAATCCGGAGGCTTGTTGTAGATTCTCGGTAGGAATCGCCGGGTTGTCAATCCGCATCCTAGCTCGGTCCAAACTATCTTTCGGGGTAGAGGAGGGCTGTCACTTCCTCCCAATGGACCCGTCTTCTCCGGTAAACTACAATCTGGCCACGTTCGATGCGAATAACTCTTTGCTTGGCGATGAAGATGAGGGTGGAACTACGCAAGTAAGAGAAAAGTCAAGAGATACGACCAAATCCGGAGGCTTGTTGTAGATTCTCGGTAGGAATCGCCGGGTTGTCAATCCGCGTCCTAGCTCGGTCCCAACTATCTTTCGGGGTAGAGGAGGGCTGTCACTTCCTCCCAATGGACCCGTCTTCTCCGGTAAACTACAATCTGGCCACGTTCGATGCGAATAACTCTTTGCTTGGCGATGAAGATGAGGGTGGAATCCTCTCCTTGAAGAGCTCGGATGATGGAGGTGGCCGAGAGGATGCTCCTGCTTTAGATTTGCAAGGAAATGGTGGCTGGAGCTCCTCCTTAAGGTGGGTGGCGATGGAGCGGAGAAAATGGCTGAAGTGGAACCCTTCGGGCTCGGGAAAGAAGATCGATCGGGCGAACTCTCGATTAGGTCGAGATCTGCATCTTTTATAGAAAACAGGTCAGAAATTGGTCATGCACGGCCAGACACACGACCGTGCGTGAACCGTGTGATATTAATCAAGAATAAAGACCAGGAATACAAAACAGGCGTGCCCGTGCATTTTACTCACACACGGTCAAAGCCGATTGTGCGTAAAAGCGCACGGGCAAATTCACAAAGCTCAAAATCCGGCAAACAACAGGCGGTCGTGCGTTTTGTTCACGCACGGTTGAGGCCAACCGTGCGTGAAGAAAATGCATGAGCGGGGCAGATCACCATATTGCCCAGCCGATCATTGCGCACGACCGCAGCAGACCGTGCATCAAGTAAAACGCACGACCGTGCGATTCATACCGGATGAATTCTTGGCATTATGGATGATCTGCCCACTTGCATAACAAAACACAACGCTGGCAACACACCTCCAGTACAATCATAAAAGCATAAAAAGAATGGGGAGCACATTGTGCTTGCCCCCAAAAACAAAGGGCACAATTGCACACCACAATAGGCCAAAAAGTGCACTTCGTGTGAGAATAGTGAACCAATGTAATATTAGCATTAATGAACTAAAAGTGAAGTGAAAATGCAGGAAAACTAGCCTAGATGATTCCATAAAAGTGTATATAAATGAGACTCATCAAGACCCTACATGACGAAGGGAAGCAAGATAATTTATATCCTGATAAGGTTTTTCTTAAATCCTCACTATCTAACTCTATATCTGACATTGAGTCTGATGCTGGATCAGAAGCAAACTCATCAACTAATGATGAGAGTGATTCTGAACTAGCAGATCAATACAATGATCTCATAAATATGTAACGTGATAAATTAAAATAACTAAAGAAGAGAAAAGCCTTGGTCAAAGCTAAGGCTACAACAACAACACTCAATCCCTTATCCATCCATAATGGGGTCGGCTATATGGATCCTTTGTCACCATTGCGCCCTATCTTTAATCATAGCCTCACTAATGACTAAGTACATCATATCATTCCATATATATTCACTCCAAGTCTTTTTTGGCCTAGCCCTCCCCTCTTTAACTTGTCTAGTGACTAAACTCTCACAACGCCTAATAGGTGCCTCTAATGGTCTCCTATATATATGTCCAAACCATCTTAAACGAGCTTCTCGCATATTCACTACAATTGGCGCAACTCCTATCTTATCCCTGATACATTCATTCCTAATTTTATCCAGTCTCGTGTGACCACACATCCACCTAAGCTTTCTCATCTTCGCAACTCCCATTTTTTGCTCATGTACACCATTCATTGCCAAACACTCAGAACCGTAGAGCATTGTTGGCCTAATTGCAGTATGGTAAAACTTGCTTTTAAGTTTTAATGGTACTTTACAATCAGATAAGATCACAAACATGCCTATCCAATTCAACCAACCTGCTTGGATTCTATGTATCACATCTTTTTCTACACCTCCATCTTTTTGAATTATCGATCCCAGATATTTAAAGAACTCACAGTGGGAAATATCTTGGTCACCCAATTTAATGACGGAGTCATCCGACCTACTTGCACTAATAAATTTAAGCTCTATATACTCTCTCTCTCTGTCCAGCTAAATCTAAAAACCTTCTTTTCTAAAGTGTCTCACCAAGATTCAAGTTTCGCGTTGAAACCCTCACGTGTCTCATCGACCAAAATAATATCATTTACAAATAGTAAACACCAAGGTATTGCTTGTTGGATATGTACGGTGAGCTCATCTAAGGTAAGTGTAAAGAGATAAGGGCTTAAAGGAGACCATTGATATAAGCCAACAACGAAAGGGAATTTCTGTGTTAATCCTCCAAATGTCCTCACCCTGGTCACTGAATTTGTATACATATCTTTGATTACGTCAATGTATGATATATTAACACCATTCTTTTCTAAGACTCTCCACAAGACCTCTCTTGGAACCCTATCATAAGCCTTCTCTAGATCGATAAACAATATATGCAAATCTTTTTGTCTTTCCCGATAATTACCAATGAGTCTCCTCAAGAGATGTATAGCTTCCATAGTTTACCTACCTGACATGAATCCTAATTAATTCTATGAGATTCTAGTCTCTTGTCTAACTCTTCTCTCTATTACTCATTCCCATAGTTTCATAGTATGTCTCATTAATTTAATTCCCCTACAATTGACACAATTTTGTATATCTCCTTTGTTCTTATACAAAGGTACCAAAATAATTTCTATCCATTGGTCTGACATCATCTTCGCCTCCAGTATCTTATTGACGAAACTTCTAAGACATAAAAGTCATTTCGTCCCTAAGCATTTCCATACTTCAATGGGTATGTCGTCCGGCCCAACCGCCTTTCAAATTTTCATCTTCTTCAGAGCATCATCTATCTCTGATGTTTGAATTTTACGATAGAAACTTATGATTCTTTACTCCTCCGATTTACTTAACTCTTCCAAGTTAAGTTCATTGTCTTTTCCTTCATTGTATAGTTGATAAAAGTATCTTTTCCATCGCTCCTTAATAGACATATCATCCGTCAAAATCGTATTTGATTCATCTTTTAAGATTTTTAGTTGGCTTAAATTTCTAATCTTCCTCTCTCTAGTTTGAGCACTTTTATATATATCACGATCTACATCTTTGGTATATAACCATTTGTAAAATTCTTCATAAGCTTAACTTCTTGCTTTACTTACTGCATTTTTAGCTTCTTTTTCGGTGACTTTATACTTTGTCAAGTTTTAATCATTCCTACAAGCATATAATGTTTTGTAGCTGACCCTCTTTGCCCTCACTTTGTCTTGCACTTACTTTTTCACAACCAAGATTCTTTGTGTGGGGGCGCACGACCTTTTGACTCTCCAAGTACGTTCTTTCCACTTATCCTTAAATGAGAAGACATACCTTCCTAGGTTACACTAGGATCAACATAAGGATCATTAACTATTTGATCTAAAACCGCTGCCTTGAAAACAACCTATTTTTCCTTCTTCCATTTCCACCACCTAATTTTTGGCAACACTTTTTTCTTTCTCTTAAAGTTATTATATTTAATTTGCACATCCAACACCACTAGCCTATGTTGTGTTGCCAAACTTTCTCCTGGTATGGCTTTGCAATCCTTAGAAATATTTTTATCCATTTTGCAAGTAAAAAAATAGTCAATTTGTGACTTATTTTGTCCGCTTTTGAACGTAATTAATTATTTTGTCCGCTCTTGAACATATTTGTCACAATTAGCTCATGTGCTATGGTAAAGTCTGGAATGGTTCTTCCTTCTTCATTTCTTTCTCCATACACAAATCCTCCATGAACATTTGTATAATCTGTATTTCTTTCCTGCATGTGCATTTAAGTCTCCTACAATGATAATTTTCTTGCTTTGTGGGATTTCTCTTACCAAATCATCTATGTCTTAACAAAATTGTACTTTATTAACTTCACTTAATCCTACCTGTGGCGCATAAGCACTAATTACATTAATAGTTTTCTATCATACGATTAATTTAAAAGCTAATATTCTATCAACTTTTTTGCTTACCCTACCAACTCAATCACTCCAAGTAGTATCTACAATAATACCTACTCCATTGGTTGTTTAATTTTTTCCTGTGTACCATAATTTGAAACCTGAAATATATAGAAATTTAGCTTTCTCACCCACTCATTTAGTCTCTTGCGGACATAAAATATTTATCCTTCTACTAATCATTGTATCCACTACTTCCATTTATTTTCCCGTTAGCGTACCTATATTCCAACTTCCAAACCTAATTCGATCATAAATCCAACAATCTACTTTTCTAGGACACCTAATATGTGGATGCCTAATATGTGGATGCCTAATATGTAAGGTCAATTCTTAGGCTAAAGAAATAAAAATTCTTGAGCCATTCAAATTCTAAGTGGATGAGAAGACCAAAGGAATAACAAGTATGAGCTATAAGCTAATAGTACTTCAAAAGAAGTATGAAGCTTAGAGCAAAATGAAAAATCAACAAGAATGAGACATCTAGGCTTTGGAGGACAAGACTTTTATAGAAAGGAATCTTGTGGCAATCTTTTCTAATCCAAAAATTGTACTCCCTATTATAGACAACTTCTCTTCTCCCTGGGCTTGGCTATAACAAGGAAAAGGAAGAGACCTCCAAAGATAAAACTATCTTCCAAAAAGTTATATTGCCCTCCAATACATATGACAATGATCTAACCTATGGAGATCTCTCCAATGGATGCTCTACTAGTGGAACAAAACCATAGAACTCAAAGAATATAGTAAACATTGGACTGAGTGCCCTTAAGACACCCAATGAGGAGATCCATACGAAATATCATGGATCATTTGTACTTGGTTCAACATCACCAACAACCAGCGGAAAGGGAAAGGCTCTTCTTCAAAGGCCTGCCCCTAAAGTGAAACGTGTGACTGTGCAGTCAACTTTCAATCATGTACACAGCCACAAGAATAGCTTGAGAAATACACCAGCCTTCTCTTCTTATCATCAACATCATTACCCCACTAGGAAGATGACTTAGAAGAGGAGTTACAATAAATTTGAATGCTAGTGTTGTGGCAAGATTGGCCACTTTTCCATAGACTGTTGGTACAATCCAACAGTGCCTAGGGAAAAGAATGTGAAGCTTGAAAATAATTTAGTTATAAAGCATCTTGCGATTAAGGCTAACAGGAACCAAGGACCCAAACCTATTTTGGTTCCTAAGGTAAACTATTTTTGTTTGTAGGTATGTCCAAAGGCCAACAAAATGCCTATATGGTATTTGGATAGTAGATGTTCTCGGCACATGACTGGGGATGAGTAGTTTTATACCTATTTTTGGTATAGTTTTAGTACAATTTTAATATGAATTTGTGAAAATTATATGTATTTTTCTAAATAAATAATTTCTTTTTATATTTGTTTACTATGTTAAGTTTATTTTCTATTTTCCAGGTTTTTGTAGGTTTTTTAGGCGTGTCAACATAAAATAGTGTTCCATACTTGCTGCCGCTGTCCTGAGCTCAAGCCGAGAAGAATCTCTAGAACACGCCCTTGGACACGAGCGTGACTGAGGGAGTGTCAACTTAATACAACAGTTCCAGCTTAGTTGTTCGTGTTCTGAAGCCATGTCAAGAATTCCGCCAAGTACATGCCCGTGACACAGAAGTTACGCCTATGTTTCACCGTCCTTCACATGCCCAACCCAAGGATCACGCCTACAATCACACCTAGAGTGTTTGCCTCACTTGACATGTCCATGTAAATTAGAAGCCAATAATGTGTACAACCTGGCTCCCCCATCACGCCTCCATCCCGCTAGAAGTTCCCACCTATTGCAATCTTTAATATTACACACCCTTGGTCATATGCATGACAAAGGTCATGATGCGATGGGTAATGCCTGCAATTACTCCAGACTACTCCTCTCCGTGGCCATTTCGATTCTGACCCAGACATGCCCTATGTCATGGACGTGACCTAGGGCATGTAACACAAATTTTCTGGCTATTTAAAGCCAGCTACTCTAGAACTCAGGGTTTTATTTTTGGGAATGTTTTTTGAGTTTTGGTCTTCTGTTTTACTATTATAGTGTTCTACTTGAGCTCTCTTTTCCCTTGTAAGTTCCTTAAGAATTTTTATTTACTTGTAATCTTCAAGTTTATCTTACTTGTAATTCTCTTCAAATAGTAATAAAATTGTCTTTTTTTTCTTCTTAATCTCTTCATATTTCATCATGCAATCCTTTACTTTTATTAATTCCTCCATCTCAATGAGTAGCTAACTTCTCTTTAGTACTCGATCGAGATGACCCAAGGATGAAATAATCATGTTTTAATTTATATTTTCTTCTTCTCCTTTTGAGTTGCTAATGATTTACCCTTGATCTATATTGAGTGAGGTCATATTCTAGATATATGATTTTCATTTATGTTTTTGTACTTAACAGAGAGGCTTGTGTGTGAATCGATCACTCATGGGTAAAGAGAATTGTGTGTAACCCTCAAGAGAGGACAACAAAATTCTCATGGATCAGAGTCAAATCCAATAGCGAGGATCATAACGTAAAGCATGTATTTGGTATTCGGGTGGAGAAAGAGAGTTTGGCCGATCAACCTAAACTTAGGTGGGGCAATCCTCGAGAGAGGAGAATTCATATTTTGGGAATATCCACGGTCAAAGCATCTTCATCAAAAAAAAATTAGAATCTTATTTCTTCCGATTATTTTCATTTTGAGGTGATTCAAAGTTCGAGTGCTAGTTTTAATTATAAATCATAATCCATTCCTTAATTCAAAATTTAGTTCTTTTTATTTCAGGAACCATCCAAAATTTTAGTTGATAAAATAATATCAATTTTCTTAAAGTACAAGTATTCAACGCGCATGGAAAAAACGACCTTGATATTTTAATATCCTATACTATAATCGATAAAGTACGCTTGCGTTTATCGATATAGGATTGGAGAACATCTTCTTCTTGATTTTTATAAATTTCTAAATTTCCTATCATATTTTTGGCGCCGTTGCCGGGGACTTATGTTGATATTTTGAAAAAAGGAATAACTATTAATTATATCATTTTCTTTTCTTTTTATTTTTCATTTTCCCAAAAGTAATCTTTAAGGTGCAAATATATTTTTGGAAAGGGAGGTTTGAGA
Source organism: Dactylorhiza incarnata (assembly GCA_033032865.1). Lineage (NCBI taxonomy): Eukaryota > Viridiplantae > Streptophyta > Magnoliopsida > Asparagales > Orchidaceae > Dactylorhiza > Dactylorhiza incarnata. Next base: position 7,121,279 of record JAWHQI010000125.1, read on the forward strand.
TGTCACCCCAGCATATCTCTTAATACCTGTGCGAACCCCTCACAGGGTTGACTTTGCAAAGTCCAGGACTAACTTAAATTGTTTAAAAAGAAGAAGAAAAAAAATCTACCAAAAAGATTTTTTTTTTAAATAATTTTAGCATTATTTTTCGTTTCTTTTCTTTTCTTTTCTTGTTCCTCTTTTTTCAGTGTATGACTCGAGGAAATTCTTCGAGTAATCCTGGTATTCATTTTGATCTGGAAATCGAGCGCACCTTTCGTCAATGCCTCCAATTTTGTGATCAGGATTTACCAATAATTCTCGAAGAATCTATCAGAGACACTATCACAGAAAATATGGGTGAGCCCAATCCGAATGAGGCCCAGCAACGAACCATGTCCTATTATGTGCGGCCTAATTTGGAGGGTATAGAATCTAGTATTGTTCGACCCAAAGTAGCAAACAACAATTTTGAGATCAAATCTAGCATCATTCAATGGAACAACGATCAGTACTATTTGATGGGTTGTCAGATGAAGATCCTAATTTCTACCTCTTAAATTTCTTGGAAATATGCAATAAATTTAAGATCCATGGTGTTACTGATGACGCCATTCAGCTGCATTTGTTTCCTTTTTGTTTGCAGACAAAGGCCAAAACATGGTTGAATACTCTTCCTAATGGATCCATCACTACATAGGCCGAAATGACAGACAAAATTTTATCTAAATATTTTCCTCTGGCCAAGATTGCTAAATTGTGCACTGATGTCTTTTCTTTTACCCAAATCGATTTTGAAATTCTCCATGACATATGGGAGCGCTTTAAGGAACTTTTGGGTAGATGTCCCCACCATGCGCTTCCTTCTTGGTTACAAATGCAAACATTCTCTAATGGTTTGAATTTCCAAACAAGACAAATGATTGGTGTTGCCATCGGGGGTACTCTAAACAATAAGACCCTGAAAGCTGCTCAAGAGCTTCTTGAGAAAATGTCCATGAATGCCTACCAATGGTTTCCACCCCGGCCGCGCCCTAATAAGCTGGCCGGAGTTTTTGAATTAGAAGCTACCTCTAATCTAGCTTTGCATGTAGAATAATTCAGTTAGAAAGTGGCGGAGATGTCTGCTTCCTCCGCCCCTCCGTCTTGGGCTAATACTAATAATATCTTCGAAGAACATGTCGACTACATGGGAAATCCACCTCGGTCTTCCATTAACTTGAATAACATTCCGTTTAATATCACCTATAATCCAGGTTATAGGAACCATCCGAATTTCTCATGAAATAACCAAAGCAATGCCCAACATCCACCAAATATAAATCCACCTTGATTTCCTTTGCAAACTCTGAAGCCCTCTTCAATTGAAGAGACCTTCTCTAAATATGTTGTTTCAAATGAGTCCAACATCCGGAATCTCTTCCAATCAATTAAAAATCTAGAAAATCAAATTGGACAGCTCGCCAAGATGTTCTCCGAATGATCGCAAGGAGCTTTGTTGGGCAACATGGAGCCCAATCCATGGGAGAGCGCCAACGTAATAACCCTCCGCAGTAGAAAAGTGGTAACTTCTTCAAATTTGGTAGATCCCGAGGTAAATGTTTCAACTTCACCTCTGCATGTTATTGTTGGAGTTTCTATGGTGATTCGGAAGTAATCAAGCAGTTAGTTTCACTGTCAATGCGATATGAGCCAATATGGTCGCACATAAGAGCATTTGGAGAACTTGGAGAAAAGATTGTGTTGGTCTTGCTCATATAGGATATGAGTGATAGGACTAATCCAATGACTATTTGGAATAGAGTTGGTTCGGGAAGAATACTCCTTATCTTATTGTGAATATTGTATGGAGCATGTCGATATAGGCTTCAAGACGATATTGTGAATATCGTGCGAGAAGACTTCGAGATGACATTATGAATGTCGTCGTGACATATGGCCTATTATCAGGATCACAAGCTGATATTATGAATATTGACTCGTGATCTATGTCATCGAGAATGTCTCGACGATATAGACTCATGGATATTTCGTCGAGAATGTCTTGACGATTTCGTCGAGATGTCTCGATGTTTTCGTCGAGATGTCTCAACAATTTTGTCGAGACTATCTCGATGAATGATCCATGTCGTCGAGACTATCTCAACAACATTGAGTGTCACTAGTCATTTTGTCGAGACTATTTCGACGAATGATCGAATTTGTCGAGTTGTCTCGATGATTTCATCGAGACTATCTCAACAATTTTGTCTAAACTGTCTCGATGGTTTCGTTGGGACTGTCTCGACGGTTTCATCGAGACTGTCTCGATGATTTTGTCGAGATGTCTCGATGAATGAATTGAACCCAACGAGATTTTATATTCTATTTAAATGTGGTATGTGGATAGTGAAGCTTTTGTCTACCTTATTGCCGCGTGTATAAAAGGGCAAGAGACATTAAGTTTTGCATGACTTTTGATGCGGTAGAAATCCCGAGAACTGATAGGCGATCCCGTGTGACCCGAAGTTCGAGTGCGACCCATTACCCATGCGTCAATCGGAAGTCGTTCTTCGAAATTGAAGAGGAAGTATCCATGTCGATCTTGCCGCTGTTCTAGAGGACTCATCGCCGCCTCTCCTTAGAAGGATCTATCAATCCGTGGAGACGTAGAGGGAACTCCTTTCTACGACCTAGTTCTTGTTGGATAAGCATCTAGGAGTCTTCGACGCTTGTGTGGGCTTAGGTAGAGGTGTAGATCTATTTCTACACTTAGTCCTTCAGACGAGGTTATCGATCTCGACAAAGCGGCCGGACAAGCACGAAGAGGGCTTGGATTAGGAAACCGATTCTGGGAAGATTTTCTTGGAGCAATCCAATTGAATAGTGATTCACCCCGCACAGGAAATTTATTTATTGATTCAATTTCTTGATTCATGGTTTGAGCAAGATCCTATTATCTCTCTTTTGGTTTGTTCTTGAATATTCTGTTGCGCATATCTGATGTATCTACGCCTTAAGGAAAACACAACAGTGGTATCAGAGGGAGGTTCTGTGATTTCCAAGTTTTTGAAATTATTCCCTTTACAGTAACCGTCTTTCTCTATGATTAGTTTGTGAAACTAAAGCATAGAGAGATGACCTTGTCTACTGCCATCAGGGTGTTTGCCTGTGCTTGCATCAGGTACATGTAAATCCAAAGTTTTTGAAATGTTCTAAATATTCATATTTAAACCATATCATCTAGTGTTGATTGTTTTGTTCATCTGGAATGTATTTGAGTTATGCTTATTGTTTTTTTCATGATTGTGAATTGTGTGCACATTGATTAAATGTTAATCAAGATTAATTGTTAATCAAACATCATAAAAATCCCTTAAAATTAATATTAAGTATTTGGATGCCTTCCAATGGATGACACTCTTCCTACCTCGATCGATGAAGTGTGTGCTTGCCAAAGCAAGGTCCATTAATCTATCTTGGTAAGGGTGCGAGCGGATAATTGTTATATCACACTATCGACATCAGGTCCAACTTAAATAGGTTACCTCAAAGGTGGAGTGCCAGCATAGGGTTGGCATGCATTGTATGATGGATGCGAAGAAAGAGTTATTCACCAACCATACAAGAGTTGCCTAGTGATGAAATTGGTAAGCATTGTCTACCTAAATAGCCACATTGTGGGTGATCAGCCAAAGATGACTTATGATGACGGTGAAATACGGATCTTTTCCACTACGAGAGTAGCTCGCATAAACTCTCCTTATTGATATTAAGTGTTATCAATTTGAATAAAATATTAGGAGATTTTAATAAAAGTCCGTATTAAAATAAAATGTATTTTGAAATATAATACTAAAATGTTTTGCAAATTTATTGTAGAATTTCAATGGCAAGTGGATCTCACTCCTCCCTGTCCCTGAGAGCCATCCTTGAGAAGTACAAGCTCAACGGGATGAACTTCCTTTACTGGTATAGGATCTTGAGGATTGTCCTCAAGCAAGAGCGCAAGATCTATGTTTTGGATGAGGAAGCCCTCACAGTGCCGACCGGGAATGCTCCCCGAGCAGACAAAGATGCTTACAAGAAGTATCAAGATGATATCCTGGATGTTGAATGCCTCATGCTTGCTAACATGTCCTCTGAGCTTAAGATGCAACACAAGAGCATGTGTGGTTATGAGATAATCGAGCATCTTAAGAAAATTTTAGAGGGGAAAGCTCGCAAAAAGAGGTTTGACATATCCAAGCCATTGTTTCAGTGCAAAATGGGAGCTTGAGACTAAGTAGGGACTCGTTCACTCAAGATGATTGGATATATTGAGAACCTTGAAAGACTAGGTTTTCCCTTATGCCAAGAGTTGGCCACTAATCTGATCCTGCAATTGTTGTTGGACGGTTATGAGCAGTTTGTCTTGAACTACAATTTGAATGAAATAGACAAAGACACTACCCGAGCTCCTTGGCATGTTGAGAACTGCCGAGAATAATATGAAGAAAGCCAAGCCTGCTAGACCCATATTGATGGTGCATAAAGGCAAGGGCAAGGCCAAGGGTTCAAAGAAGACAAAGATAGGATCTAAGTCTTATCTTGATCCCAAGTCTTCAGCACTGAAGAAGAAAGGTATGGCTAAGGAAGGGAAGTACTATTGGGAATCTTGCCCACATGATTCCTGCTTTGAAGATGTCACAAAGTCAAGAATACTTCACTTTGTATTTGATCATTTCCCTAGCTTATAAATCTCAGGAAGTTAATAGAAGTAGTTTCGTCGAACTCACAAGGAAGATAGTCGACCGCTGAGACAAGGGGTCAAATCTGCTGGGACGAGCTCACTGTCTCAGCAGATTCACTGAGACAGGAAAGGAGCTACGGATAGAAGTGACATGGCGTGTTCATCGAACGCAGAGAAGAATGAAGACAAGGGAAGAAATGTCATCGAGAAGATGGAGTTTCGTCGACATTGACTAAGTAACCTTGTCGTCGAGAAAGTCAAAGTAGAACAGACAACATCGTGAATAAGCCGTGTCGCTAAGAAAGCTAAGTATGACTGATGTTATTGGACATCATCATAAAGAAGGCATATCGTCAAGAAGACCGAAGAAGGACAGCTGAAGACAGGCAACTGCTGAAGCCTCGACATAATATCATTCATGTCGTTGAGACAATAATATGAATACGACGACATGATGCAAGAAGGAGGATCGCGACGACACAGACAGAGAGAGCTTATCATCGTATATGAGGAATCATCAGGATATCTTGTATCGTCCAAATATCACCACCAGTGGCAGAAGTAAGAAGACTTGAAGGTCTACTAAAGCCCAAGGCGTCGACAAAGTCTTGTCGTCGAGATGCAGTCGGTATCAACATGAAAGTGGAAATGTCGTCAAGACAGAATTAAAACGTTGCATACGCGCTGTCAGCATTTAATGTCGCCGCCTGATTGTCCAATCAGCACATGCTTTGATGGATGGGCGTCTGACAGTTGTAAGTGACCGTTATACTGCATGTCCATCCTATAAAGGGAACAATGTTGCCCCAGAAAAAGGAGTCTTGCTGTGCAAGAAAAAAAAAGAGAAAAAGAATCCCGCCGCTACACTTCAATAGAACAGTATTCTCGGCGGTGAAGAAGAAGATCAAGTAGAGAGAAAACATCAAGTGCTCTCTGATGATTCATGTAATCATCATCGACTGAAAAGTAGCTGATCAACACCAGGCAAAAGTAGTGAAGGCTGAAGAAGATCCAGTGCTGAAAATCCAGATCAAGAAGCATCTTCTTCAACCAAAAGAAGCCAATCCTCATCAGGCTAAAGTTGCCAATCTTCATCCGACAGAAGAAACGGTTTTAGTAATGTAATTTCTTGTAAGGCTTGTGGGCCAACTTGTCTAGCTTGAGGGCTGGAGAGATGTGAGCCATAAGGGCCAGGGCAGTGCACTTGCGGGTGCGATTTGTCGAGCTTGCCGGCTCGGGGGCAGTAGGGGCTTGCGGGCCTGGGCTGTTGGGACTTGCGGGTCTGTATTGCGTGGATTGAGGGCCTGAGTGTCGAGCTTGCGGGTTCGGGGGAAGTTGGGGCTTGCGGGCCTAGGCTGTTGGGACTTGCGGGTCTGTGTTGTAAGGCTTGAGGTCCTGAAGCTTTTGACGGAGTTTGCCGAGCATAGCACACTGCTAGGTAGGCGCAGAGGGACAGAGGACTACTCAAGACACCCGGTCTTGAGGAACCTCTAAACATCGTTGTGTGTTTTCCGTGTCATGCTCTTTATTTCATAGATCTATTAATCAGAGACAAAGAACACCACAAAGGGGATAACATAATTTGAAAAACCTATTCACCCCCCTCCAGGTGATTAAGTAGGCACCCAATAAACAATAAGTGGTATCAAAGCTAGGTTGTTCAATGAAAAGCTTAACAGCTTGAACAGATCTGCTAGTGGGTGTCTAAGTACCATAAGCTATGGAATCAAGAATAGCTACTTGTTCTAGAGAAAACTATAGCCTATGGAGAATAAGAGCTAGAATATTCATGGAAGCCTTAGATCCAAGGATGTTTCAAGTCGTTCAAAAAGGGTCGTATGTCCACAAGTCCCTGCCTAAGAAAATGATTGAAGATGAGATCATCTTAGTCAACTTAGACAAGAAGGCCAAGAGCATCATAACAGGTGCAGTTGATACTCCCACCTTCCATCAAATTACTCACTGCACTACAACCAAGGAAATGTGGGAGTCATTGGCAATCCTAATGGAAGGACCACCAGAAGCAAAAATCACTATCACAGAGATGTGGAAGGTCAAGACCTTGAGTGATAGCGACTCAAGTAATACAGATACAGAGGAAGAGTCTCACTTTGGACTAACTGTCCAATCTAAATCAAAGGAAGAAGTTCAGAATGAAGTCATCTCAGAATAGGGTGGCATCAGGGCTCCCCTATCGAACACTGATTCAGATTCTGAAATAAGCCTCTCAGAGAGTTATGAAGATCTTATGGAAGATCTCAGAAGGAGCAGGGAACTCTGCAAAAAACAAGCTGATGAAATCTCAGTTCTTCAAGCCAGAAACTCTGATCTCATGGAAAAGGCAGAGAAGCTTACTCTGCAGAATGCAGAGTTCTGCCAACTCAAGAAGGATTTCAATGCCAGTTCAAACCTGGACCTAATAAGCAAGCTTGGAAAAACTCTGAAGGCTTTAGAAGATGGCAGGGAGTTGTGCTACTCCCTCACCAAGGAGTTGTTCTTCTAAAGAAGGATAGAGATCAGGCTGGTCTCCTGAAACCAAGGGTCAGGATCGTGAGGGACAAATTATCTATAAAAGAAAATCCAGTAACAAGCTCCTCCAAACCAAAGATATCTCCCCCATTGGTAAATGATTGCTACTCCATTCCCAGAGGTGAACAAAAATGCCTTAAAGAAAATGGATTAGACCCACTATGTGAGACAAATTCTAACCTGAGGAAAGTTACTTCTCCCTTCAACAAGGGCATAGGAGAACCGATCCCTGGGTATCATGTGGATGGGACTTGCACAAGGGGAAGAAAAATGACACCTACTACTTCCAAGGTACACCTTAAAAAGGGAGTCACAAAGAAACAGGAGCTCAGTAGGTCCAGGAGAACGAAGGAACCTTTGCAAATGACTGTCTTCACTAAAAGAAGCGTGAACGAGAAGAATCACATTTCTAACCAATACAATTCTGTCTTTTACAGGTATTCCTCAAAATGTCCACATAAGATTTATACATCTACCTACAGCAAGAGGATAAGATACAATAAATTTGATTGTTGGTGCTGTGGCAAGATGGGCCACTTTGCAATTGACTGTTGGTACAATTCAACGGCTCCAAGGGTAACGTATGTTAAACCTTCAAATCGACTTGCTCACTATTACTGCGCTTATCCGAAAGTAATTAAATCCAGTATGCCTTTTAAAAATAACAATGAGCTAGGACCCAAAAAAACTTGGGTTCCTAAGGGTCTGTAATCTCAATTCACAGATAGTCCAAATGCCCATAAATCTGGGGCCTTGGACAAGGTAGCTCCTCCAGCCCATAGGTTGGAACAGCAAAATTTTCTCATTAAACATCTTAGTGCAGGTTTAATACCAAAGGGTATCTACCAAGCAGGGCGCATGAATGCCTTAGGCAGACGCATTAGGAAGAATTGTATAATCGATGCAATAAGATGTCACTACGACAAACTAACTAGACAAGAAAGATGCATATCCTAAATGTGCTTTAACGACAAAAAGTATCGTCAGAACAGCGCTTAAATATTTTAAATATTGTTAAATTCGGTAAATCAGAGCCGCTCGATGCGGTAGTCATCGATTCCTCGATAAACTTAAAAAATTTACACGCCTCTTTACCTACTCCCACTATAAATAGAGTGAATGTATAGGATGGAAACTCATTTGCCCTAAGACATTCCCTCAACAAACCACCTCTTCGTCTCCAACCCTTTGTCCTCCCAGGAAAAATGTCAATAGAAAAAGGAACCGGTGAGATGCCCCCCATTGTGACGCTCACCGCCCTGTGGGAGCGAATAGAAACCCTTATAGAAAAGGCCATAAACAAAATGAAGGATGAGATGAAGGCTGAGGTTAAGTCAATAAGGGATGACATCTCTCAACTTCAAGCTCTACATGCGCAGTCCACAGCTCTCATCCTGAATAGAATCACCAACCAGGAGCAAACCCTTGACGCTCACCTCCAGGAAGTAAGAAATGTCACAGATGTCGGTGATCAGGAAATTCTGGAGCAGATATTTGAACTAAAGGAGTCAGTAAAAGAAGTAATCCAAGACGGGGAAAGGAGAATTGAAGAAGAAATCCGGATCAAGGGAAGCGTAACTGCTTGCTCGCATCAAGCGAAATGGGAAAGTAATCAAGTAAAGCATGCGCTTCAAGTAACCCCCTCTGAATACATACCCACTGAACCCTCCACCAGCTCCAACTCTGAAACCGAATTGGGTGAATCTGCAACAACTAGGAAGAAAAGGAAAACCTCCTGCGAAGAGTATAGGAAGAAAAGAGTAAGTGAGGTCCAATAGGACCCAGAATCTAGCCTGTGGAGTCCTCGCTCGAACGAAATCATCACGGAATCTAGGATAGCATTTGGTCACGGTCAGAAAGACCATGAGAGAGTGTACTCCTATATCGAATGGAATCGTCACATGAAGAATCTGGAAGAAAGAACAAGACATAAGATGGCTTTTCCCCATGGTCCTCCTCCTCCTCCAATGAAAATCCCGAAGCCAATGAACTTCTATAGGCAAATGAAAAAGAAGGAAGCAAAGGAAGCCAGCTCCAGCAAGGCACAAGAAGACGCCCTGTTTAAAATTGATTGAAAGACATTTCTTTCTTAAGTTCATATTACGTTAAGAACAATGGGTCCAGTTATATGACTAATCTCATATACGAACAATTCTAGTATAAGAACATTTATATATGAATGCTTATAAGGCATATGCCTGTGAAGTTATTGCGGCATGGTATTCATAAAAATACAATTACTGTTAAATCTAGTTATTGCCTGCTGATAACTGATAACGTGCCCTACTCCTTGTGTGCTTAGCTAGCAAAATGCATCATACATGGGCATATGCTAAAAATGTTATGTAGGTTATGCTAGACATCAAATACAGGTTATGCATGATGCAAGGAACACAGAAAATCCCCCAGGAGTTGGAAGAACTATAATTGAGCAAGGGGGTGCTTGATCTATTGTCTATCTAAAGGAGAGCTGTAGGAAAGAAGTCAGAAAGGGGGAGAAATGGCATCAACATTTTCAAAGACTAGATGCTCAAGAAGACCTCAAAGATAGGGGGAGCAAAGTTGTAGGGGAGCCACAAGAAGAGACATCAAATCAAGGCGGAGCTATAAACTTGATGTACTCAGAAGAGAAGCAAAAGATAAGTCAAAATCTGTCATTTAAGCTTTTAACATTTATTGCCAAGAGAAAGTAGTATAAATCAAAATATGTCATTTAAGCTTTTAACATTTATTGCCAATAGAAAGTAATCTTGACTTGAGATTCTGACTTCTTCAAATAGGGGGAGATTGTTGGGAATCTTACCCACATGATTCCTGCTTTGAAGATGTCACCAAGTCAAGAATACTTCACTTTGTATTTGATCATTTCCCTAGCTTATAAATCTCAAGAAGTTAATAGAAGGAGTTTCGTCTAACTCAGAAGGAAGATAGTCGACCGCTGAGATGAGGGGTCAAATCTGCTGGGATGAGCTCACTGTCTCAGCGGATCCGCTGAGACGAGAAAGGAGCTACAAATAGAAGAGACTTGGCGTGTTCGTCGAACGCAGAGAATAATGAAGACAAAGGAAGAAATCTCGTCGAGAAGATGGAGTTTCGTCAACATTGACTAAGTAACCTTGTCGTCGAGAAAGTCAAAGTAGAACAGACAACATCGTGAAGTAGCCCTATTGCTAAGAAAGCCAAGTATGACTGATGTTATTGGACATCGTCATAAAGAAGGCATATCGTCAAGAAGACCGAAGAAGGACAGCTGAAGACAGGCAGCTGTTGAAGCGTCGACATAACATCATTCATGTCGTCCAGACAATAATATGAATACGACGACATGATGGAAGAAGGAGGATCGCGACGACACAGACAGAGAGAGCTTATCGTCGTATATGCAGAATCGTCAGGATATCTTGTATCATTGAAATATCACCACCAGTGGAAGAAGTAAGAAGACTTGAAGGTCTACTAAAGCCCAAGGCGTCGACAAAGTCTTGTCGTCGAGATGCAGTCAGTATCAACATGAAAGTGGAAATGTCGTCAAGACAGAATTCAAACATTGCAGACGCGCTGTCAGCATTTAATGCCACCGCCTGATTGTCCAATCAGCGCATGCTTTGATGGATGGGCATCTGACAGTTGCATGTGACCGTTATACGGCCTGTCCATCCTATAAAGGGAATAGTGTTGCCCTAGAAAAAGGAGTCTTGCTGTGCAAGAAAGAAAACGAGAAAAAGAATCCCACCGCTACACTTCAATAGAACAGTATTCTCGGCGGAGAAGAAGAAGATCAAGTAGAGAGAAAACATCAAGTGCTCTCTGAAGAATCAGTCATCATCATCGACTGAAAAGTAGTCGATCGACAACAGGCAAAAGTAGTGAAGGCTGAAGAAGATCCAGTGCTGAAAATCTAGATCAAGAAGCATCTTCTTCAACAAAAAGAAGCCAATCCTCATCAGGCTAAAGTTGCCAATCTTCATCCGGCAGAAGAAAGGGTTTTATTACTGTAATTTCTTGTAAGGCTTGTGGGCCAACTTGTCGAGCTTGAGGGCTGGAGAGCTGTGAGGCTTGAGGGCCGGCGCAGTGCACTTGCGGGTGCGATTTGTCCAGCTTGCAGGCTCGGGGGTAGTAGGGGCTTGCGGGCCTAGGCTGTTGGGACTTGCGGGTCCGTATTGCGGGGCTTGAGGGCCTGAGTGTCAAGCTTGCGAGCTCGGGGCTAGTAGGAGCTTGCGGGCCTAGGCTGTTAGGACTTGCGGGTCCGTGTTGTAAGGCTTGAGGGCCTGAAGCTTTTGACGGAGTTTGCCGAGCCTAGCACACTGATAGGTAGGCGCAGAGGGACAGAGGACTACTCAAGACACCCGATCTTGAGGAACCTCTATAGATCGTTGTGTGTGTTTCTGTGTCATGCTCTTTATTTCATAGATCTATTAATCAGGGACAAAGAACACCACAAAGGGGATAACATAATTTGAAAAACCTATTTACACCCCCCCTCTAGGTGATTAAGTAGACACCCAATAAATAATAAGTGCCACCACTGTGGTAAGGCAGGGCATTGGAGGAGGAACTGTCCTCTCTATATTGAGGATCTACATAAGAAGAAGGGAAGTGTGACTTCCTCTTTAGGTATTTTTGTTAGAGAAATAAACCTTTCTGCTCCTACATCTTGGGTATTGGATTCCAGATGCGGTTCTCACATTTGCACAAATGTGCAGGAACTGGGAAGGAGAAGAATATTGGGTAAAGGAGAGGTAGACCTAAGCGTTGGAAATGGAGCAAGATTTATTGCCATTGTCGCTGTAGTCTATCGTCTTTTTTTGCAGACTGGGCTTGTAATAGATCAAGATAACTGTTATTTTGTTCCAGCCAAAACTCGAAAAATTATATCCATTTCATGCCTTGACATGAAGGGTTTTTCATTTATAATTAAGAACATTTATTGTTCAATTTTTATGATTGATGTTTGTTATGGTGTAGCCCAATTGCTTAATGGTTTATATGTTTTGAACTTAGACCAGCCGATCTATAATATAGAAAATACTAAAAAAATATAAACAAATGACTTGAATCCTTCATACCTTTGGCTTTGTCATTTAGGCCATATAAATGAGAAACGCATATCCAAGTTCCAAAGAGATGCACTACTTGACTCATTTGATTATGAATCATTTGAGAGATGCGAGGCTTGCTTATTAGGCAAAACAACTAAAGCCCCTTTCACAGGTCATACTGATAGGGATGGTGATCTTGTGGGTATCATACATAGTGATATATGCGGACCCATGAGTTCTATGGATAGAGGTGGGTTTCAATACATCATTACGTTTATTGATGATTTCAGTAGATACGGATACATGATTCTTATGGAGAACAAATATGAATCCTTTGAAAATTTCAAAGAGTTCCAGAATGAAGTACAAAACCAACTAGGAAAAACAATTAAAGCACTTCGATCTGATCGAGGTGGCGAATATTTGAGATAGGAGTTCCATGATCATCTGAAAGACTGTGGTATTGTATCACAACACACACCACCTAGAACACCATAGCATATTGGTGTTTCTAAGCAGAGAAATTATACTTTGTTAGACATGGTACGATCGATGATGAGTCATGCATATTTTCCCGTTTCCTTTTAGGGTTTTGCTCTAGAGACAACTACTTTTATACTAAATTGTGTTCCGACAAAAACTGTTCAAAAGACACCATATGAGATATGGACTGGGAAGTGTCATGGTATGTCTTTTGTTAATATTTGGGGTTGTGAGGCATACGTGTGATGTCAAATGCCTGACAAGCCAAAAGCCATGTCAGATAAGTGTTTTCTTGTTGGAAATCTTAGGGAAACCAAAGGGAATTACTTCTACCTGTGATCTGAGGGCAAAGTGTTTGTCGCAAGGAGTGGTGTTTTCTAGAGAAAGAGTTTTTGTCTAGAGAGAGCACAAAGGTAGAACTTAAAGAGGTTCAAGAGCCACAAACACTGAATGAACCAGAATTTGAACCTGAGAAAGGACTACAAACTGTTGTAGCTGGAGAACCTTCTCACAAAACACAAGTCCTACGTAGATCTGGTATACTTAGAGTTGAGCTTGAGAGATATGGATTTCTCATGTCTAAAATAGGTAGTGTGTTCCTTATGGATCATGATGATGAGCTTGCAACCTATCGGGAGGCTATGTGTGGACTAGACTCCGAGAAGTGGCTTGAAGCCATGAAATCTGAAATGGACTCTATGTATGCAAACCAAGTTTGGACCTTGGTGGAACCACCTAAAGGGGTACGCCCCATAGGGTGCAAGTAGCTCTTTAAGAAGAAGACCGACATGGGTGGGAATGTACAGATATTCAAAGGGCGATTGGTGGCAAAAGGTTTCAATCAAATTCATGGTGTTGACTGTGATGAAACCTTTTCCCCTGTTGACATGGTTAAGTCCATCAGAATTCTACTTGCTATTGCTGCGTATCATGACTATGAGATCTGATAAATGCATGTCAAAATGACTTTCCTTAATGGAAACCTGCTCAAGGATGTAAATATAGCATAACCCGAGGCCTTTGTATCTTCAAGTAAATCCACTAAAATATGCAAGTTGAATCGATCCATTTATAAATTGAAATAACTTCTCGAAGTTGGAATCTACGTTTTGATGAGAAAATCAAAGAGTTTCGTTTCATCAAGAACGAGGACGAGCCTTGTGCTTATAAGAGTATTAGTGGGAGCATTATCGTATTACTGATATTGTATGTGGATGACTTACTGTTGATTGGGAATAACATTGCAACCCTATAAGTTGTTAAGAATAGGCTAGGGGACTGCTTTTCTGTAAAGGACTTGGGTTAAGCGACTTATATACTTGGTATTAAGATCTATAGAGATAGATCAAAGAACTTGATGGGTTTGACCTAGAGTACATACATTCATAAGGTGTGGAAACGATTCAACATGCTTGAGTCCAAGAAGGGATTCTTACTCATATCACATGGTGTGAGTCTCTCTAAGGACTAGTGTCCTAAATCTTTGGAAGACAAGGACCGCAAGAAGTTGATTACATATGCTTCGAAAATTGGATCAATCATGTATGTATTGTTATGTACTCAGCCCGATGTCTCATATGCTTTGAGCAGGACGAGCAGATATCAGTCTTATTCTAGTGATGGTCACTGGACAACAGTCAAGAATATCCTAAAGTACTTGAGAAGGACTTAGGATATGTTCTTGGTGTTTGGTGGAGAGGAATAATTCATTGTAAAAGGTTACACAGATGCTAGCTTCCAAATTGATAGGAACAACACAAAATCCAAGTCAGGTTTTGTATTTTGCCTTAATGGAGGGGATGTGAGCTAGAAGAGTTTCAAGCAAGAGATAGTTGCTGATTCTACAACAAAGGCCGAGTATATTGCTGCTGCTAATGCGACAAAGGAGGCTGTATGGATTAGGAAATTCATTGGCGAGCCCAATGTAGTTCCTAGCATTATTGATCAGGTACTTCTCTACTGTCACAACAATGGTGCAATTGCACAAATTAAGGAACCTAAATCTCATCAACGCTCCAAGCACATACTTCGATGGTTCCATCTTATTCGAGTGATTGTCGATCAAGGAGATGTGAACATTTGGAGAGTATCGACTACAGAAATATATTGGATCCACTAACAAAGCATCTTGCGTAATGGAAACATGATGGTCATGTTAGATTAATGAGTATTAGATACCTGAATGATCATCTTTAGTGGGAGCCTTGTGGATTATATGTTTGTAGGTTGTATATTCATATGATGAATTGTGATTTGTACTATGTATTTCTTTTTACATTTATGGCAAGTCTTTTTGTTATATCAATTTGTTTCTATATTTGATATAGTAGTTAACATAATAAATGTCCTTAGAATGTTTTCTTTCATAGGAATTCAAGTGCGTCACTTGAATGTAAGGGCCTATGGTTATTTAAAGCATCATTCTTAAATGGTCCCTGGTCGAGGTATCATCTTAGAAATTAGAGCGAGGCTTATACACCAAGACTAGTATGTGGGTGACTGATGACTTGTTCTCACAGGTCATGATATAGGACATGAAGTCATAACATAGGTACTTGTTAGGAACAAGTTATACTGGACAGACCCACCGTGAGACTACTTTATGGATTGTTATATGAACGTGTCACAAGTAGATCTCAAGTGGTGTTTGTGGTTCTTTGACCAAAAGTCACAACATTCATCAAGTGATGAAGAGCGTACTTTGATGCCATCTAAAGTCTTCCTTGAGAAAGGTTGATGATAAATGTGGTTATTGGATATGTTACAAATTATTTGGGTGTTTGTGTGTGGACAAAAATGGAATTTGTCATCCAATATGATTGAAGTTACATCCATGGGCCCCCTTGATGGAATGAGACTGAGAAATCCATGGCCATGCTGGGTTGAGCCAATATTTGATATTGAGCTAACCACTCTAAGAAGGTCTATTCTAGATCAAGAAAGCATGGAATGAATAATTATGAGGGTGACACGGTCCATGCCTCTAGTTCATTCCGGATGCAAAGGACAAAGGAACATGACAAAACTAATACATTGGCCACATACAAGCATGTTTGAGTTATGAACTTTTATTGCTTGGGCAGCAATGATGTAGTGCTAGATGCCGCTCATTGTTTGTGAGACTTTTGTTGATACTTTCTAGATAAGGTGGGAGACGGTTGGAGTTTCTATGGTGATCCGGAAGTAATCAAGTAGTGTGTCACATTGCCAACGTGATATGAGCATATAGGGTCACACATAAGAGCGTTTGGAGAAGTTGGAGAAAAGATTAGATTGGCCTTGCTCATTTGGATATGAGTTATATGACTAATCCTATGACTATTTGGAATATAGTTGGTTCAGGAAGACTACTCCTTAGATGTTGTGAATATTATAGGGAGCATGTCGATAAAGGATTCAAGGCGATATTTTGAATATCGTGCGAGAAGACTTTGAGATGACATTTTGAATGTCATCATGACATATAGCGTGTTGTCAAGATCATAAGCTGATATTATGAATGTCGACTCGTGATCTTTGTCGTCGAGAATGTCTCGACGATATAAACTCATGGATATTTCATCGAGAATGTCTCGAATATTTTGTCGAGATGTCTCCACGATTTTGTCGAGACTGTCTCGACAAATGATCCATGTCGCCGAGACTGTCTCAACGACAATGACTATCACTGGTTAGTTCGTCGAGACTGTCTCGACAAATGATTTAATTCATCGAGTTATCTCGACAATTTCGTCGAGACGGTCTCGACGACTTTGTTGAGATGTCGCGTTGAATGAATTGATCCCGACGAGACCTTAAATTCAATTTTAAGCTGGTCTCCGGATAGCGAAGCATTTGTCTGCCTTATTGTCGTGGGTATAAAAGGGCAAGAGACATTAGGTTTTGCGTGACTTTTGATGCGATAGAAATCTCGAGAACTGATAGGCAATCTCGTGCCACCCCAAGTGCTAGTGCGATCCTGTACCCGTGTGTCAATCAGAAGTCGTTCTTGGAGATCGAAGAGGAAGTGTTCCTATCAATCTTGTCGTTGTACTAGAAGACTCATCACCGCCTCTCCTTAGACCTATCTTGCAATCCGTGGAGACATAGAGGGCACTCCTTTCCCCGACCTAGTTCTTCAACAAACATCTAGGGTTTTTAGATGCTTGTGTGGGCTTTTATAGAGGTGTAGATCTATTACTACACTTATTCCTTCAAACGAGCTTGCTGATCTCGACAGAGACGCCGAACATGCACAAAGAGTGCTTGGATTTTCTTAGAGCGATCCAATTGAATAATGATTCAATCCCGCACAGGTCATTTATTTATTGCTTCGATTTCTTGATTCATGGTTTGAGCAAGATCCTATTACCTCTCTTTTGGGTTGTTCTTGATTATTCAGCTGCGCACATCTGATGTGTATACCTCTTAAGGAAAACACAATAGTTATTTCTTCTACTTTAGCTTCGCGCAATATTCAAACTTCTTTTATTCTTTATCATTCAAAAATTCGAAAAGAATGCAACGTGGAGCAATATAAAAAATTTATTGATATTTTAAAACAAATCCAAAAAAATATGCCATTTTTCGAGGCAATCTCTCAAATGCCTAAATACGCAAAATATCTCAAGAAATTACTCTAAAAAAAGAAACTTGAAGATTTTTCACGTGTTTCTCTTAACGCGGAATGCTCGACGATTATGTTAAATAAATTTCCACAAAAATTGAATGATCCGGGATGGTTCTTTATCCCGTGCTTGTTCAGCAATTTGTTAATAAAACATGCCTTGGCCGATTTAGGCGCTAGCATAAATTTAATATCATATTCTTTATCGAAAAATATTGGTTTTGGCACTCCAAGCCCAACAAAAATGAGTACCCAGCTAGCGGATCAGTCGATTAAATACCCAATAGGGGTTGTAGAGGATGTGCTAGTCAAGGTTGATAAATTTATCTTCCTGGTAGATATTTTCATCCATGACATTGAAGAGGATGCTAAGGTCCCCTCAAACTAGGTTGGCCCTTCATCGCCACCTCTCGCACGATAATTGATGTCAGTAACAGAAAGCATTTCCTTCGGGTTGGGGATGATGAAGTCTCTTTTAGCATCAACCCCTCGATGAGAAATGCTCTATCAAATGACAATTCTTGTTTTACTTTAGAAAAAACTTTTGAAGAAAGTCTTTCATCATTTTCTAAAATTATTTCACCAATTTTTGAAGATCCGGAGCTCGCTACGATGTTTTGCTTAAAGGAAATAATTCGGTCGTTACCTTTTGAATAATTCAATTTAAATAATTTTAAAATAAAACCTCTTATAAAGAACCACCAAATCTCAAATTAAAACTACTTCCAGATCATTTAAAATATATTTTTCAATAAAACAATTGTAAATTGCATGTAATCATTTCTTCTGCTTTCAACGATTCAGAAATTTCCGAATTAGTTCAAGTTTTAAATAATCACCGCCCTGCAATTGCATGGTAAATCTCAGATATAAAGGGGATTAACCTCTCTTTTTGCTAGAACAAAATATTGTTAGAGGATAATTCCCATAGTGTCGTACAGCCTCAATGACGCTTAAATCTGAACGTGAAAGACGTCGTTAAGGCTAAAATAATTAAACTTTTAGATGCGGGAATTATTTACCCAATTTTGGACAGTACTTGGGTTAGCCCAGTACAAGTCGTGCCCAAGAAAGACTGGGTAATGACAGTGCCCAACAAAAATTATGAATTAACTCCAACTCGTACTGTTACGGGTTGGCGGATGTGCATCGATTATAGAAAACTAAATGATGCCACCCATAAGGACCACTTCCTGTTACCCTTTTGTTTGCCCGGAAATCCGCGACCTCTCTTCTTTAGCCAGGAAGGACCCTTCCAGTGGTCTCAGTTTTGCGAGACCACCCAAATCTCCCGCTCTCCCTCCGGTGTTTTCTCCAAAGCACGGACAATCAAGCCCCGTCAGACCGCCAGACTGCACGGTCTGGTCCCTTTTTCTTTTTTGTTATTAACACCCCCTTTCCTCTGCCCCGATTCTCCTGTACCCCGGGCTGCCCTTAATTTTTGGATCTGCCCATTTGGGCATCCTCTGTGTCTATAAATATAGGGGTAGGGGTACCTGAAAAGGGATTTTTGTTGGGAATCTTGCCCACATGATTCCTGATTTAAAGAAGTCACCAAGTCAAAAAAACTTCACCTTGTATCTGATTACGTCTCTAGCCTATAATCTCAGGAAAATATAAGTACATATCGTCGAGAATAACAGGCGATATCGTTGACAATACGTGCTTGTCGTCATAATGATGGGCAGAGCAGTAGCCGCTAAGAAGCAAAGTATTCGTCGACTGCTGAGACATGGCGATATCGTCGAACGAAGAATGCCGATCGTCGAAACGCTGAGACGTGGCGAGATCGTCGAACGAAGAATGCCAATCGTCAAACGCTGAGACGTGGCGAGATCGTCGAACGAAGAATGGCGATCGTCAAACGAAGGATGGCAAGTTCGTCGATCGCAGAATGCTGTTCGTCGAACGCAGAGAAGCCACAGGACATCGTCGTGTGGAACTCATGTCGTCGAGAGACAATATGATTACGACGACATGATGCAAGAAGGAAGCTCACGACAACACTGTCAGAGAAAGAATATCGTCGTATATACAAAATTGCCAGGATATCTTGTATTGTCGAGATACCACCATCAGGGGCAGAAGGAAGATCGCGACGACAAAGTTAGAGACAACTTGTTGTCGTAATGATGCAGATATCTTCAAGACAGAATTCAAATCTTGCGGATGTGAAGTCAGCAATTAATGCCGCCGCCTGATTGTCCAATCAGGGCCTGCTACGATGGATGGGCTTCTGACAGTAAAGGAAATTGTATGTGACCCTTATACGGCTTGTCCGTCCTATAAAAGGGAACAGTGTTGCCCTAGAAAAACAAGCTTGCTGTGCAAGAAAAAGAATGAAAAAAAAGAATCCTGCCGCTCTTCAATAGAACAGTATTTTTTTTTGGCGGAGAAGAAAGAGAACAAGATTCAAGAGTTCTCATAAGAATCAGTCATCTCCATTGACTGAGAAGTCGCCGTTCAATATCAGGCAAAAGAAGAAGAGGCTGAAGAAGATCCAGAGCTGAAACACAAAATCAAGAAGCATCTTCTTCATCCTTAAGAAGCCGATCTTCATCAAGTCTAAGTTGCCAGATTTCATCTGGCTGTAGAAACAGTTTATTTTATTACTGTATTTTCTTGTAAGGCTTGCGGGCCAATTTGTCTAGCTTGAGGGCTGGAGAGTTGTGAGGCTTGAGGGCCAGGGCAGTGCACTTGCGGGTGCGACTTGTCGAGCTTGAGGGCTCAGGCGCAGTAAGGGCTTGCGGGCCTAGGCTGTAGGCAAAGGACTTGCGGGTCTGTGTTGTGTAGGGCTTGAGGGCCTGAGTGTCTGATGCGCTATTTCAGCACTGCTAATTAGCAGGCACGAAATGCGATACGACGGCAGTGCACCGGTCGCTCAAGTAATAAAAATGGGAAGTTATCCCCAAGTATCGATCTCTCAAGGACTGCAAGTTGGGTAGTACGATTTGCTCTAAACAGGAAATCAGTTAAAAGGAGTGATAAGTAACCACGGGGGGGGGGGGGGGGGGGGGGGGGGTTGATTTGGTTTCCTACGCTATTGCAGAATGAAGAAAGATGAGGGTCAAAACTCTGCTTCGCACGACGAGATGGGTGCACCGGCCGCGATGTCGTGCTTTGGAAGGCGCGTGGACGGGAAATCACTATGATGGTTGAGGGTCGCATGCACCTCTTCTCAAAAAATCACCACTAGCAATTGCTAGTGGCTTCACCCACAACAAATCAAAGAAAATCACTAGGAACAAGGGGTATTCATGCCACCACAACATCAGTGCCTATGAGGGAAAGCAAAACTACTTAGGATTAGCTTAACACATGTTCATACAACACAAAATGAAGTAAAAGCATTCAAGGTTAGAGAGGACCACAAAGAAGAGGTCACGTCTTGGGTTCACGGCCAGAATGAGAGGTTGTCGAGCTCTCTCCGGACTCGGCCCTCAGATGGTGAGCTTTGCTCGAAGGAGGCTGTCACCGCTCCTACGATCTTCAGCGCTTCCTTGGTCTCCTTGGCGAGGAATGCTTGAGCTAATGGTGGATGAAGCTCCCTAATGCTCCCGGATGGAAGGATGGAGGTGGAAATCACCTGAAATGTCCTTGATGGTGGAGGAGATGAAGGGGAAGCCTTCAACCCTCAAGAGCAGCTGGAAGGAAGAGATTTCCCGCTCTCTGAATTGCTCCCGGTCATCCTCTCCCGGTCCTCTTTTCTGATTGCCTCGATTCCTGCTTTTTATAGGAAACCGGCTGAAAATTGGTCACGCACGGTCGAACGCACGATCGTGCGCAGACCGTGCGATATTAACGGATGAAATATGGCTTGTAGAATACGCTGCGCCGCCCGTGCGATTTGTTCACGCACGACCAACGCCGCCCGTGCGTTCAAACGCACGGGTAAAATCCGACGCTCTGAGATCACAAAGATACAGGTCGACCGTGCGTTTTACTCATGCACGGGCGGATTCGCCCATTCTTTAAAACGCACGAGTAAACCCCGACGCTCATTTTTCTTCCTAGATACAAACTTACGACCGCGCTGACCGTGCGTCAAGGAAACGCACGACCGTGCGATATGCACAGAAATTACATTTGGGGGAAAACGGGACGATCAGGTCACCTGCAAACAAGATATACTAGCTGGGAATACACGTCCAGCACAGGGATACATAAAAGAAGGGAAGGGGAGCACAATGTACTTACCCCCAACAACGAGGAATGCAATTGCACACCGAAATGGGCTTAATGGTGCACCTAGCATGGAATAGTATATGTAAATTAAAACGTGACTAAAATGTGGTGCAAACACTAGAATATCAGCCCAAATGAGTCCAAAAATATATATATAAATGGGACTCATCACACCCCCAGACTTAACCATTTGCACGTCTCGGGCAAACTACTCAGCTCTCCTGTCGGAACAATTGAATGTTAGCATAAGTTTGAGCGTTAGAGAATTATGCGAAGTCGCATGCTCTCGTACGTAGAAATACATTAGAACAGAATTAAACTCAAGGTTATATCTAATTATTTCTAAAACAGTAGTTTGGAATTTATATTACTTGGATGGTGAATCCTGGTGAATCTTTCGGTCGTGCAAAAAGGGAAAATAATGTGACTAATGAGTAAAGTATTACTCAAATCGAAGCTAGGGACAATCTCCTAAGAAATCCATCAAAGTCGGTGTCCATAGGATTGCACGTTCACACCCTCTCTACTGCGTGAGACGACTCGTAACTAAAATCAATAGGACTTATAGGAAATTATTGGGCTTAGGTTGAGTATAGGCTAGGTAAGTAGAAGGACGATGGGAATCGCACTCAACACAACCGTCGCACTCAAGAGAATGACAATCACCCATACAACATTTTCAGTATTTACACGACACCCCCAGACTTCAACTGAACAATAGGTGCGTGTTGAGCCAGATATACAAAAATTTTGCCGAGAGAGAATTATTATTGCACAACTCTTTTATTTTTCTTTTCTTTTCTTTCTTTTCTTTTCTCTTTTCGGCAAAAGAACATTTTTAAGCGCAATAAAACGACTCCTTTAGCTAAATTAAAGCTGCCATACACAACATAGATGACACCAAATGCGATCGAGAAAGAAATTTCTTTCAGCTCAACGGTTGGTGCGAACATAGGTTCGGCTCTATGGCTTTGGTTACATTATTAGTGGAGCTAAACAAGGAGGAAGAGTAGGCTCAAATGGGCTTGCAATGGTGATTACGTAGGTAAGGATTTCAAAAGCACAAGCGGATCAAGAGGTGGCCTAGTACATCAACACAATCGTGTCGAGAGTCTCCTAGTGCAAGTTCTAGCCAACGAGAAAGGTTGTCCTTCCTTTCGACCCTAGTAATAAGCTACTACTAGCCTGCTACACTCGACCTATTGCTATCGTTGGATTCACCGGATTCACCACTAAAGTAAAATAAATTTCATCTACTATAACGGAAATAATTACATTACAACTCTGAATTTCATTCTACCCTAATTGAATTTCTAGGTGTGACCGGAGCACATGACTAGAGCACTAGTCGAGTCAACATTTTTCTCTACTCCTCACTCAAATACTAACAATTCAATTCTTATGAGCGGGAAAACCTCGCAGTGATACCCAATAAGCACGCGTGATCAAGTGCGCGTTAACTAGGTGCAAGTGTATGCAACAAAATATAAATCTTAACTCAGCACATTCTAGCATGTCATGCAACGTGGGTGCACGTGCACAGCTCGCTCTCTCCCCCAGACTCGATTGAGAACATCTAAAATAAGCAATTCAAACATAAGTAAGAGAGGGGAAGAGTTGACCTATGCTCACAAAGGAGCATGCCAGAAGTGCGGCAATCCCAATTTCTTTAAAGATAAATCTCCTTCCACGCGAGAGCATAGCTTCACCTACAATGTTAGCAAAACTGAAATAACAATACGCAAAAGGATTAAAAAGATAGACAGAACTAGGTGGTTCCCATGGGTTGTCTCCCAAGAAGCCCTTTTGTTTAACGTCCTTTAAGGTGGACCAAATACCTGTATTAATCATTGTTCAAAGCAGAGAATCTAGATAAAAAGTTTCACAGACAGATCACAGCAAAGAAAAAAAAGAACTCAGCTATACGCGCTTTTGTAGTGCACGTCCCCAGTGGCTTGTAGGCTGGAGGTGAAAGCTTTAGGGCCAAAATTGGTATTACCCAATTTTCCCCTAGCCTCTGCCAACTTGTGCACTGGAAGCAGTGGAGCGAGCATTACGCTCTCTTCTTCCAAATTTCAGTTTCTCCATGGTAGGAGAGCGCCAGCGTTGGTAGTCGTCAGATTTTCCCACCTTAGTGGTGGGTGGCATCACTCCCGTTACCGTAGTGGCAACTGAGTCAGCCCAAGATACCGTCTGTTTAAAAAGTTTATTACAAAATTTATTGTCAGATAAGAATGGGACATTGTCCCGAGTTAAGTTCAGCTGAATGGGTTCAGACACCAGATCCTCCTCCCTTTCCGGGTCGCATTCCTTTCTCAAATCTATTTCTTCTCCTTCTCCGCATGATTTTTTATCCTCCTTTTCTTCGTCCAACTGTACTATTTCAACTTTTATTCCTGCATCACTAAGAGATTTATCAGAAATATTTTGGGAAAAGCAAGGCAATGTTTCAGTCACAATTTTGGGGTAGGTAGGGATGATAACTTTCCCAGCGAAAAAATCCAAAGTGGCACCGCTCTCTTTCAAGAACGGCACTCCCAAGATGGGGATAGAGTTATTCTCCTTGGGTCCCAACACTTGGAAGTCAGCGACCACTACCATCCCCTCAACCATGATTTCAACATTCTTCACTTCCCCCTCCGACTGAATAATAGTCCCATTAGCAAGCACCAAAGACTTCCGATCATCCGGGTTCATCTCGAGTTGCAGTTTAGCCACGTGTTGCAATGCAAGGACGTTGCGGGATGATCCGGAGTCACATGAGGCAGCAGTTTGGATATTATTAATAGAACAAATGATGACTAATTCATTTGGGTCAACCACATCCGTGTCGGTGAGACTCTTCCCTTGATTTATAGGATTTTTTCTGTGTTGCTAGGAAGTGTCCCTTGCGACCGCTCGGTTAACAATTGAGCCAATTGGCCTAATTGCGTCTCCAAGTTACGCATGGACGCGGTTTGGTTAACCATGTTAGAGTTCGCGACATGCATAAACCTTTCCATCATTTCTTCAAGGTTTCTCTTCTTAGGAGTTGGGGCACCATGATTATAACTCGGTTGAGGCGGCCGCGGTTGGCTACTGGAGGCTTGAGCATCGTATTGATGCGAGCCTCCTTGCCATCGTTGGCCTGGAATGTTTTGTTTCCAAGAGAAGTTCGGATGACTTCTCACGCCCGAGTTATAAGTGTTATTGAACGGAGCTCCTTGAGTTTGATCATTAATATAATTAACACTTTCATCAAAAGAAGCTTCATTAGGTTGCTCACCTGTGGGGCACTCATATGCATGATGCCCTGGGTTTCCACAGCCTTGACATGAGATCATCATCACTGAGGCAGAAGGGGGGGGGGGGGGGGGGTAGGCCTCTTACGTAGCATGGTACTTTCCGCAGGTGTACCAGACGTGTTCACCTCAAAAAGACCGCGAGTGTTCCTTGGAGTGTTTCTTCCAGCAGTCCAAAAGGAACCATGAATGGCAGTGTCTTGGACGATCCGCAATACTTCTTCAGGGGTGTGGTTCATCAAAGTTCCGCCTGCAGCAGCATCAATCATGGCCCTATAGTTAGGTTCAATAGCAAAATAAAAATTTTCTACTATGGCCCACGGTTGTAGCTCATGCTGGGGGCATTACCGGAGAAGGTTCATGAACCTCTCCCAAGCTTCTGAGAGAGCCTCCTGATCAAGCTGTTGGAAGGTTGCTATTTCCCTCCGCAAGTTCACAACTTTGTCAACAGGGTGAAACTTTGCCAAAAATTTTTCTTGCAGGGCGTCCCAAGTGGTAGTTGTACCGACAGGGATCGTGTGGAGCCACGCCTTTGCCTGGTCACGTAGAGAGAAAGGGAATAGCCTAAGCTTCACCGTCTCGTCAGCCAATCCTGCATAACGAAATGTTCCACAGATTTCTGCGAATTCAATTAAGTGAAGATGGGGGTCTTCACTTGCTAATCCAGAGAACTAGGCCTGATTGCGGATCATGTTCAGGATGGCCGGCTTTATCTCAAAGTTGTTGTTGGTGATAGCTGGGCCAAATCCAGGGTACACACTCCCAACAGTGGGTGTAGTGTAGTCTCTCATAGTCCTAGGTCGTGGCCTAGCCACTTCATTCTCGTCAGCAGCCTGCCCCACGGCCGGTGCATTTCCCACTCCGGGATCAACCTGATTTCCATTAACATCCATGGTGGCAGCAGCACATAGACGCGCCCGCAGAGTACGCTCTATCTCAGGGTCAAATGCTGCACACTCACCGAGATCTCTTCTATGTATACACTTCTTCAACACGAAAGCAGATAATAAAAAAAAAACAAAAAGACCTTAAAACGGATCTCCAAAGAAGAACAAATCACACACGCTTGTAGTCCCCGACAACGGCGCCAGAAACTTGATGCGCTATTTCGGCACTGCTAATTAGCAGGCACGAAATGCGATACAACGGCAGTGCACCGGTCGCTCAAGTAATAAAAATGGGAAGTTATCCCCAAGTATCGATCTCTCAAGGACTGCAAGTTGGGTAGTACGATTAGCTCTAAACAGGAAATCAGTTAAAAGGAGTGATAAGTCACCACAGGGGGGGGGGTTGATTTGGTTTCCTACGCTATTGCAGAATGAAGAAAGATGCGGGTCAAAACTCCGCTTCGCACGGCGAGATGGGTGCAACGGTCGCGATGTCGTGCTTCGGAAGGCGCGTGGACGGGAAATCACTATGACGGTTGAGGGTCGCACGCACCTCTTCTCAAAACATCACCACTAGCAATTGCTAGTGGCTTCACCCACAACAAATCATAGAAAATCACTAGGAATAAGGGGCTATTCATGCCACCAAAACATCAGTGCATATGAGGGAAAGCAAAACTACTTAGGATTAGCTTAACACATGTTCATACAACACAAAATGAAGTAAAAGCATTCAAGGTTAGAGAGGACCACAAAGAAGAGGTCACGTCTTGGGTTCATGGCCGGAATGAGAGGTTGTCGGGCTCTCTCCGGACTCGGCCCTCAAATGGTGAGCTTGGCTCGAAGGAGGCTGTCACCGCTCCTACAATTTTCAGCGCTTCCTTGGTCTCCTTGGCGAGGAATGCTTAAGCTAATGGTGGATAAAGCTCCCTAATGCTCCCGGATGGAAGGATGGAGGTGGAAATCACCGGAAATGGCCTTGATGGTGGAGGAGATGAAGGGGAAGCATTCAACCCTCAAGAGCAGCGGGAAGGAAGAGATTTCCCGCTCTCTGAATCGCTCCCGGTCGTCCTCTCCCGGTCCTCTTTTCTGATTGCCTCGATTCCTGCTTTTTATAGGAAACATGCTGAAAATTGGTAACGCACGCTCGAACGCACGATCGTGCGCAGACCGTATGATATTAACGGATGAAATAAGTCTTGTAGAATACGCTGCGCCGCCCGTGCGATTTGTTCACGCACGACCAAAGCCGCCCGTGCGTTCAAACGCACGGGTAAAATCCGACGCTCTGTGATCACAAAGATACAGGTCGACCATGCGTTTTACTCACGCATGGGAGGATTCGCCCGTGCGTTAAAATACATGAGTAAACCCCGACACCCCATTTTCTTCCCAGACACAAACGCACGACCGCGCAGACTGTGCGTCAAGGAAACACACGACCATGCGATATGCACAGAAATTACATTTGGGGGAAAACGGGACGATCAGGTCACCTGCAAACAAGATATACTAGCTGGGAATACACGTCCAGCACAGGGATACATAAAAGAATGGAAGGGGAGCACAATGTGCTTACCCCCAACAACGAGGAATGCAATTGCACACCGAAATGGGCTTAATGGTGCACCTAACATGGAATAGTATATGTAAATGAAAACGTGACTAAAATGTGGTGCAAACTCTAGAATATCAGCCCAAAATGAGTCCAAATATATATATATATATAAATGGGACTCTTCAGTGTCGAACTTGCGGGATCGGGGGTAGTAGGGGCTTGCGGGCCTAGGCTGTTGGGACTTGCGGGTCCGTGTTGTAAGGCTTGAGGGCCTAAAGCTATTGGCGGAGTTTGCCGAGCCTAGCACACTGCTGGGTAGGCGCAGAGGGAGAGAGGACTACTCAAGACACCCGGTCTTGAGGAACCTCTATAATTCTTTTGTGTGCTTTCTGTGGTTTGTTCTTTATTTCTTAGATCTATTAACCAGAAAGTAATAAAAACCTAAAGGGGGATTTTATAAAAAGAAAAACCTATTCACCCCCCCCCCCCTCTAGGTGATTAAGTAGACACCCCATAAACAACAAGTGGTATCATAGGGAGGTTGTTCAAAGAAATGCTTAACAACTTGAACAGATCTGCCAGTGGGTGTCTAAGCATCATTAGTATGGAGTCAAGAATAGCTAGGTGCTGTAGAGAAAACTTTCCTCTGTGGAAAGTTAGAGCCAGAATATTCATGGAAGCTTTGGATCCGAGGATGTTTCAAGTCACTCAAGAAGGGCCATATGCTCTCAAGACCACATCTAAGACAATGACAGAGGATGTGATCATTCTAGACAAGAAAGCCAGAGACATCATAGCTGATGCAGTTGATACTCACACTTTCCATCAAATTACTCACTGTACTACAGCCAAGGAAATGTGGGAGTCTCTGGCAATCCTCATGGAAGGATCACCAGGAGTAAAAGACACTGTCACAGAGAAGGAGAAGATCAAGACCTTGAGTGATAGTGAGTCAAGAAATACAGATACAGAGGAAGAGCCTCACTTTGGACTTACTGCCCTATCTGAATCAGAGGAAGAAGTTCAGAATGAAGTCATCTCTGAACAAGGTGGAATAAGGGATCCCCTGTCGAACACTGATTCAGATTCTGAAATGAGTCCCTCAAAAACTTATGAGGATCTTCTAGAAGAGCTCAGAAGAACAAGGAGATCTGCAGGAAGCAAGCTGATGAAATCGTAAATCTCCAGGCCAGAAACTCTGATCTCTCAGAAAAGGCTAAAAGGCTGACTCTAGAGAACGCAGATTTCTGCCAGCTCAAGAGAGACTACAATGTAAACTCAAACCTTGACCTGATGTGCAAGTTTGGAAAAACCATGAAGGCGCTGGTAGATAGCAGGGAAGCATGCTACTCTCTTAGCAAAGAGATCATGCTCCTAAAGAAGGATAGAAATCAGGCTGGTTTCCTGAAGACGAGGGCTAATAAAGTAGAAGAATGGAGAACAAATCCTTCATTAAAGGAAATCCAGTAGCAAGCTCCTTCAAACTAGAGACCTCTCCTCCACTGGTTGATGGTCGGTGCTCCACTCAAAGCAGGGAGCTGGAATGCTTTAAGAAAGATAGATCAGATAGACCCTGCGGGATGCAGGCTAGCTTGAGGAAGGTAAACTCACCCTCCATTTGGAAGGCTGGGCAACCTGATCGTGGGAATCTAAAAAAATGGAGCTCCACAAGTGAACTCGCTGAGTTCAGAATAGAGAAGAGATCCATAAAGAAGAGTGAATCTAGAAGTGAACAATGAATGGTGACAATCACGTCTACCATCAGCACAGCTCACCTTCTTTGCTTCATTCATTTGTTCACACACAAAGAACCCTAGTTCACAAAGTCAGTCAGAAAAGGCGATTCAACAAGTTTGAATGCTGGTACTGTGGCAAAATAGGCCACTTTGCAATCGATTGTTGGTACAATCCAACTGCTCCAAAGGTAACGAATGCTAAGCCTGCAAAACGCTTTATTCATTACAACTATATATCCCTTGGAGTAATTGAATCCAGTATGCCTATTAATGCTAACAAATTCCAAGGACCCAAATTCATTTGGGTTCCTAAGGGATTGTAATCTTGTCTAGCAGGTAGCCCAAGTGCCCAGCAGAAGCAAATCTGGGCCTTGGACAAGGTGGATGTTCCGACCCTTCGGCAGAATAGCAAAATTAGCACACTAACAATCTTAGTGCAGGTTTGGTACCAAAAGACAACACCCAAGCAGGGCGTGAGAATGCCTTAGGCAGAGGCGTTAGGAAGAATGGGTTTCCTAGACGTATTTTAACGAAAAAATAGTACCGTCGGAACTGCGTCTAAATAACATAAATATTATTAAATTAGATAAATTAAAGCAGCTCGATGCAGCATACATTGATGCCTCTATAAACTCAAAAATGAGTGCGCGCCCCTTCACCTACTCCCCCTATAACTAGAGTGAATGCCAAGGTTGGAGCTCATTTGCCCTAATACATTGCTCGACAAACCACCTCTGCGTCTCCAATCTGTCGTCTTCCCAAGAACAATGTCAACCAAAAAAGGAACCGACGAGATTCTGTGGGAGCGGATGGAAGCTCTTATAGAAAGGAGTAAACAAAATCAGGGATGAGATGAAGGAGGAAATAAAGTCAATAAAGGAGGACATCACTCAACTGCAAACTCAACAT
The DNA here is from genome assembly GCA_033032865.1 of Dactylorhiza incarnata. NCBI lineage: Eukaryota > Viridiplantae > Streptophyta > Magnoliopsida > Asparagales > Orchidaceae > Dactylorhiza > Dactylorhiza incarnata. The sequence goes on from JAWHQI010000125.1 coordinate 7,151,182, forward strand.
GCGGAGTCCACGAACCTCATCATGAACAGACTCACCAACCATGAGCAAACCCTAGACGCTCATCTTATGGAACTAAGAAACTTTATTGATGTCAGGGATCAAGAAACTCTTGAACATATATTTGAACTGAAGGAGTCTGTGAAAGAAGTACTCCAAGATGGGGAAAGGACAATTCAAGAAGAAATTCGGGAAGAGATCAAGGGAAGCATAGTTACTTGCTCGCATCAAGCGAAGTGGGTAAGTAATCAAGTACAGCAAGCGCTTCAAGCCCCCCCCTCCGAGTACATACCCACTGAACCCTCCTCCAGCTCCAACTCTAAAACCGAATCGGTTGAATCCGCAACAACTAGGAAGAGAAGGAGAACATCCAGCGCGGAGTACTGGAAGAAGAGGCTAAGGGAGGTTGACTAGGACCCAGAAGCTGGTAGATGGAGTCCTCGTTCAAGAGAGATCCTCACAGAATCGTGGATAGCGTTTGGACATGGTTAGAAGGACCATGAAAGAGTGTACTCCTCCATCGAATGGAATCATCACATAAAAAATCTGGAAGAAAGAGCAAGACATAAGACGGCTTTTCCCCATGGTCCCCCTCCTCCTCCAAAGAAGATTCCAAAGCCACTGAACTTCTATAGGCGAAAGATGAAGAAGGAAGCAAGGAACGCCAGCTCCAGCAAAGACACCCTGCTTATCAAAGACTGAAAGACATTTATTTCTCTTAAGTTCATTTTATGTTAAGAACAATTGGTCCAGTTATATGACTAATCTCATATATGAACAATTCTAATATGAGAATATTTATATATGAATGCTTATATGACATATGCCTGTGATGTTATTGCAGCTTGGTATTCATAAAATGCAATTACTGCTATTGCCTGCTGATAACGTGCCCTGCACCTTGTGTGCTTAGCTAGCAAAATATAATACATAGGTATACGCCAGAAATCAGATGCAGGTTATGCAGGTTATGCTAAACATTCAGATACAGATTATGCAGGTGCAAGGAAGACAGGAAATATGTCAGAAAGGGAGATGTAAAGAAGAGACATCAAATCAAGGGGGAGCTTGTGCTACTCCTTGGTTAGAAAAGAAGAAGGCAAGAAGTCAGAAAGGGGGAGAAATGGTGCTCAAGAAGACCTTAAAGGTAGGGGAGAAAAGAAGAGGCATCAAAGCAAGAGGGAGCTACTGGCTTGATGCACTCGGGGAGTTCAGCAAAGATAAGTACAATCTTACATGCTCAAAGTTAAGATTATAATATTTATTGTCTAGTGAAAGTCATCTTGAATTGGAATTCTGACTTCTTCAAATAGGGGGAGATTGTTGGGAATCTTGCCCACATGATTCCTTATTTACAGAAGTCACCAAGTCAAGAAAACATCACCTTGTATCTGATTATTTCTCTAGCCTATAATCTCAGGAAAATATAAGTACATATCGTCGAGAAGAACATGCGATATCGTTGACAATGCGTGCTTGTCGTCATAATGATGGGCAGAGCAGCAGCCGCTGAGAAGCAAAGTATTCGTCGACCGCTGAGACATGGCGAGATCGTCGAACGAAGAATGCTGATCGTCGAAATGCTGAGACGTGGCGAGATCGTCGAACGAAGAATGTCGATCGTCGAATGCTGAGACGTGGCGAGATCGTCGAACGAAGAATGGCGATCGTCGAACGAAGGATGGCAAGTTCGTCAATCGCAGAATGCTGTTCGTCGAATGCAGAGTATCCACAGGACATCGTTGTGTGGAACTCATGGCATCGAGAGACAATATGATTACGACGACATGATGCAAGAAGGAAGCTCACGACGACACTTTCAGAGAAAGAAGATCGTCGTATATACAGAATCGCCAGGATATCTTGTATCGTCGAGATACCACCATCAGGGGCAGAAGGAAGATCGCGACGATAAATTCAGAGACAGCTTGTTGTCGTAATGATGCAGATGTCTTCAAGATAGAATTCTAATCTTGCAGACGTGAAGTCAGTAATTAATGCCGCCGCCTGATTGTCCAATCAGGGCCTGCTATGATGGATGGGCTTCTGACAGTAAAGGAAATTATATGTGACTGTTATACGGCTTGTCCATCCTATAAAAGGGAACAGTGTTGCTGTGCAAGAAAAAGAACGAGAAAAAAAAATCCCGCCGCTCCTCAATAGAACAGTATTTTTTTTAGCGGAGAAGAAAGAGAACAAGATTTAAGAGTTCTCATAAGAATCAGTCATCTCCATTGACTGAGAAGTCGTCGTTCAATATCAGGCAAAAGAAGAAGAGGCTGAAGAAGATCCAGAGCTGAAACTCAAAATCAAGAAGCATCTTCTTCATCCTTAAGAAGTCGATCTTCATCAAGGCTAAGTTGCCAGATTTCATTTGGCTGAAGAAACAGTTTATTTTATTACTGTATTTTCTTGTAAGGATTGCGGGCCAATTTGTCTAGCTTGAGGGCTGGAGAGCTGTGAGGCTTGAGGGCCAGCGCAGTGCACTTGCGGGTGCGACTTGTCGAGCTTGAGGGCTCGGGTGCAGTATTGGCTTGCGGGCCTAGGCTGTAGGCACAGGAATGGCGGGTCTGTGTTGTGTAGGCTTGAGGGCCTGAGTGTCGAGCTTGCGGGCTCGGGGGCAGTAGGAGCTTGCGGGCCTAGGCTGTTGGGACTTGCGGGTCCATGTTGTAAGGCTTGAGGGCCTGAAGCTATTGGCGGAGTTTGCCGAGCCAAGCATACTGATGGGTAGGCGCAGAGGGAGAGAGGACTACTCAAGACAACCGGTCTTGAGGAACCTCTATAAATCTTTTGTGTGCTTTCTGTGGTTTGTTCTTTATTTCTTAGATCTATTAACCAGAAAGTAAGAAAAACCTAAAGGGGGATTTTATAAAAAGAAAAACCTATTCACCCCCCCTCTAGGTGATTAAGTAGACACCCCATAAACAATAATTTTGCTTCGAGCCTCCATCTTAGAACCCGTGTAAGCGGTCTCGAATTCTGTCACTTTCTACCTCTCACCCTGGCCTGTTTTAGACCCCCCTCTGTAATCCTTTTTTGAGATCAATCAAAGAAGTTTCCCTCAGAGATCTCAATATTCTCCCTGGGGGTCCATGTCACTGATTTAAGGTCCATTCCAAGTTCCATAATTTTCCCCATATTATTAAGATTAAAACATTTTTTCCAAGGACAACTTCCTAGGTTTGAACTACAAGTGCACTTTTCTGACTTCCACTAACTACCAACTTTTTACATAAATCAAGGGTACCTTAATAATCAGTAGTCATGAAATCTTAGGAAACACCAGAAAGATGTACTAATTTTAAAAATTCCAAAACTCATTTATTATCAATAAATTCCAAAGGAGGTACCCTCATATGATCTCTGAACCTTATGCAAATTTATACAGGTGAATCATACAAAATATTCAGGTCTACCAAGTTTGACCACAATAACACAGAGATTACATTTGTAATTTCTCAAAGGATATAATTGTAAATAATTCCAAAATGAACTAGAGATACTAAAAATATTAATCATAAATTATGAGAAAAATTACAGTGGGACATATTGGTATGAAAGACATCCTGCCAAGTTTCATACAATACAGTAATTTAACACCCTAATATTGATCCTCCCAAAAGTTGTCTACAATATGGAATATTACACTTGAACCCCCAAAGTCTTTCATGGTCTAACAGATCCTTCCAGAGATCAATAGCATTAAAACCAAGTTTATGACAGAAGATGGTAAATCAATAAGTACTGTTTCTTCCTAAAACCCCAAACCCTAATTATTTACAAATCTACCCAGGTTTATTACTTAGGATTTGCAACTCCAAAATCCTCCAATTTCCCACAGTAGCATTCTCTGGTCACCAGACCACCTCCCCAAAATTTCAAGTCAAACCATTAAGGTTGGACCCCTCTTCCTTCATTAGCCTCTAATTGCACCCCATTAGGGTTTAACCTAGGGTAGGGTCAAAACTTCACCAACTCCACTCAAATTTCTTGTGAGGGTTATTATATCACTTATAACACTCAGAGGAGTCCAACACACCCTCTCCAAGGACAAAACTCCCCTATGTCCTTCACAACCCCAAATTCCACCCCATAGGGATCAACCCTATGACCTTGAGCAAAACAACTCCAATGCTCACCAAACTCCTCATGGGGTCTCCACTTCATCCCACTGACCTTCCTAAGAAGTCTCAAGTCTCAAAGGACCTAATTGGCCAATGATTCTCTACTTGGCTATTTGCACCCCAGTACTCCTACCCCAAGTCCTAGGCAACCAACTCCCCATGACCCAAAAATCTCTTGGAGGTGACTTAGGTGATATTAGGGCAGTGGACAAGGATCCACTCCTTTGGAGATGGTTTATCATGAAATCCCAAATAGCCCTAATTCACAAATTTCCCTTAAATGGACAAAACTTTGGCCTAGTGGTAACCTAATCAAATGAACTTCAAAGGAGTTGAGATTTTAACCAGGGTTTATCATGACCCTAATAACACTCCACCAAAATTTGGTGGTGATTGGAGGTCATTTGACCCTCCAAATAATTTATGTAAGGATTATTAAATTTCTACAAAAACTTTAGGAAAAGTTTCTCCAAAAAATCTGATTTTTGGATATTACATAGCCCTAGGTATGACTCACCACTGGTCCAAATCTCAAGTCATTTGGACAAGTGGATTGGTGTGGGCACCCATTCAAAGTTCAGTCAAACTTTGCACTAAAATGGGTGCTGAGGTCAAACCAGGACTCCAAATCGAGTGAAGTCAATTTTGTATGACTCTAGGGGTCAAGGCCTACAACTTTTATGTTGGGCACTTTTTCAGTAGGGGACTCTATCTATTTTTAAAATTTAAAGCCATTAACTACCTAATAATAAGAATATAAACAATTAAATAAAGCATTAAAATCAAAGATTGCACTGGTCATCTTCCCCCAACAGCCCGAAATCAATCAAAAACGGAGGCCATTTCCTGAAGCTTTTCCAGCGGCTAATGCCGGCCATCCAACAACCTCCCTGGCCGGCCACCACACCACCACCTCCGTTGAGGTGGTGGCTATCGCCGGGAGGCGGCACGGCCGCCGGAGGGGCGGATTCCGGCGAACTCGAATCATGGTTTTTAATGGAAAAACTGAATTTTTAACTCTCCGATCGGGCTCTTTTGAGCCCGATTTCTCACCTAATTTGATCTAGCATGCTAGCACAAGTAAGGAGGAGGAGGATCGGACCTTCAATCGGGCTTGACGGTGGTTGCTTCCCGGATTTGCCATGGCCGACCACCCTCCTTGAGCTCCTTGCCGATCTCCCAATTCTCCACAAATACCAAGATCTAAGATTCGATTTCAACTCCATCCTCCTTCTGAAGGTGATGGAAGGATCAATTTGAGGAGGGGAAGGCTTAATGGTGGAGTGCCATAATGGTCATTTCGGTTTCCTTGCAATTCCATGAATACAGCCACCTATGTGGCCATCCAAGGCTGTTGATCTTCTCAAAACTGATGAGGGGGATGTACAAAGCCATTGGGAGAAGAAAGGATGGCCCTTGGTCTCCTTGGCCATTAATGGCCACCTTTCTCTCTCTTCCTCTTTCCTCCAAAACCCCATTTCTCTCTCCTAATTACCATGGCCGAAATTTCCCTCTCTCTCATGCTTAATAACAGCCTACTAAGCTGGTCAAATGGTCAATTTGGGCTTAACCCAAAGGGATTGGGCTAGGTTTAAGAGATTTGACCTAAATTGGGCAATTTTGACTTTGGTCAAATTGGCCAATTGGGTGACCCTAGGATGGGGCTTTTTGGTCCAATGGATTCCAAATTAGGTTTAGAAACTACTGGCGGGGTCAATTTGGTCACATGAGCTTAGTTGACCCAATTAAGCTGATTTGACCAAACAGGCTAAGTGGACTTTGGTCAAATTGAGCCCTAGGGTTGACCCAGTCATGGGGTTTTGGTCCACTGGGTCCCCTATGACATGGTAACCCTAAGGGTAGGGTCAATTTAACATGGTGATGGTCAATTAGGGCACTTTGTGAAGAATTGCCATTTTTGACTAAAGGGGCATTTGGTCAATTTGCACTAATGGGGGTCCCATGATGGGGATTTTAGGTCCACTAGGTCTCTCATGATATCTAGACCTAGATGAGTGATCAATTTGTCATGGTGGAGGTTAATTGACTCTAATTAGGCTACTTTGACCAATTTAGGGTAGGGTTGACTTTGGTCAATTTGGCCTCTTTGGTTGACCCCAATGTGCCCTTGGTGCCCTAAGGGGACCCCTAAAGGGTTAGGGATACTATGGTGGGGCCAAATGGTTAAGATGAGGCCCTAAAATCCAACCCTAAGCTAGGTCACTAGAAATTGCTATTTGCAGTCCAAGGCACTTTCAATCCTAATCTTGCCTAAGTTAAAGGAATTTCTACTCTACCAAGGCCTTGTCATGACCTTGTCAGGACAGATTCACCTGGGGGGGTCTAGCTGTCTGGGGGATGTTACAAATCCCAATAAACAAAAAATAATAATTTCGTCCTCGAAATTCAGGTTAGGCTTGCGGGGTTTTCACCGCGAGTGACTGAACGTAACATCCCCTAAGAGTCAAAGTTATTCCTGGCTCGAAGAGCACCGACTATCTATGCCACACCATCTCTGGTGGCTCCAAGTTGTGCTCCTCCTGACCCTAAATAACCACATGTCTTAACCTCTGTAATCTTCTTGCGCCGCAAGACTCACACCGTCGTATCATCTATCCTGACTGGGGTGACCTAGCTACCTTGGTCAATCTATTCTCGAACTTTCACTCTAACCTGGGCAGACTCTTATGCCTCCTAAAGTTTTCTTCTCGTATTCAAATTCTTACTCTTTCAGGTGCGTCCGCATAACCAATCATTTCCAATTTACAACTTTTCTAGTTCTTACTATTGACGGATCTAATCAAATCGTTTAGCGTCCCAATCCCATCCTTAAATATTAATGGGGGTGCACCTGTGAACTTTTATGAGTATATGCTAACCAATCATGATGATAAGATGACTCTCAATCACTTTCTTCATGAAATTCTATTTATAACGACAAAATTTTGATACCCTGGGGTTTTTCACAATTCAATTTCATCAAGGAAATAATATCACGCTTATTTCATCAAAGTCCTGTCACTTCCACTTATGCTAGTCTTGATCACTCTCAAATGGTCTTAAGCAAGACAAACTCAGATCATTCTTGCCATAATGAAATCAACTCTATATTCCACAACTAACAAGTCATCGTCTCAGATCTCTGGTTATTTATCATCCAAGTTCACCAGGTATAAAGCTATTAATGTGGACAAAAATTTTCAACCATGACGGGGCATGATTTTTATCAAAGCATAAGTTGATCACTTCCAAATGCCCGAAGTCACAAGAGTTTTCAAATTTAACTACAACTCATAAGATCTAAATTCCACCCTTAACTTCTATAGTAGGACATCAACATCCTTAAATGCTTAATCCTAGTGACTTTACATTTCCAAAGATTCAAAACTAAGGGCAAGTTGTTGTCCGACCAACTGATGTCTAACCATTGCCCTGGTACTACCACCGATCATCATCCCAAACATACTGTTTCACCGTCTCATCTTTTCTCAAGTAAGATCGACTTCAAAATTATTTTGTTCACGCCACAAAAATTCTCTAATTTAGGTCTAAAGGAAATCTAAGTCTGCCAATAATTTGCCCAATAAACAAAAGGTAAGCCCAATAAACAAAGGACAAGCCCCCAATAAACAAAAGATTAGCCTCTATCTATCTTTGGGCGAAGTGTCTTCAATATCACTAAGTTATATTCATCCCAAATATGCAAAAATTCTTAGGGCATACAACCTTAGACTTGGGGTTCTATCTTGGGGCTCAATGGTGTACTCCACACCTTAGGCTCTTCTAGGTACCTTCTACGACAACCTTATCAGGGTCAATATGTCACCCGATCCCAAACGGGTCCCTTCTGGACTTCAATTCTTATCCGACCCTCGGTGTTTGTCGCAGTGGTTGTCTTAATATAATCTTGTCACAAATACGATGATTGAGCCTATGAGTCTCATACTATTCTGCTTATGTGTCAATCTCTCTTTCTCTAGCCTCTTTTGGGTATCCTCGTACCTTCACCGAAAGTTATACTTACGGTCTATTTCAGACTAGGTCATGGTATAAATTGTCAAGTAAGTCACGTGTCCTAGTGGGGTTGAGTCTAACTCATTAACTAAAGGACTATCTAAAGAGATCTTTGCAGCCGGAGGTATTCCCTGCAGGGGGCAGGGTTCGCCGCAGGCTACAAAAGAAAACTTGACAAAAAGATTCAGTTAAAAGTGGACTTTTTCATGTGATTTCCATATGGGCACACCACTGCTTCCGCTGCTAGTTTGTCCTCAAACTAAGCTCGCGCGGGGTGGCCCAGGGTTTTGTGGACTTCTTTTCTTCGGATCGAGGTTTGCCTCTGATACCCCATTTTTTTTTTGCAAAAACCACCGGGTCTTAGGCCCAGAACCGCCGTTTTGCGGTGACACCTTCACTCGGGAAGGTCGCCACCACAAAACGCCGATTCTGCCGGCCAAATCGATCACAAAGAAAAGTTCATAAAAGAGAAGACAAGTCCACATAATCACATGAAATATAAACCATAAAGGTAAATGTCCACAGATATAACTGAAAAAAAAGAGATAACAAGGGTTACAAAATAAAAGGGGCTCTTGCCCTGTACATCATTTCCTCACTACAAGATCACTCGCGGAAGCTAACTACTAATCACTCACAGATCCTGAATCCTGTGCTCCTGTACTAGACTGGCCCGCCTCCGTCTGCTCCGGCCTCTGGTGCTGCTGCGTCTCCTCGATTTCCTAAAATGATATGGTCCACCGACGTTAGTATCAAAAAGACTAAGTCAACAATCCCCCGCCCCTAAACCCGTGGCTCCTAGGCACCGAGCGGGGAGGAGTGAAAAGGAGGACCAAAGGCAGAGTGGAAACAAGCAGGTGACAGCGGAACTAGAACTACACAGGTGCATATATATATGAAGCATTAAGTAAGCATAGTAAGGAGCAAGTAAAGTATAGAAAAGCTGTATGTAAATAGACAGGTAAGGTAATATAATAATAACCATTGGTTTATAGGAATGCCCATACAAACCTATAGACCAAGGGGTCGTTTAGCAGGGCCTATCGTATAAGAAGTCCCATAACCGACTTATACGTTAGGGGTGGATTGAATGCAATGTTTATGCTATGACATGCAGGGTATGCTGTTATGCTATGTTCATACAAGTGCAACTCACACACTACGACTCTATGCGCATAGACCTTTAGTTCCCCCTTTTTGGAGCGAGCTAGACTCCCAGGATACTCCCGTAGTGGCAAACGGAAGCGGTGTGGTTGGGCCCCGCCCACCTCTAGGTTGGCATTCACACTACCCAACCTAGACCTATTGTACGCCTCCACTATACCCGCGGAGCGTCTGCGTACTCTTGCTGACTGGACCGCCAGACTATCAAGGCTAAGTGTAAAACCACACTCGCCGAGTCAACGTATTGACGTCGGTGTGAACGACCGTCCAATACCGAAGACCCACCACCTTCAGTGCACATGCAACATGTTCTACTTCCTATCTCTGAGCCATGAGTTCCCCGGGCTAACCCGCCCGCCATCAATAACCTTCCGAGCCAAAAGCTCCCCGGGCTAACCTGCCCGTCATCAATAACCTTCCGAGCCATAAGCTCACCAGACTAACCGATCTGCTGCAACAGCCACCGAGCCCACCGCTCGGACAACCAATCCAACTAAACTTCCGAAACCACAGGGTGTGGCTGAGTGTGTTATTAGTTAATCTTGTACAATGTCTTACTCCTATGAGTTAGGGTTAGACTTGGACTTCGTGAGGGTTACCCTGTGAGGGGCTCGCTACGGTACTAGGAACCCACATCAAGTTGCTCGGATCCTTCAGGTAAGTGGGGGGAAACGTTCCTCTCTGCCCGGTGAAGCTTTTAAAGGCTTCAATTTGAGGAGAGGAAGGGTCATGGCTTCAATGCCATTTTCACCATTAAAGGTGATTTCGGCCACCTCCAATTCTTCTCTTAATCAGCCCCCCTTCAGCCTTGGAAACTGTTGGAAACTCCTCCTCTCCCCTAGAGGAGATGAAGGATCATCACTTGGGGGGAGGAATGAGGAGTCAAAGCATTCAATCTCCATGAATGCCCCTTCTCTCTCCATTAAACTTGGGCTTTTCTCTCTCCTACTCAACATGGCCGAATTTCTTCTCTCTCCTGGGTTAATTAATAGTCAAGGGTGCTGGTCAAATGGTTAATTTGGGCTTAGCCCAAAGGAATTGGGCTGGGTTCAAGAGGTTTGACCTAAATTGGCCAATTTTGACTTTTGGTCAAATTGGCCAATTGGGTTATCCTAGGATGGGGCTTTTGGGTCTATTGGATTCCAAATTAAGTTTAGAAACTATTGGCGGGGTCAATTTGGTCACATGAGTCTTAGTTGACCCAATTTAAGTTGATTTGACCAAAACAGGCTAAGTTGACTTTGGTCAAATTGAGCCCTAGGGTTGACCCAGTCAAGGGGCTTTTTGGTCCACTGGGTCTCCTATGATAGGATAACACTATGGGTAAGGTCAATTTATTATGGTGATGGTCAATTAGGGCACTTTGTGAAGAATTGCCATTTTTGACCTAAAGGGCATTTTGGTCAATTTGCACCATTGGGGGTCCCATGATGGGGCTTTTAGGCCCACTAGGTCTCTCATGATATTCTAGACCTAGATGAGTGGTCAATTTGGCATGGTGAGGGTTAATTGACCCTAATTAGGCTACTTTGACCAATTTAGGGTTAGGGTTGACTTTGGTCAATTTGGCCTCTTTGGTTGACCCCAATGTGCCCTTGGTGCCCTAAGGGGACCCCTAAAGGGTTAGGGATACTATGGTGGGGCCAAATGGTCAAGTTGAGGCTCTAAAGTCCAACCCTAAGCTAGGTCACTAGAAATTGCTATTTGCAGTCCAAGGCACTTTCAATCCTAATCTTGCCTAAGTTAAGGGGATTTCTACTCTACCAAGGCCTTGTCATGACCTTGTCAGGACAGATTCACCTGGGGGGTCTAGCTGTCTGGGGGATGTTACACGTCTTGCCCCTCGGGCAGCTTGGGCAGCTCGGGCAGTTCGGGCAGTTCCGTTGGAGGCGAAAAAGGCGACTAACTGTTCCTGAAAAGTGAGAAGCCTGAAACCCAAAAAGTGAGAAGCCGGAAAGACAAAAAGTGAGAAGCCGGAAAGACAAAAAGTGAGAAGCCGAAAAGACAAAAAGTGAGAAGGCTTCCCGACTGCGCTCAGAAACGTTCTGAGCGCGGGTTAGCGCTGAAGCTCCCCGAATGCGCGACGGGCCACGGGAGATGCCTCGGGCGGACGGTGAATCGAGGAGCCGCTCCCTAGCGAGCGGTTGAATTCTTTCGGCGGGGAGAGGGCGCCGGACCGCACCCCTAGGAGGAGTGGGTACGGTCGCGCACCCCCGAGCAGGGAGGGTGCGGACTGGCCGCACCCCAAGGGGGGGTGCGGCCCGGCCGCACCCCAAAAGGGGGGGGGGGGTGCGGCTCGGCCGCAACCCATAATGGGTGCGGCTGGGCCGCACCCCCGGGGGGGTGCGGCTCGGCCGCACCCCCTTGGGGGGTGCGGCTCGGCCGCACCCCCTTGGGGGGTGCGGCCGGCCCGCACCCCCTTGGGGGGGTGCAGCCGGCCCGTACCCCCTTGGGGGTGTGGTCGGCCCGTACCCCCTTTGGGGGGTGCGACTCGGCCGACCGCTCTCCTTGGGGGGTGCGAGTGAGCCGGGCCCCCCAAGGTGGTGCGGTTGGGACGCGTTCGGGCTATCTCCTTGCGGCGAGGGGTGTAGCCCGCGCGCTGCCGCGCGCCTTTGCGCGCGGTTACGTACATACCTGGGGTTCGTGCGTGCTTTGATCGTTCCCCCACCTCTCTTTTGCGAGGCTTTCTTTGGGCGCGTCCTGAGACCTTTACGGGTGTACAACATGTGTTATTAGATTTTTTAAAAGTATTCATTGGGCAAAATTAGGATTAATGTTTTATTTGCTAATAGTGTATATTGCAGCTGTCATGAAAGTTTCTATATATCATAAATAATTATAAATTTTATTCTCAAAGGACATGACAAAGCTATATATATATCATTTTTGAAAATTAAGTTTGATAATAGGACACGGTTACCGGGCATCCGGCTAACTTTTATATGTCTATTGATTTTATATTCAACTCCTATCGGCTAGCCGTTTAATATTTTTAATTGAATTATATATATAGTTATATATTTAACTACTATATAGAAGAAGTTTTCTTGATGCAATATTTAAAATTGTCAAATACATGCTTATTCTTTTACTCTAATGATTTAATATATATTAAAAAAAATGAAAATTCATAAAATATAATGTCTATTTGTGTAATTATATCATAATCTTATAATAAAAATAACGATGAAAATTCATAAAATTCTTTTTAATAGATCTCCTATACCTACTATCGGGTCTTCAAAAACTAATTTCGAAATATAATGACTTACTTTAAAATAATTTTTTGTTAAAATATAAATATTTTTGAAAAAAATATTTATAAAATATTGATGTACATTTTTTACGGTCATTTTGAGTACTCATATGTATATGTTGCGGGCGCAGCCCGCAGACGCATCGAGCACGGGCAAAGCCCGTGCGGAGGCGGGCGAAGCCCGTGCGGAGGCGGGCGAAGCCCGCCTGGATGCGGCCGAAGGCCTCCCGACAGCATCGCGCCGGGGGCGGGCGAAGCCCTCCGTCGCCGACCGGGGTACTGTCGCGCTTGGCCGTAGGGGAGGAGGGAGGGGCGGACGCAGGTGTGGGCACACCTGGGCACGTGCCCGGGTCGAAAATTCGCGGTTTTCATTTTAGCCCCGCCTTCTGCCACTGCCCTAGTTTCTTTGACGACGCGCGCGAGCGGCGAGTGCCCTCATCTTTCTCTTCGCCAGTTCGCCATTTCTCTTCCCTGAGGACTGAGAGCTTGAGACCCTGAGATTCCTCTTCGAAAGTTGAGGCGGCCATTTCTCTCCCAGTCTCCCTCTTCGAGAGTTCGACCATTCGAGGATGAGACGAGTTTCCTCATCTAGTCATCTTACCCTTCCGGCTTCTCTGAGGACTGATTGCTGAGAGTCTGAGACACTCAGTTCCCTCTTCGTTTTCTGCCCCTGTAGACTGCAGTAAGTTCATTTTTGAGTTTTAATTTACCAGTCTTTTCAATTTCCGGTTCTTGCTTTCTTGAGTCGTTATAAGGTTTTTATTTTCTATGAGATCACGACATTCCAAAGCAGGCCAAAATTAAATATATTAATGGCATATCTGATTCCTATGCAGCAGGTGAAACGCTCCATCCTAAACGCTCCATCTTTTGATTCTTCATATATTTCTTGTTTGCTCAAGAATGTCAGTTGCGTTTAATTAGATTTCAATTAGGCCCCGTTCGTTTGGTCGGAATTGGGGTTTTGGAATTGGCATTCATTTGCCAATTCCAATTTCTATTGTTCGGCAAGCTAAAAAAAATGGCGGAATCGGCATTGGATCCAATTCCCGTGGGAAAGCGATATAGGGCATTTTCTTGATCGTCATTTCCGACCTCCCGACCTATCTTTTGACGATTCCGCTCATCGCCTCTTTCGTCCTCGCACGCCCGCGATTCCCCTGCCATTCTCTTGCTCCCTCGCACAGCCGCGTTTTCCCCTGCCATTCTCTTGCTCGCTCACGACTCCGGACGCGCCTTCATCTTCTTCGGCGAGCCCCCCAGACGCCGCTTCCTTCTTCTTTTCCTCCCCCAGCCGAAGAGCGACGTTCCCCAGCCGGTATTTTGGTCGCCGTTCATCCTCGCCCGCACCAGGTAATCCCCTAGGTTTTCTGATTTCTTCTTTGAGCCATTGAAATCTGCTTGCCATTTCTTCCGTTGGTGTGTGCCATTGAAACCTGCTTGTCATTTCTTCCGTTGGTTTGTTGATTTCTTAAAATCTGCTTGTCATTTCTTCCATTGGTTTGGTGATTTCTGCATCTCATTTCCTGCGAAACGAACGGACCCTTACAGATATTGCTTTCGAAATTTGGTGGAAATCGGGAAAATGAGGAACAGAATTATAGAATAAAAAAACTATAGCATTGTTTCTCCTAACTACTATAGATGTATCCTTTTTCCTTAATGTTATACCAATGCTTTCTCCTAACATTTTTAGAACAAAAAAAATCTGAAATGTATTATTCATTAGAGAGCTCCATAAACAATAAATGTACGATCTGAACGGCTAAATTCTGGGAGTCTTAACACAGCCAACATTTTTGAGTTTATACTCTTTTGTCATGTTTATACTCTCAGTTTTACATTCCATGTTTAAGTGTTTTGATCCCACTAATTGCTTTTAATTAGATTTCAATTGTCGTCGTGCTTTGTGAATTGTATTTAAAATTTTGTTATTTTCTTCATTTTTGTTACTTGGTGCCCGGGTCGGATGAAAATCTTGGGTCCGCCATTGGGAGGAGCCCGTGTGTATATATATATCCATAGACACGAGTGATCGGCACGGGGCTCCGCCTCTACGGCCAACCGTGACGGTACCCTGGTCGCGACAGGCATGGGGCTCCGTCCCTACCAATTAATTAATGCAACTTAAAATAAAAATGTTATCAATTAATTAATGTGGAAAGTAATTATACACTATTTTTCAATTTTTGTTAAGAAAATCCTCATCTTGATGTGTATATCATCATGCATTTCAAATCAATTTCAATAAAGTTGATGAGTTTAATGGTAGCTTCTCGAAAATATCGCTTACATACCTAATGATAGTCTTTCTCAAAAATAACGTTGACATGTCTAATGACATAAATTAAATTATTCAACATAGTTCACCAAAGATAAAATGATAAAATGATTGATTTTCATGTCCTTATTTCTCAAACTAATTGTAATTACAGAATTCAATTTGATAGCCCTATTCCCCTCTAGCTAGATCATTGAATATTAATTATTGATATAATTTAAATTTCATACAACTAATTCATTAAAGAAGTAACCGTGTCTGCCATGCAACTATTCTTAAACTAATTCTTAATTATTATATGAAGACTGGTCAGTGCAAGTTTGGGTAGAGATGCAGACACCACCACCAATAGATAGGTATGCACTTGCTGCAGCTATTCCAAATCCAGCTCAAGAAAATGTCAAGCTTACTCTTACTGAGAAACACCACAAGTACTTTTTATGAACAGACAACAATATGCTGAGAAAGATGAAAGGGGCGGAGTTTTGAAGGATACCCGGCTGAAATCGGACTATCAGAGAAAGGAGAAACTGAGAAAGAGCTAGATGTCACTGCCTGCCGGGAGGTTATGTTAGTCGCCAGAGACCCAGGCTTCGGAGGGATAGCCGAATAGCCGTCTGGAGGTTTTGCCAATCGACCCGAGAGGCCCAGAGATTCAGCAAAAAGGGATCGAAATGGTGAATCGAGTTGTCGTCCTGTACTCCCATCCCGCGTCGGAGCGTCTGCTCATTGTCTTCTCGTCGAAGAAACTAGGGCACAGCGGCAGCGGAGCTAGCTGGTCACGGAGGGAAATGAGGAAACGAGCGGGCTTCGACCTATTTCGCGAAAATTTTTACTTGGGCACGTGCCCGAGTGTGCCTGCACATGGGTCCGCCCCTGATCACCATGCGGGATACGCTATCAGACCGTCGTTTTTTGCAAGCACGATTTTTTAAGTGTGATTGATCGAAAAACGGCCATATTTCAACACGACTGTATTACGTCGGTATTTTCGCAAAAAATCTCCACCGTAGGATCAGATTTTTAAAGTTGGATTCTTCAATATCTCTACAATAAAAACATAAGAAAATGATGATAATACTCAAACTTAGACCAAATATAAAATCAATCACATTTCACTCATTTAAATCCATATTTATCAAATATATTAGGCATAAGATTAAATGTATGGACGTAAATAACTTCTTTTTGAGAAGTTATGATCACACCCCCACACTTTAGCTCTTTGCTAATGCAGCCACGAGCGCGATTACTATCTCCTTCAGTCGAGGTGCGTTGATGAGGGAATGGGAGGGATCGGGATCGACGCGTCCTTCGGGGACCGATCCTTCGGTTGTGCGGGCACTTCTTCTTGTCATAGCCGCTAGTTGCGAGTATCGTTGCATGACGGATACTGTCTTCAGAGTCTTTAGAGCTTCGCCGAAGAACCTTTTCCCTCAGACGGCGCCAAATTATTGCGGCCAACTCGAGGCTCCTGCAAACCGGTCTAGATTGCACCATCTTAGCCCAGGAGCGGTTGAGCGCGCAAACAGTCAATGAAAATGAGACGGCTGACAAAAGACTTTTTTAACGTGGAAAACCTCGGAAAGTGATGAAAAGCGACGCGGTCGGGGCTGTGCCGACCAAACTTCACTATTTGTTGTTTTTATACCATGTTTTGCAGAGAAGGGGAGGGCGACATACCGCTCCTCGTTACAATTATCGGGAGAATGAGAGATGGGCTCGGAGGGTGACAAACCACCACTCACGAAGTTGAGTCTTTTCTTTGCTACAGTGGGGAGTGGTGTGCTCTGGATGCTAGGTTTGAGGTCTTCTGTTGGTGCTCGGAAGCCGAGGGGGTGCGCTTTGCGCATCTTGACGTCGGCATCTTGACTCTTGCGGTGCGCAGAGGAATTTGGAGCGGTGTACTCATTGTCGAATAAAGTGTTTCCTGCTGAGTTGAGGGCGTCGTTAGCGCTGAGCGCGTCGTGCATGGAATGCTAGTTGCGATGCGCACGGGGCGCTTGTTGTGGTGTGTACGAAGCGGAACGTACACATGAGCGCTTGAGGGAGGAAGAATGCCTTCGAAGAATCTTCAAAGCGCTCGAAGATCTTCGAAAAAGTCTTGGAAGGCGAAGGAGATCTTCAGGGGTTCCTTGAGGAGCTCTCACATGCGTAGGAGGCGGAGGCGGAGGAGGAGAAGATGAAAATGGCGGAGACCCCGGGGCCCTATTTATTGGCTTCCCGTGTGGTTATGGTGGTTACGCGATTATTCGCAGGCCATAACCATTTTGTGTTATTCGCATGTGTGCGACTGCGAGGCGTGGCGGCGGCCGGCCGGGAGGCCGGCCGCGGGCACTTGCGACTGTGTGCGTGCGGCCGCGTGGCGCGGCGGCGGCCGACCGGGACGCCGACCGCGACCCCTTGCGGCCGCGTGCGTGCGGCCGTGAGGGGCGGCGATGACCGGCGGATGGCCGGCCGCGGGCGGTTGGCGCGGCGGTTGGGGGCAGTTCCCTTCATGACCCCCACTAATAAGTTAGTGGAGGACACGAGAATTCCAGCTTTTTGCAGCCTGAAATTTTTGAAGGAGTACCATATCAATTTTAATTTTAAAGAATGTTATTTCCCTTCACTTTTTATTAATTTTGTATTCTGGGACAAAAATATTTACGCAAATAATTGGTGTATTGCAACATTATAACACAGCAATGCCCTTCGGGGTTAAACAATATATTCTTCTTATAATATTGCGTCCAATCCTACCGATTAGCCTTATCTTATTTATATATATTATATCAATTTTTCCTCCTATTTGGTTGAAGTATTTGCAACATTAAAAAAAAAAACAGGAACACAGGCATATATAAGCGTGCACAAGCATTTGCATTTAATTTGTCTCGTATCAAAGAGAATACTTAGAACAGCTACACAGTCTCCTTCTGTGCATTCTTATTTTATTTTTTAAAGCTATTCAATTATGGGCTATTGTTATTTTCCTTTTTCCTTTTTATATTTTAATCTAAATTAACAGCCCTTGAAAATGTCAATTTTGCTAATTAGCACACTTCCGACAACAATCTAAAAGAAGCACAAAAGCCGGCCATCATTAAGCGCTTGTTTTATCTCCTACCTGCATTCTTTGATAAACAATTACTATTATATCAATGTGTAGGCGCTTACGTTGACTTCCGCGCGACTACTTCTCAATATATGTTGAGATCTGTGATATTCGCAGATCAGCGTACTTAAAATTTATGTGCACATTTCTTTACGCATTTTTTTTGTAGTACATTTTATACGTTAGGAATCCAATGTATTTCTTGCACGATTTTCATTACTAAATATAACCGGCGGAAGTTATTACGAGATTAATTTCTTGTCTTTTACAA
Source organism: Dactylorhiza incarnata (assembly GCA_033032865.1). Taxonomy (NCBI): domain Eukaryota; kingdom Viridiplantae; phylum Streptophyta; class Magnoliopsida; order Asparagales; family Orchidaceae; genus Dactylorhiza; species Dactylorhiza incarnata. The sequence continues at coordinate 7,169,386 of JAWHQI010000125.1, forward strand.
GACTCCTATATATATGAGATTTTCTAAGAACGAAATACATATGCTGATACAATCCCTTTCATTTGACCTGCTTTCAGTATCTTGAAATTTTGCTTTCTTGATATTTGCTTCATCAAGTGAGAGTTTAGATGCTCTGTGTTTCTTCGGTGTTTGCGCACCTCGAAGTTTTCAGAATCTAGGCTGGTGTTGTACCTTGGAGAAGTGAGCATCGGTTGAAAGCTCTGTCGGAGAATAGTGCAACTTCTATATGACAGTAATCTCACGCCTTATCCAGAATCGATTCTAAAACTACATATTATTATGCTTCGATTTATTTCTCATCTCTCTATTTTGCAAGTTTTATTATTATCTTGTTTCAAGATCTTCTATTATTATTATTATTATTATTATTATTAGCTGTAGTTTTTTCAAAACAAAAAAATATATTATTTAGGAATATTAAGAACGCCCGACCTCACCTTAGAGAAGTGAGCATCGGTGTGATCGCGCATTCAGGTGGCTGCGCGGTCCACGGCCGGAGCGCGACCGTGCGGCTGCGGGGCCACACGGTCGTGCGGCCAAGGGGTGGTTTGGCTTGAGCGCCGTTTCGGATTGTGGTGGTGGTGGGCGGTTTTGGGTTCTCCCCTCTCTCCCCACTAATGGCACTACCTAAGTTAGTGGAGAGGTGGAGCTATTGACACCCATTTTTTATATTCGCAGTCAATTTCTTACTAAAAATTTAAGGGGTCCATATCAAGACCGTTGCGGGACTCACAATTCATTGGAGAAGAAGACCGTTGCGGGACTTGCGGGAGAAAGTGTCGGTGCATGCAGGCGCGCAATTAGTGTGGTGCGACTAAGTTTTTTTGATGGAGTACTTTTAATGTTCAAATATACAAATAGGGCACAAGATCCGCGTCTCTTGGAGATTATGTTCATCTTGTAATTACAATGCAAAGAATAGTTCATTTATTAAATTTTGTGTTTTCATACAGCGGAAGAAATTACGAATGTTTTTTTTATTTGCTAAATTAAGCTAAATTTAATATATTAGCTTGTATATTGTAGCTGTCTGAATATTTCCATATATCTTAAGTAATTACAAAATTTCAGGAAGGCTGTGACTACTGAGTACTGACTACTTCCTTTTAAATGTTTATATTTATATTTTATTCTAAATTAACCGGCCCTGAAAATGTCTATTTGGTAAATTAGCACACTTGTCACAAAACAATCTAATAAGCTCAAACCCGGCCATCATTAAACGCTTGTGTTTAAATTTTATTAAAAGCCTGTTGAATGCAGTCGCAGCTCATTGTGGATGCACATCATCTAGCTGCCTGCTTTGATAAGAAATTACTATTAGGCATGGCGGAGTACTCTGCTCACCTTCTCATTTTCATCATCATTTTCGCTCTCCACTTCTCCAATGCGATGAAGGTAGATGGATGGAAGCATCACGTCAAAAAGATTCAGAACAACATGGAGAGCAACCATATGGTGCGGGAGCTCCGCCAAGTCAAAGGTAATCGTGAAACAAATATTTTGAATCCAAAGGGTAACGCTATGGTGCAAGAGCTCGGCCGCTATGCGGTGAAAGAAAAAAGTAAACAAACAGATCAGAGTCATTGGATTACGATGTTGTTCTACGAGGTGTTTAGTGCAACTTTCAAGCCGTACAAAGGTGGCGTTAAATATAGGCTTGCTGGTAAGGTAACAGTAGTAGAACGCCACATTCGATATTTCGGTGCTGAAGTTGTAATCGTAAACATGAGTCGTGGACGATACATGTATTTGAAATCATTCAATTTTGTGTAAAGTTGTCTCAGTTTGATTTAATAAGTTATTATAAAAAGACATGTAGATCTAGGAAGGTTTTTGTTAAGAAGTGTTGTTTTTGTTGTGATGAGTTGTGTTGTTTATTGAAAGATTGTCTTTTGTGTATGAAAACAGAGTCGTGTTTGTTTCAAAAGTTGTATAAGGGTTGCGATTATTCAAAATATTATGTCTTTCCAAGAAGTTATACATGTATGTGTATATGATGAGTCATTTCTAAGCTAATCGTCACAAAGCTAGTTAATCATGGATTATTATTTACCAGCGAGTTGTAGTCTGCAATCCGACCTTGGGCGAGCAGAGGTGAGCAAGGGGCGAGCTTGGGCGAGCTTGGTCGAGCAGAGGCGAGTATGGTCGGGTATGGTCAGGTAACTACCCCCCCCCCCCCCCCCCCACAGGATTTGTCTATAAATAGACCCCCAGGGGTACAAGAAAGAGGACTTTTGGACGAGGTGGACCCCCTCAGGCGAGATACTCGCCAGGTCCCTGCCTTCCTTGTACCAAGCTCGGCCATTTTTGGTTTTGGAGGGGAAGACTCCCTTGAGATTCCGGGAATGTGGTGGGACCTCCCTGCCGCAGCACCTGAGGTCCTGTTTGTTGCTCTTCTAGCTTCTTCGTCGTTGCCAGCCAAGTCATCTCTTTGGACTGCTGGGCGAGTAGCCTCCGGCTGCATTGGTCCGAATTTTATAGTCAGGATTTTTCTGGCTTCAACACTTTGGTGCGGTGAGCGTGGATCGTAGTCAGAGGAAGAAAGACTAGTAGGAAGGCGAGATGGTAAAAATTGGCGACCACGAGGAAGTTGTTGGCAACTCGCGAGTATGGCGAATTCTCGTAAGTAAGGCGAGCTCCTTCCTTAGTCGCCAATAGGCGAGTTCTAGATGTCGACTTTAGTTGATGACATCCTGATCGCAACATCAGAATTGGCGACTTCAAAGAGGTGAGTTCCATACTCGCTCAGAGGGGAGCTCCATACTCACTCAGAGGCGAGTTCCATACTCGCTCATAGGCGAGTTCCATACTCGCCCATAGGCGAGTTCTTGCGGGCGAGATCCAGAGATAAGTTCAGACCAACGACTTTACTCGGTAGAGGCGAGCTTCCTTGGTAGTGGCGAGCTCCTTCCTTACTCGCCCATTGGCGAGATCTCTACTCGCGAGGGAGAGTTCTCTACTCGCAAGGTGGTGAGAACCTGGTGCCTAGTTCAAGTGTGGCGAGTTCCTGGTGCCTAGTTCAAGTGTGGCGAGTTCCTGAAGGGTGATTTCAAGGCCGGGCAAGTATGGAAAATAAAAAATTTCCCGGGGCGCTGCTTCCTTGACCCCCATCCCGGTCTATGACGAGTTCGCCACCAAGGGAAAGCACATAAGCTGTCCTGCGACTCCATGTCACGATGATCTTCTTCAACAACCTACTCGCAAGGTCTCCAAGCTGATGCTCGGCGAGCTCCTAGTCGCGATGGTTTTCAAAGCTGGTGTTCCGCGAGCTTCTACTCGCGATAATCTTCATCAAGGACTTACATTCACGAGGATGGTTACTCGTGACGTCTTCAAGCTAGGATTTCGCGAGCTCCTACTCGTGATGATCTTCATCAAGGGCTTACATTCCACGAGAATGTTTACTCGTGACGTTTTCAAGCTAGTATTTCTCGAGCTCCTACTCGCGATGATTTTCATCAAGGGCTTGCATTCCACGAGGATGCTTACTCGTGATGTCTTCAAGCTAGGATTTCGCGAGCTCCTACTCGCGATGATCTTCATCAAGGGCTTACATTCCACGAGAATGTTTACTCGTGACGTCTTCAAGCTAGGATCTCGCGAGCTCCTACTCGCGATGATCTTCATCAAGGGCTTACATTCCACGAGAATGTTTACTCGTGACGTCTTCAAGCTAGTATTTCACGAGCTCCTACTCGCGATGATCTTCATCAAGGGCTTGCATTCCACGAGGATGGTTACTCGTGCCGTCTTCAAGCTAGTATTCTACGAGCTCCTACTCGCGATAATCTTCATCAAGGGCTTACATTCCACGAGGATGGTTACTCGTGACGTCTTCAAGCTAGGATTTTGCGAGCTCCTACTCGCGATGATCTTCATCAAGGGCTTACATTCCACGAGGATGCATACTCGTGATGTCTTCAAGCTAGTATTCTGCGAGCTCCTACTCGCGATGATCTTCATCAAGGGCTTGCATTCTACGAGGATGCTTACTCGTGACGTCTTCAAGCTAGGATTTCGCGAGCTCCTACTCGCGATGATCTTCATCAAGGGCTTCCATTCCACGAGGATGTTTACTCGTGACGTCTTCAAGCTAGGATTCCGTGAGCTCCTACTCGCAATGATCTTCATTAAGGGCTTACATTCCACGAGAATGGTTACTCGTGATGTCTTCAAGCTAGGATTTCGCGAGCTCCTACTCGCGATGATCTTCATCAAGGGCTTACATTCCACGAGGATGCTTACTCGTGATGTCTTCAAGCTAGGATTTCGCGAGCTCCTACTCGCGATGATCTTCATCAAGGGCTGCTTACATTCCACGAGGATGCTTACTTGTGACGTCTTCAAGCTAGGATTCTGCGAGCTCCTACTCGCGATGATCTTCATCAAGGGCTTACATTCCACGAGAATGTTTACTCGTGACGTCTTCAAGCTAGTATTTCACGAGCTCCTACTCGCGATGATCTTCATCAAGGGCTTGCATTCCACGAGGATGGTTACTCGTGCCGTCTTCAAGCTAGTATTCTACGAGCTCCTACTCGCGATAATCTTCATCAAGGGCTTACATTCCACGAGGATGGTTACTCGTGACGTCTTCAAGCTAGGATTTTGCGAGCTCCTACTCGCGATGATCTTCATCAAGGGCTTACATTCCACGAGGATGCATACTCGTGATGTCTTCAAGCTAGTATTCTGCGAGCTCCTACTCGCGATGATCTTCATCAAGGGCTTGCATTCTACGAGGATGCTTACTCGTGACGTCTTCAAGCTAGGATTTCGCGAGCTCCTACTCGCGATGATCTTCATCAAGGGCTTCCATTCCACGAGAATGTTTACTCGTGACGTCTTCAAGCTAGGATTCCGTGAGCTCCTACTCGCAATGATCTTCATTAAGGGCTTACATTCCACGAGAATGGTTACTCGTGATGTCTTCAAGCTAGGATTTCGCGAGCTCCTACTCGCGATGATCTTCATCAAGGGCTTACATTCCACGAGGATGCTTACTCGTGATGTCTTCAAGCTAGGATTTCGCGAGCTCCTACTCGCGATGATCTTCATCAAGGGCTGCTTACATTCCACGAGGATGCTTACTTGTGACGTCTTCAAGCTAGGATTCTGCGAGCTCCTACTCGCGATGATCTTCATCAAGGGCTTACATTCCACGAGAATGTTTACTTGTGATGTCTTCCAGTTGGTATCCCGCGAGCTCCCATTCACGATGATCTTCACCAAGAGCGTACTTTCCACAAGATAGTTTACTCATGACGTCTTCGAGCTGCTATTCTGCGAGATCCATACTTGCGAGGTGATCTCTTCGACAACTATGATGCTCCCCTTCAAATTCACGAGTTTCATACTCGCGAGGTCGTCTCTTCAGCAGTTATAGTACTCTTTAATTCCACAAGCTCTTGCTCGCGATGATCTTCATGCTTACAAGCTGGTATTCCATAAGCTCTTGCTCGCGATGATCTTCTCCAGCAACCGACATTCTATGAGAATTCTAAGCTGGTCATGCTTGTGAGGTCATCACTTCAGCAATTATGCATCTATGTTATTAGTTTAATCTCTTCAACGACTCATACTAGCAAAAATGTCTCTAACTACTCACTTCTATGAGATGAGGAACTGCTCAAAAGTACCTAAAGGCTCGACAGGGAGATCAGTTGTTGTCGAGAAGCTCGAACTGAACTAGGAGGGACCTTTCATCATTCAAGAGGCATTCGAGACTGGCGGATACCGCCTGCAGAATCATGAAGGGGAATTGCTTGGGAATACCTGGAGCGGCAATGACCTGAATAGGTTCTATCCCTGAGCGGGAAGGTGTATTCTCCCCTCCTTGTGTTTATTCCATTTGAATAAAAATACCTCGCCCCCTGAAACCTGGGCCACGAGAGTTATTTTTCTCTTCTGGCAAGAGCTTTTCGAAGTAGGTAAAACCGATCTCCACGATAGGTTGGGAAACGAGCCTCCGACTTGATTCTCGTAAAATCCAGAACGGATGATGGGACAGTGCCTCGGGTATGAGTTCTCCTAAGACCAAGCTTCTGCATTGACGGTCGAGATCAGCTTCCCCTTGCACGTTGGCCGCAGTTACCCCCCGATTGTACTTCTCATCCGACTGGAGAGATTATTAGGAGAAAGTCTGGACGCCGACCTCCCAATTCGACGAAGCGACGATCGATTTAACTGATTGAGGGACCCTTGTATAAAAGTGTCATATGACCTCTTGCGGCAAAGCCTAATATCTCTTGTCAATTATTCCAATAATATGAGTTGGTGCGTTTAATCCCCTCTGATTGTTGAGTGACAGTATGAAAACTCTTCTGCAACCTGACAACTGATTGGGGGACAGGCCTCCGACTCGACTCTCGTAAAAGCCCAGAATGGATGATGAGACGGTGCCTCGATAGTGCGTTCTCTTAAGACCAAGCCTCTGCACTGACGGTCGAGATCAGCTCCACCTTGCACGTTGGTCGTAGATACCCTCCGACCGCATCTCTCATCCGGCTGGAGAGGTTATCAGAGGAGAGTCCGGGCGCCAACCCCCCCCCCCCCCCCCCCCTCCCCACACTTGACGAAGAGATGATCGATTTGACCAACCAGCATTTAGCAAACGCAGTAGGATGGAGACCTCGGGATGGTGTGTTCCTTTTGAACCTCCCCGACAGTCAGTCCCTACTTGTCGATCTCTTCAACAACATCAACAATGGCAGTAGGATGGAGAACTCGGGATGGTGTGTTCCTTTGAAACCTCCCCGATAGTCAGTCTCTACTGTGTCGATCTCTTCAAACAGCACCAACAATAGCAGTTGGATGAAGGCCTCGGGAGGGTGTGTGCCCTTGGACCTCCCGGACTGTCATTCCCTATTTTGGCCACTTCTTCATCAGCATCAAACATAGGGTACCAGATGAAGTCTTGGGAGTATATGCCTCTAGAAACTTCTTCATATGTATGTGTGAGCATGCAGGTGCGAGTATGCAGGGTCAAGCAGACAGGTGCGTGTAGCTATGTGTGAGCAAGGTATGATCGTCAATTGCACCAAGTACCTCCCAAGGTCGCAATTATTATGACAGTGGAGTAGAAGCCTCAAGAGTGCGCGTCTGGCAGGATCCCCGAGTATCATTTGCCCCCTCCGGGTTTCTCCACCTCTAGTTGATCTAGGCTCCTAGAAGGTGTCGACCTTCTATCCACCTCGTCTCCTAAAAGGTGTCGACCTTCTATCCACCTCTAGTTGAGCTCGGCTTCTAGAAGGCGTTGACCTTCTATCCGCTTCCAGTTGAGCCCGGCTCCTGCGAGGTGTCGACCTTCTCTCCACCTCTAGTTGAGCTCGACTCCTAGAAGGTGTCGACCTTCTATCCACCACTAGTTGAGCTCGGCTACTAAAAGGTGTCGACCTTCTATCCGCTTCCAGTTGAGCTCGGCTCCTGCGAGGTGTCGACCTTCTCTCCACCTCTAGTTGAACTCGGCTCCTAGAAGGTGTCGACCTTCTATCTACCTCTAGTTGAGCTCGGCTCCTAGAAGTTGTCGACCTACTATCCACCTCCAGTTGAGCTCGGCTCCTGCGAGGTGTCGACCTTGTATTCACCTCTAGTTGAGCTCGACTCCTAGAAGGTGTTGACCTTCTCTCCACCTCTAGTTGAGCTTGGCTCCTAGAAGGTGTTGACCTTCTATCCACCTATAGTTGAGCTCGGCTCCTAGAAGGTGTTGACCTTCTATCCACCTCTAGTTGAGCTCGGCTCCTAGAAGGTGTCGACCTTCTATCCATCTCTAGTTGAGCTCGGCTCCAAGAAGGTGTCGACCTTCTATCCACCTCTAGTTGAGCTCGGCTCCTAGAAGGTGTTGACCTTCTATCCGCTTCCAGTTGAGCCAGGATCCTGCGAGGTGTCGACCTTGCATCCGCCTCCAGTTGAGCTCGGCTCCTGCGAGGTGTCGACATTCTATCCACCTCTAGTTGAGCTCGGCTCCTAGAAGGTGTCGACCTTGTATCCACCTCTAGTTGAGCTTAGCTCCTAGAAGGTGTCGAACTTCTATCCACCTCTAGTTGAGCTCGGCTCCTAGAAGGTGTCGACCTTCTATCCACCTCTAGTTGAGCTCGGCTCCTAGAAGGTCTCGGCCTTCTATCCACCTGTAGTTGAGCTCGACTCCTAGAAGGTGTCGACCTTCTATCCGCTTCCAGTTGAGCCCGGCTCCTGCGAGGTGTTGACCTTCTATCCACCTCTAGTTGAGCTCGGCTCTTAGAAGGTGTCGACCTTGTATCCGCCTCTAGTTGAGCTCGGCTCCTAGAAGGTGTCGACCTTCTATCCACCTCTAGTTGAGCTCGGCTCCTAGAAGATTTCGACCTTCTATCCACCTCTAGTTGAGCTCGGCTCCTAGAAGGTGTCGACCTTCTATCTACCTCTAGTTGAGCTCGGCTCCTAGAAGGTTCGACCTTGTATCCACCTCTAGTTGAGCTCGGCTCCTAGAAGGTGTCGACCTTCTATCCACCTCTATTTGAGCTCGGCTCCTAGAAGGTGTCGACCTTGTATCCGCCTCTAGTTGAGCTCGACTCCTTGAAGGTGTCGACCTTCTATCCACCTCTAGTTGAGCTCGGCTCCTAGAAGGTGTCGACCTTGTATCCGCCTCTAGTTGAGCTCGGCTCCTAGAAGGTGTCGACCATCTATCCACCTCTAGTTGAGCTCGACTCCCATGAAGTGTCGGCGTTCTCTCTTCCTCTAGTTAAGCTCGGCGAGGTATCGACTCTTTTCCTCCTACAGTTGAGATCCCCTCCTGGGAAGGACCTAGCGCATTTACTCTCTAGTGCCCATCTCTCCGAACCACGGGTCCTACATTGTTTTTTCGAGCTCGTATCGAGCTCGAAAAAAGCGAGGATTGTGTACCACCCGTAATTCGTCGAGATCAGAAAGGCCTAAGGAGACGCCTATTCATAGACCTTGCAAGGGGCAAGCCAGGGGCGAGCTTGGGCGACCAGAGGCGAGCAAGGGGCGAGCTTGGGCGAGCAGAGGCGAGCAAGGGGCGAGCTTGGGCGAGCAGAGGCGAGCAAGGGGCGAGCAGAGGCGTGCAAGGGGCGAGCAGAGGCGAGTATGGTCGGGTATGGTCAGGTAACTACCCCCCCCCCCCCGCCAGGATTTGTCTATAAATAGACCCCCACGGGTACAAGAAAGATTACTTTTGGACGAGGTTGACCCCCTTAGGCGAGATACTCGCCAGGTCCCTGCCTTCCTTGTACCAAGCTCGGCCATTTTTGGTTTTGGAGGGGAAGACTCCCTTGAGCTTCCGGGTACGTGGTGGGACCTCCCTGCCGCAGCACCTGGGGTCCTGTTTGTTACTCTTCTAGCTTCTTCTTCATTGCCAGCCAAGTCATCTCGTTGGACTGCTGGGCGAGTAGCCTTCGGCTGTATTGGTCCGAATTTTGGAGTCAGGATTTTCCTGGCTTTAACACAGGAAGTATTTGATCACCTTTATAGATGACTGTTCTAGGTTTTGTCACATCTATCTCCTTAAAACTAAAGACGAAACATTTAAAAAATTCTGTATTTTCAAAATAATGGTAGAAAACCAATTAGACATGAAAATTAAGAGGTTTAGAAGTGATAGAGGAGGATAATATATGTCTAGTGAGTTCAAATATTTCCTTGCCCAATATGAAATCATAGCAGAAACCACTACTCCTTACTCACCCCAGTCTAATGTCATAGCTGAGCGTAAAAATCGAACGTTAACAGAAATGTTAAACTCTATGCTCTTGACTGCAAGCATGTCTTCTGCTTATTGGGATAAACAGTTTTAACTGCAAACCACATTCTAAATAAAGTTTCTCATGCTAAGTTAGATGTTACACCCTACGAGTTTTGGTTTAAGAGACCCTCGTCTTTCACTAGACTTAAGACATAGGTTGTATAGCCTATGTCAGGGTTCTTGACCCTAGACGGTCTAAGATTGGACCTAGGACCAATACATGTGTCTACCTATGTTGTGCTGAAGATAGTGATGTAGATAAATTCTTAGATATTTCTAATAATATCATTATAGAATCTAGGGATGCAGTGTTCTTTGAAGATAAGTTCCTCAAGGATAAGAACATGTCACTCTCAGGTATGCAAGTCACTATTACTGAAGAAGATCCTGGATCAGTATCGAGCACTTCCTATTCCGTTCCTGTAGACAACTCTGGCCTAGAGTCTAGGAGAACTTCTGTACGAGAGCGAACTCATAGAACATTCGGTAGTGACTTTGTCACTTGCCACGTTGATGCTGATCCATCCACCTATAAGGAAGGATCCAGGGATTCCTACTCTGGAAAGAAGCAATTGATGAAGAGATGAATTCTCTACTTCAAAATAACACCTAGACACTGGTTGATAAGCCAAAAGGGCCTAAAATCGTAGGGTGTAAGTGGATTCTGAAGAAGAAATTGAATCCTGATGGTAGCGTAGCTAAGTATAAAGCACGCCTGGTGGCTAAAAGTTTCACACAAGTAAGCGGAGTAGATTATTTTGATGTCTACTCACCCGTGTGTCACTTAGCGACCATTATGGTCCTCCTTACTATTGCATCTATTGAGAACTTTATTGTTCATCAAATGGATGTTAAGACTACGTTCTTGAACGGAGATCTGACCGAAGAGATCTACATGAGTCAACCTGAAGTTTTCATTGTAGAAGGTCTGTAAACTACTAAAGTTTTTATACGGACTAAAACAGGCACCTAAACTATGACATGAGAAATTTGACTATAGTGTAAAGAACATGAGATTCATGTCGAGTCTCTCGGATAAATGTCTTTACATACGTCATAAATTGGATAAAGTCGTCATAATTTGCTTGTACGTAGATGATATGCTCATTCTAGGATCTGATCAATCTGAAATGGATGACGTTAGGTCAGATCTAATAAAAGAATTTAGCATAAAAGACCTAGGTGTAGTTAACACTATACTAGGCATGCAAGTGGGCTTTAGGAAGAATGACATTCTCTAAGTCAAAGCCACTACATAAAGTCCATGTTGGACACGTGGGGATACAGTGACGGTAGAGCATTTGAGACTCCATACGACTACACTAACCGCCTAAAGCCCAATGAATGAGCTACAGTTAGACAGTTAGATTACTCTAAACTGATTGGTAGTCTCATGTATGTTATGGTCTGCACTAGATCTGACATTGCCTTTACGGTCGGCATGTTATGCAGATTCACTAGTAATCCTGGCCAAGACCACTGAAACGCCTTAGATAGGCTAATGAGGTACTTAAAACACACCCAAAAGTATGATTTATTCTACTTTGGACATCCTTCAGTTCTTGAAGGATATTATGATGCATCATGGTGCTCAAAATTAAATGACAGCACGTCCACTGGTGGGTTTATATTCACACTAGGAGGAGCAGCTGTAGCCTGGAAGTCCAAGAGGCAATCTTGTATTGCACTCTCTTCTATGGAATCCAAACTCTACGCTCTAGCATCAGCAGGAGAAGAAGCAGAGTGGTTAAGAGATTTGGTGATGGACATTCCCCTGACGAGCCTGACAATGAGTTCAGTTGCAGTTTACTTTGACAATCAAGCTACTAAAATGATTGCTACGAACACTTTGTTCAATGACAAAAGAAGGCACCTAAGGCTGAAACAATCCTGTTTGACCTCACTCACAAGTCAAGGGATTATGACCCTGATTGATGTGAGATATCTAAAGACAATGTTGTAGACGCCTTGACCAAAGGCCTGAATAGAGCTCTCACAATAAAAACTTCGGGGGAGATGAGACTAAAGTTCATAGAAATATGAAACTTTCCTCCGTTGTTTATGTTTTATAGTGACAACTTATATAGTCGCAACATTCAAGCATCTAAAGAACAGACTGAAAACCCCAAATAATTTATTGATGAAAACTCAAGATGGTCAGATGCTTGTTATTCCACATTTGATAACTAAGCATCTTTCTCATTGTAAGTTGATTCAAAAATTATTGAACTGGGAATAGAAAGTCATTGTAGTCGGTTAATCTAATATTATTGATCATAGTACATTATTCCACACCTGATAATGTTGCAAACGTTGTTGTGCTAAATCATTCCACATTTGATGATGAGGTACATAATGATCACTAATGAGTAAGATAACAACGATTGATTTACAAAATCAATACTAGACTGGCTCCTGCTAGACCAGATAGAGATGTTGACAGTGTTACTCCACTACTGCTACAAAGTACTAAGCTCACTCAGGTAGAGCTAGTTTAATTTAAAACGTCACTACATATGTTTTATGAATTCATAGAGTCTAACTCATGAAATTTCTTGCAGACACTGGTGGAGATGGATGAGAGAAAATAGTATTTGACATGGAAGCTGATGATCTACTAGACGAGTAGAATTGTTATTTGTTTTATCCATTGTCATTATGTTTTTCAGACTTATATTGATGAGTAGCACTTTAATTATTTCTGGATGTTTTATTTTACTGTGTAAACTCCTGCTGTTGTTTAATGTGCTAACTCTTATGATATTGCGTTAAGTCGAAAACTCTTTTTATGTTACTCACTACTTTCTGCACTTCGATACGTATACGTTATTTGTCACAAATATATGAGGAGATTGTTAATGTATATTTGGACATATAACGTGTTCGGAGGCTTAACAGGTCGATTGAGTACACGTATACCCGATACTCATAGACACTCCTAGGGTTTGCCTATTTATACCCGCCTAGGGGCAACAAAGAGTTTATTCCACCTTGATGTGCCTCCGGATGCTTCGAGCAATACCACTCTCATTAAGGGTCTGTGAATTAGGTTACGTTTTTGTCCTTCGCTCGAAGAATTATCTGTTGGTTACTTTTAGATTGGTAAGGGGAGGTAAAATATGTGTGATGTATTTTATCGTAAAGTGCGAGCATCCAACGGTTTTGCGTGAATACTCGCACACATCTCGAAGTGCTTTGAGATGTGTCCGCTTTGAAGCAGACCGTTGGATGCCCGTATTTTATCGTAAAATACACCACACACTTTATCCCCCCCCTACCCCTAGGTGGCTTTGCCTGAAGCTAGGCTACAAAATAGATACCTTCCAGTGTGGAAGGGATGATTTGGTATATTCAACTTATATAAGAATAGCTTTTTTATCTCATTTATAATGAATATATTTAGGCTTGGCTTGATTCGGCGGTGGCGGGAGCAAGTGGTGGGTGGAGCCGGAGAATTCGAACTGGAGGTGGGGAGGAGGGGTTCCAGGCGGAGCTTTTTGCTCCGTTCCTCAGGGCGCGGTGGGAGCAGACAGAGCAAACGCCGCCGGAGGCCATTTGTGTTCCCGCTGTCCGGCGGCGTTTGCTCCAAACGGCCGGCGAAAATGCCGCGCTAAATGAATCCTTAGTCCTTTTTTTTACCATTTTGAGGATTCATGCATCATTTATCTGTGTATGTATTTGCAAAACAAAAAAATGAAGGTCACCTGACTCTTAGGATTGAGTTCTGAATCAACTCAAATTAGTTTTCGTTGGTAATTTATTTTTCTACATGGAATATTAGTCAGAATTTTTCTTTGTGTTCATAGCCCGTAAAACCCGTGCAATGTCATTTTGGATGCGCACGCCCATGCGCACCCAAGATAATCAATAAGTGGGTGGAGCCCGTTCACAACCAAATACGTAGACCATGTACGTAGCCCGTGCGAAGAAACTTTTATATATGTTGTTGTGCCGTCTCAGCTCGAGAGTGAGTCGAGCGCCCAAACAGTCACAGATAGAACCAACAGATGACAAGAAGGCGTTTGACGTGGAAAACCCGGAAAGAGGAAAAAATCCCATGGCCAGATCGGTGTCGACCAAGTTCCTGCGGCCGACGCCGGTGCCCTGACCGTGACAATCAAGGGGCTCCACGCCTATTATTTAATTAATGCAGCTTAAAATAAACACAATCAATTAATTAATGCGAAAAATAGTTATATAACATTTTTCATTTTTTATATATTAAAAAAATATTTATCGTGATACATATATCATCGTGCATGTCAAGTCAACTTAATAAAGTTGATGACTTTAATGGTAGCTCCCAAAATACCACTAAAATGCCTAATGACAACCTTTCTCGACAACACCGCTGACATACATGTGCATTAATTTGGTTTTGCATCTGTTAATATTTATAAGCATATACAACATGAACACGAAATATACCTCAAAAACATATTTATGACTGTTATGCCACCCGTAAGGCCTTGGGGTGCGTCTAAAGGAAGCTCCGCGAAGAGAGATGAGGTCAGCGGTCAACACGCAATCGCTCGAATCAAAGAAACCGAGCCCGCCATTTCCGCCACCAATCGCCAGAAACAGAGCGCGCGGAGAGCAGACCGCAAGCGCGTGCGCTACCGCACGCACGCGGGCAGCGCCCCCCGTCGCGGGAGAACGGCCCCCGCCGCACCCCCCTCAGGGTGCGGCTCGCGCGAAGCCGCACCCCTCAAGGGGTGCGGCCAGGCCGCACCCCCCTTGGGGGTGCGGCCCAGCCGCACCCCTTGGAGGGTGCGGCCAAGCCGCACCTCCCTTGGGGGTGCGGCCAAGCCGCACCCCCCTTGGGGGTGCGGCCCAGCCGCACCCCCCATGGGGGTGCGGCCCAGCCGCACCGCTTGGAGGGTGCGGCCAAGCCGCACCCCCTTGGGGGTGCGGCCCAGCCGCACCCCTCAAGGGGTGCGGCCAAGCCGCACCCCCCCGGGGTGCGACTCAGCCGCGCCGCCCGTAGTGTGCGGCCCGGCCCCTCCCCTCGCCTCTTTCTGCAGGGGAGCTCGCAAGAGGCCCCGCCGTATTCGCGCCCCCTCGCCAGGTGCGTCGGATCCCGATTCCTCCTTCGGGGACGACTCCCCGCTCCGCCGACTACCCAGGGCGCCTCCACGCTCAGAACGCCTCCAAGCTCGTTCAAAGCTCTTCCACGTTCGTTGCGCGCTCAGAACGCTTCTGAGCGCGCTCAGAACGCTTCTGAGCGCGCTCAGAACGCCTCCGCGCTCACGCGCGCTCGGAAAGCCTTCAAGCGCATTCAAAACACTTCCATGTTCGTCGCGCGCTCAGAACGCTTTTGAGCGCTCTCAGAATGCCTCCGCGCTCACGCGCGCTCAGAACGCCTCCAAGCGCGTTCAAAGCACTTCTGTAACATCCCTAATACTACTAGACCCCTAGTGTGTGATTGGTGAGCTCAAAGGGTGGGATGAGGGGCCTTAAGGACCCTTAGGATGAGATTTTGCTAAGTGCACACCTAAAGTCCCAATCAAGAGGGACCCAAGCTACTCTAGAGGGCCAATTGAACACCATGTTTCCCAAAATGAGACCACCATTAGTTCCCTAAACCTTAGGGAAGGAGTAATGGGGTGATCACCCCTTGGTGAGGCTCAATTCCTTAGTATTAACCCAAAATCACCTTAAGTAAGTCTGAACCAAACCAACCAATTGAGGGGCAATGACCCCCAAGAGGCCAAATTGACTTCCCCTTATGTTCTAAACCCTATTAGAGACCCTTTGGACCCAAAAGCCCCATCATAGGGTGGTCAACCCTCTCCAATTTGGTCAAACTCCAAATTAGGGCAAAAAGGTCAACTCAAACCAAATGTGGTCAATCTTCACCCAAATCCTAAAATTGACTCCACATCTAGTCTCTAAGCATCATTAGAAACCTAAGAGGCCCAAAAGCCCCATCATGGAAGGGTCAAGTCACCTCAATTTGGCCAAAGTACCAAAGAAGGGCAATTTGGGTATTTTCACACCTTTTGATCAAATTGGGCCAAATAGGGCCCCGCCATGGGCCAAGCTCTATTGAGTGATGACATGGGACCCCATGACCATCATGGGGGACCAGTCAACCCAATTGGTCAAAGTCAAAGTCAACTCAATTGGGCTTAATCCCAATTTGAGTGCCTAAACCTTTTCCCCCCTTTTTAATTAGAACCTAAGCCTAAGGTTATGAAATCATTTGGGCTCATAGGT